>VXAA01003004.1:17352-31045 GCA_013399115.1 Anseranas semipalmata | reverse complement strand
GGCCAGGAGCGACAGTGGCCAAGAAACAGTGCAATTACTGAACAATAAGAAATACTAACTCCGTAAGTGCATATTTGCATCTGGTTTTATTGTAAACATTCGAGTATCAGGCAGCAGTTTTGCCTAGTTGCTTAGTTCTTATCTTAAGCTGGCGAACTTTTAAATGAGGCCAACAACTACGAGATCAAACAGGTCAGCGTTGAGGGACAGATCTGCCTGACATCAGTTTCTGGTTTCTGAGGTCTCATCTGCCCTCAGTTAATACCCAAAGGGCTACATTTATACACAGTGCAGATCCTGATGTGATAAACGAAGCAAATCAAGTGTCTGCTATGTTTTTATGCCTTTTTTTTCTTTCCTTTTTTTTTTTTTTAATTAAATCCCTCGTACCCACTGAAAAATTTCAGCAGGAGACATATGGAAGTCTAAGAGCTAAAAGGGCATTCTTTCTAATAATTTAAGTACTGTGGAGAAATCTTATAACCTACCATAGCAAAGTAGAAACTTGGCCATGAACTACCCTGCCTAGGCTTGCAACCTCAGCATGAAGAAGGTGTGAGCAGTCTCTCAACTTGTCAGAGTCTCACAGGTAATATGCGAGTTAAGGCTGCATTAGCGTTACTCATGAATATGAAATGTAATGATTTAAGGCTGTGGGGAAAAAAAAACATTTCCCCAGTTTGCCTCCACCTTTTGAAGCCCTTGTGTTCTGCACCACCAGTGGCAGCCTGCAAAGCATTCAGCATCATTGCTTCACCTCAGCTAATTAGAGTTTACCTTTTGCAGATTACAACATGGGATTAATATGAAGCAATAGAAGTCCTGCTCACCACCAGCCTGATCCTGAAAAGTGCTGAGCGTTGGAGAGGGGAATTTTAGTTCAGCACTTCCTCATAAGTAGGCTACAAACTTATTAACTTCTATTTATAAAAATAAATTACTGTACATCTGTATAGCTCCAGATTTGGGAAGAGTTTTCAGTTTCCTCCCACAAATCAGACCCCACAGGAATCACTGTGTCCATTAAAGCAGACGTAAGAAACGGCAAAACCTTCAGGAAACGCCTGCGACACTGCGAGGCGAGCACAGCGTTAATCACAAAAGATGGTGTAAGGCTAAGATGTTCAGCAAATTAAAACCCAGAGGAGGCACCGCTCTGGCTCTGCGCTGCTGTCGTGCAAGCAGACTTCACACCCTGACACGCTGTCGATGTGCCCGAGCTGCGCCTGCTTCTGCTGCTTTCTGTTGTGCCACCGGAGCGCCCGCTGGCTGCAGGCGCGGCTCTGCCGGGCGCCCAGCACGGCTCCGAAGGGCAGTGCCAGCAGTCGCTGAGCTCCCCGCACAGGAGACATTCTCGCGGGTTCTTAACATCTGAGAGCAGATCACGCCATGCAGCCACCTGGGTACGTCTGCCCCACGGGGCTGCAGGCATCGTGTTTGCAAAATGGGGTTCTGGGCTGGTTAAAAAGCTGGACAGATGCGTGTAACAGACAAGAGGGGCACTTGGTAGCAGAGGTGCTGTGTTCGCGTTTACATGGAGACAAGTGTAACATGCCTTTCCCATCATTTAAAATCTTTCCATTAGATCAAGGCTGCCTGAAGATGAAATAATTCAAAGTTCTCCGCGAAACATCGGTGCGGTGCCCGTGGGCTGCGGTAGCTCTGGTCAGGCAGCACAGATCTGGCAGGGCTGCAGCCCGCTTTCATTGCAAGCCGGACATCGGAGAGCTCTGTAGGACTCTCTAAATCTGTTTGCTAGCATTGAAAATTTGCTTCCATGGCACAGTGAGCAAGGAGCAGAGCCTGACCCTTTACACTGGGAACAAGTGTGTTCAGCATCTCCTTCCTGCAACAGAAAGATCATGAAAAAATCTGTTAATGTCAGACATCAAAGGCAGTAACATATTTAAAGAGGGAAATTCTGTCCTCTGGTCTTTGACGTAATTGTCGTTCCTGACATGCCACTCTGCCAATAATATTTGGTTCTCTACAGCAAGATCTCCAAGCAGAATCTCCCATGTATCTGGGGGCAATTTGTGGCTATTTCCACAACATGAGAAGTTAACGTGCCTGGGTTTGAAACGCAATACTCTGAAATTCAGCTTTTCTTCTCCTGCAGGGGCCTGCAGAGCTCCCCCATCTTCTGTAATTGCTTCACACAGCCATCTTCCCAGCTCCGGGTCGAGCCGTGCTTCCTTGCCTCGTGCTTCCTTGCCTCGTGCACTGCTGCTCCCCCTCTGCCCCCGGCAGTCCCCATCACCGACACACGCACGGCTTCTTCCAGGCTGCCCCTTGTGCCTGCAGCCCGCTCCTGGGCTGCCAGCCGCCTTCAGGTCCCCGCCTAACACTCACTGCTGCCACAGAGCCCAGAAGGATTAAGTGTCTGCACCAGAAGAACATACCCGGGCATGGGTTCGTCCTTTTGGCGTCAAGTTCAGCGGCCAGCATCGTTCCTGGGCAGCAGTGCTGCCTGACACAGCAGCACGGAGCAAGGTTTTAACCAAGCTACGGGGGGAGTTGGTGCCAGGTATGCTTTATGTTGTGCCTATGCATTAATTTGATAGGCCAAATTAATTGACTTCTCAGAAGAATAACTTTCCTGTGGTTTGGTCATCTTTAAATGAATATTCGTATTACGAGGGTATAGAGACTCCAAAACTGTTCTGGAAAAAAAAAAAAAAACAGTCTTGGTATCTTCAGATTTCACTTTTTGTTCCCAAATCTCAATGAGATCAGGAACACTTGGCTGAGTTCCTAGAAGATGGCAAACTGCTCCGAAACAGTGCCTTGCAGGAGCCGTTGTCCTTCCCCGGCGCGTGCAGAGGGCAGCAGTCACCCCGTGGATGTCCTCTTCCACGCGCACTCCCCAGCAGGCCAGGAGTCATTTTTGGTGGCTCAGACAGGCATCTGCCTGCAGATGGGATGAATCTTGGCTTTTATGTTAAAGCCCTCTTTCTGAAAATCATGTTTATTTCAAAACTGACAGGGGACAAAATTGCTGCTTAGCTTCTCCGGGTTGCTCTCAGTTTTCACGGGGTCTTCGTGTAAGTGAGCCCCACGCAAGGCTCGTGGCGGCAGAGCATCCCGGCAGCCCGCGTTAGGCACAGGAGGGTGGTTTCGGGTTGGCAAAATCGTAACGCTCCGTATTTACCCTGCATGACAACATTGTTTTGTGGGATCGACTTATGGTCAGACTAATTGGGATTCTGACCAACAAAGACTAACCCGTGAGAAAATATGGGGAAGACACAATCCTATTTCAGCTGATATTAAATTTTAGCCTCAGGCAGTCTCAGCCACACGGCAGCTGTGTTTAGCCTGGTCAGGCGGGAGAAACTCAGGCCTGCCCTTATTCCACTGGAAGACAGTGAAGAAGGAGGGACCTAAGCCAAACTACATAAATGTCAGCGATCTCCGAGGGAAAAAGCAAGTGGGAGACGCGAGGACGTTGGAAACAGAGCAGTTGTCCCCAGAGTGCCATGTGCTGCAGCTGATTAGTTATCTCCATGCTGGCAGAGGAACAAAGCGATGCTTTTAATCCAAATTTAGTTGAAGTGTCAGATACAGACATGGACGGGGCTTGGATGGGAATACTGCGTTGTTTGACCAGGACTGCAAGGCCCACAAGCCTTGGGGAACAAAAGCCCTTCCCATTATCACTCACCTGCACATACTGGTTGCAGGCGACCTTTTTCTCCACCTCTTTTTTATGTCCCGTGCCAGCTCTATCTTTCCTTTCCCGGTAAATGAAGGCCCAGTCGTTTATTCCCTCAGTCTGGATGATTCTTCTCATGAGCTCTCTCTGGTCCGTTGGTGCACGGATGATTTTCAGGTTGTTAGTGTAGATGATGATCTTGCCAAAATCCAGAACTGGGGAAGCCTGCAGAAGGATCTTAATCAGCGTCTCACCCGTGTGAACACCCTCTGCAAACACCGACGATCCCCGGGCTTCACGACGAGCGTCCCCCTGCCCGGCCGCCCCCAGGCCGGCCCCGCGGCACAGGCCAGCCCCCCGCAGCCCCCCGCAGCCCCCCGCAGCAGGGCCGGAGCCGTGGGCAGGTGCCAGACCACGCTGTCGGCTCGCAGCCAGGCTCCGGGCCAAAGCTCCCGGACCCTGCCAGATGCGTCTCCTGGAACCGCTGCTTCTGGGCAGAACACGGGCAGCTCCCCCTCCCGCTGCTCCACCTTCGAAGACATGTAGGTCAGTCCCCAGCGCAGAGGTGGCCGTTCTGTACCTGCCAGCTCCGCTGGCACTCGGGTGAATGTCGTGTGCAGGATGGGGAAAGCTTTCTGCGATGTAAAGTCTCACTTCAACCCATGCGCAAGAAAGGAAGAATGCACAATTCTAAGGGCAGGGGAGTCGGCACGTATGGAAAAGCCACGTCTGCGCTGGGGATTGACCTACATCAGGTAGGGCTTTTCAGATTTAAAAGACAACTTTTCTTTGTCATTTATTAATGCTGGCAAAGTGCTCAGATGATACAAAATAAAAATAAAAAATCTCATTACCTAATGCTAAATTGTGTTCCTGACCACCCGTGGGGACACTTGTATTTGCATTCTTTTCTAATGATTTTAAAACCAGCCTTGGTCTGGTCAAACACATTTTGAAAGCAGCATTTTGCTTACCTGCTCCCTCCTTCCCTCAGCTTTTCACTAGGTATCGCATGGCAGTTACCACAGCCTATTGTTTTACACTCTTTGTATTTCGCTGTGTAAGTATCTGTGTCAAGAAGCGATGCAAAAGGAGATGCCCTCCTAAGAAAATACCGCGCCAGTCCCGCACCATGGGACGCGCGCTGGCTGCTGGCTCTGTTGCAGCTGGCACCGGCTGCTCCACACCAGCAGAAAGCTGGAGGGGCCGCGAGCACAAACCCTGCCCACTTGCAGAAGGCTTCGAACGCCTCCTGTTTGTTACAGACGTGGTGGCTGCAGGTCCTGAACGCATGTTGGCACAAAACAAGACAGATACTGGATAGCATGATTACTGAAAGCACATACGGTTAGGGAGACTGGGGAACAGAGATGAGTATTACCCAATAATGCAGAACAAATTAATGGTACAGATAGGATCACATTAGCGTTCTGTCTTTGGGCAAAAGAGAGTCATAGTGGTTTGATATTTTCGGTTAGACTAGATGCCCAGCGTATCAGCTTAGTTCAAGTATCAGCAGCCTGGGGTTCCCACACGCAACTTTGAAACTTTGATTAGCACCAAGAATTAACAGACTTTTAATGTATTTAAACCAGGACCATAAAAAGCATTTCGTACTTTTTAAAGCACTCCAAGTCCCTTTAGCTGCGTGTCAAAGGGACTACCCAAAGACCACAGCGGATGGCGATTCATCTTGCTGTGTATCTCAGCTCTTGGTGCACGCGGGTGAGCTCAGATTTCTCCCTGGGGACAGCGAGCAGCGAGCAGCCGGGGCAACACCCCCAGCCGGCCGGTGCAGGACCGGGACCGTGTGTGCAAGGCGCGTCCTGGACAGCGGACAGACCTGTGGACAGTAACTGCTCGTTGTTCAGCCTGAACTGGATTTGAATGGGGTGTCTACCAGGGAAAGGCCTGACGTACCGATTCCGCAAGCTGGCTGCCTCATGCTGTCTGTCTTTTTATCATCCTTTTTCTGAGCAGGCTCACCTCGCATTTCACAAATCTGCCGATTATATCAATATAATGCACTCATCTTGGAGTTTGTGCACTGGGGTAACGTGGCTGTTAGCAGCCATACTGACGCACCTCCATTGCTATATGGATTGTTTAGCTGGTAGATTTGCTAAAAGCAAACAGCAGTAAAAAAATACATAAATCTAATTTGACAGGGCAAGAAACTGAACATAATCCCTGTATATGAATCAATTTAACATACGTTACACATGTACTTGCTTTTTATTATGGCTAAAGGGACACTTCTGTATCAGTGGCATTAATTATACATTAACGACATATCCAGTGAAACTAAGCTGGGATTTTCAAAGCAGGTGAAGGTAATTCTGCCTTGCCAGAGGACGCGCATGTCTCACTCTGAGGCTCACTGGTGTGCTGCCAGGGGCACCAACCTTTCTGCCAGCTCAAGTCATGCAACTTTTATGTTTAAAATATAACTAATTAAGATAATACCCACCTTACTTTTGACTGCTCTAGATGCATTAGGATTACTCTGTATAGATATTGATAAACATGGAAATGCTGTATCTTATTCTCCAAACAGACATGCAAAGTCAACCCAGCGAGGAGAGGAAATGAGGCACGGAGCAGATGCTGTTAGCGTGCCAGCCGCCCTCCTGCAAAGCACGCAGGTCCTGCAGCGCGCAGAGCAAGCAGAACGCAGAATTTGGGGCATTGAGGCTGAAGACTTACAGGCCCGCGTTCCCAATACCGGCCCGACAAACGAGCTACATCTGCTCGAAGTCCCAGACTGCGGTTCCGCTGCCGCAGCGCCGTGGGGCGGCTCGCTCTGCGGGCGGCTCCCAGGCAGCCCAAAGCGCCGGGGCCGGACCCCACTCACCCTGCAGTGGCCGTCGCTGGCGGGNGCGCCTCCCCCGGCCCGCACGGACGGTCCCCTGGCCCGAAGCCATGGCGGAGGAGGCGCCGAGACGGTTCTTTGGCGGGGGGCTCCAGCTCCTGCCCGTCTTCGTAGACTTGTTTCAGCACTCGGCCGCTGTAGGCTGACGATATTTTGAACCTCACTTTGCGGGGCCTTCCCTCGTGCCTTTGGTTGAGCTTCTTCTGGTGCTCATCCATAATTCTGATTTCACGTTGCAGGTCCTGGAGATCAACTCTAAGAGCTTTGGGTCCAAAAGAAAACTCTGCCCAGCCTCCCCCAGCCACACCATGCATAATTCAAGGTCTCTAGTAGTTCCTCTCATCTTACAGCAAAACCGACACCGCTGTATTAAATATTGATAGATATTCACAAAGAGAAAACATCTATGGCAGGGAAATATAAGGCAAGTTCTGCTGAACTCTAGTGAATGGTGGGCAGGCTGGTTGACAAAATGAGAAACGGAGTTAACCTGGGGAGGAGAGGATTAAATAGGAAACTCTGCCCATGGTCTGCAGCCATGGAAATGTTTCTGCTGTGTCCTGTGATAAGAACTCTCCCGAATACACCATCCCAGCAGCTTTTCACCGTTTTCTGACAAGGTGAAAATTTAAAAAGACAAGTTCACAGTAAAAGCAATCCAGCTTCACAAATAGCAATTGTGAATAATTCCTCTTCCATTCTTGCTTGGAAACCCTGAGAGTACAAAGCTCCATTTCATTTTAATCCAAATGTGTTTCTCTACAGGTTGGTGGAGATCTAATTAAGATTTTCTCTCTCTTTAGCTTTCAATCCCCATTTGTAATTCTTGCTGGCTTCCCAGGCCTTTTGACCATTCCGGTTTGCTTTTAACTTCTGAAAGACAGGCACCCCTGAGAGAGGCCGCGGCCCAGCCCTCCGCTCCCCGCAGCCCCCTGCACGCGCACGAGGAGCACCTGAGCACCATTTGGCCGCTTCTCTCCAGCAGGCACCGCGCGGGGCTGCCGGGCCGCGGGGCAGAAAGGGCCCGGGGCAGAAAGGGCCCGGGGCCCAGCTGCTGGGGCAGGAGCTGCCTGCGGCCTGGGTAGGCCTCAGCTGCGCTGTGGGCAGGCGGCCTCCCCCAGCACCCACAGAGGCCGCAGTTCCTTGGCGCTCGTGCAACCCCTCCTGTCCGGCAGGGAACCGCCACGCGAGGCTCCTTCCATGACAGCGCGCAGGAGACCCCCAGCTGCTGCCCCGCTGAGGAGGTTCAGCCACTGTGCCCCTTCCCTTGCCTTTCCTTTGGGGGGAGAGATGAAGAGTGTGCTTCGTGCAACACGCATCCATACAGCAACCGCTGGCTGGCTCGTAAAGATCTGCTAATACCTCGCTTTATCAAGCACCCAGCAGCACTTGATCTCCCTCCTTTCAAACGCCAGTGTTTCGGTACACTCCTGTTCACGAAATACTAGGCACACAGTTCAGAGGCACGCGTGTTGCTAACACACTGAGCACGCAGTTGGCCCTTGGAGGAAACCTCCTGCCGCACAGACCTTCCTCACAGCCCCGACCTTCCTCACAGCCCCGCAGTCTTCACGTGTTGGGGTGGTTGCTGCTGGGGCAGACGCTGCCCTTGCCGGTTCCTCGGGCTGCTGGAAGCCTCGTGGTGAGCGCACGCAGCCGGAGCGCATTCTGCCACGAGGACATGCGTGAACTCGCCTGTGTAAACACACAGCCCTGGATACACCCTTCTCATTTCCAAAACATTTTTGTAATGTTCATGTCAGTCTGCCATCCTATCTGAAACAGGAGGATCTCACATTATGAGAAAACTTTTATTTGCATTAATCAAGCTCAGCTCTTACTGCATGTACTTGAGAAGCTTGATCCACCCCTTTCTCTTACATGTCCTGCGTGAACCAGGCCTCGCTTTTCAAAGGTACACCAGCAGTCTTAATTGACACAAATCACACTTTATAAGATACGTTAATTGGTGTTCATTTTCTTTTGATTAAGGGAACAATCAAACAGGAAACAAAGTTGAAAGCGGCAATGAGGGCACCACCGTCACAAGCTGCACTTGCCAGACGAGCCAAGTGCCCTGCAGTACACACAGTTACTTACAGGTGCTGTCACAGCACAAGCCCACCGCGGCCCTATCGTTTCCGTGTCAGAACAGCCCCATCCTCTCGAGCGGTATCGAATGGTTTGGGCTTTCCCGCGGTGGCCGCACAGGCGCTGCGGTCGGGCCGTGCTCACCAGCCCCGGCCAGCCCGGCCACACCACTGGTGCCAGGCAGGGGCTTTCCAGGCAGGGGTCACGAAGCCGGTCTCACTCCTGCAGGGGAGCCCCGCGGTGCGCTCGGGGCCAGCACGCAGCAGGAGGACGGTCGGAGCGCGGTGGGACGCGGCCCTGCCACAGCCCTGCAGCAGCCGCGCCAGCCCGGGCTTGTTTCCTGCAGCAAGACGGTCCGCGCTAAAAACATAACAGCAACTTGGCATACAGCACCAAAGTCGTTAAGTTTCATGATCTAGGTTGTTGCTGCACTAAGCCTTACTTCAGCCCTTTTTGCACCGGACTCTAGTGACATCTGTCTCTCAAGCACGCAGCCTGCCTTCACCCTCCCCTCCACGTCAGGAACCATTAGCTGACGGTTGGAAGCGTGCCGGAAGCCTGCAGAGCCAAGAGGGAGGCAGCCCTTGCCGTGAGGAGCGTAACGTGCTGGTTTAGACCTATTGCAACAAGGCAGGGAATGTACAAACCGGGACAAATAGAAAAGCAGCAGTGAGCACTGTAACGCTTTGAAGACATGTTTCCACCTGCATGTTTTGCTAAAAAATGTTTTGTTGCGCTTTGCTCATTTTTACTTAGAGCAAGCACCGCAGCGCTCCTCCTTGTGAAAGAGCCGGGAGGCAACGCGCGGGGACGGGGAAGGGCGTTAGGGCTCCAGCCGCTGCGGTGCCGCAACCCTGCCCCGCTGCTCCCATTACTCTGAGCCCACGCAGCACCTTAGAGCAAGGGCTGCGGGCACCACAACAGGGCCTGAGCCGGCATCGGCAGCCAGGGCCCATGGAGCAGGTCAGGTCCGACGGAAGCAGAGGAGCAAGGCAGAAGCTTGAAAGCAAGGACAAGCATTAAACTTGTTTTGGTGTGGGAGTAGCACGCAGAAAGGTTCAGATCAGCAGGTCAAGGAGATAATTTTAGCCAGTAATTTAATGGGGTCGGAGGGGGCTCTGTGTGTGTGCTCTGAAGAGACCAGGAAGTAAAAGCAGGAGAGAAAAGACACTACACGAAGTCGCAAGTGGAGCTACTTGCTGCCAGCCTAAGGAAAAGATTATTTTGTTTATAAATGCTGGGAAGAACTCACCAGCACTCAGACACCCCTGGGTGCACACAGAGACAGGGAAGGAGTCCCGGGCCAGGTGTGAGACCTAACGGTGGGGAGGTGGCGGTGTTACCACAGTAAGCGTGGCGGCGAATACGAGGAAAGATCAGACACCACGTTAACCGTAACCATCCATCAGCAGCGGGACGAAGCCTCCCTCCTTTGCTGCTGCTCCGCGGTGTCCCCGCAGCAGGGGCAGCCCATGCCCTGGAGGCGGGGGGGCTGGCCCCAGCCATCGCTTCTGGGGGGCTCTGACCCCCAGGCGCTGCAGCCCACGCCGCGTCCCCGTGTCATGGGAGCCAGGCAGCCAGGGGCGTCCCGAGGCTTTGGCCCCTGCGACTCGGTCGGACAGGCTGTCGCAGACCCTTGCGCACTGCACACGTAAGAACATTCTGCTTTACAGCCTGGATTTATTCGCAGCCAGTTGGTGCGCATTGGTGCCCGCAGCAGCGCGGTCCTTCGGTTTAACAGCCCTTCTCCTTTGGTAGTTTTATCTCCTGCCGTGCTTACAGAGAGCAGCACGGCCCCTCTCTGCCTCCAGCGGGCTGGGTGCAGCAAGCCCGCTAGCCAGCAGCTCCGGCTTTGGGACGAGTCCTCGTGAAAGCAGGAAAGTGGTCATGGAGCAGCAGCAGGGGCAGAGCCCCCCCAGAAGCTGCCCAGCCAGGGCTGGGTCTCAGCCCGTGGGCCGTTGTTCGCGTGGTCGCAGCTCAGTCCGGCCCCCAGGTGCCCTTCGGCTGCTCCCTGCTGTCCCCGAGTTGCGGAGGGACCGGCAGCAGCCTGTGGCTCCGGCACCACGCCAGCGAGCGGGGACATTTCCCAACGCGCCGTGTGATGGCCGAGCGCGGCAGGCTCGGCGTTCCCAGCAGGGCGTTTGCAAGCAGCACCGCAACCAGCACACCCGTCCTGACAGCCGAAGCGCCGTTTCATCACTCATTGCAAAATGTGTTTTCCCCGTACCGTGCCGAACAGCCCAGCACAGCTTCCCGGCAGCAGCAGCTGCTGCACCAGGCTTGCTGGCATTAAGCTGCCAGCCACGAGGGCCCAGCACCAAGCAGGATGGCTGCGACAGCTCATTGTCACACAGCGAGACTGCCCAGCAGCTGCCTCCATCCCTCTCCTTGCCCTGGGGAAATATCCCCGTATTTCTGATCTCATCAGCTGCAGACGAGTTACTTCCCTTCTAAGCGCACCCCAGCTGCGAGGAACGACGCGGTGGGCCGGCACGGGGAGAGGCGGCTCGCCCTTCCGCCGGGGCTGCAGGGCTCCTTAGGAAGCAGCAGCGATCACGGGAACCTGGTACCCCCTGTAGGGCCGCGGCGGGTGCTCGACAAAGGGAGCGGCTGAGACCAGACTGTGGCACCCACCAGCCTGAGGAGGGCATCAACGAGGCTGACGCCTGCGTTTCAAATCTAATTAGATTTTAAGTAAGTTATGCAGGCATGTTTCACCATTCCTATCATGAAGGGGCTAACAGGGCCTCCTTTCTGAGCCCAGCCTCCCATTTCACAAAAGTCATTGGATATTTAAAATTCTGGGTGCTCTTCCTCCCTGCTAAACTGGCTTCACAAGGTCTGGGGGTGCACGCAGGCACAGCTGCACAAACCCACATTCAATGCCCCGCCAATCCACAGGACTCCATTTTTCTAGGAAAACCAGCTAGGAGCGTCTCCCTGGCTGGCCGCTTCCTGGCTGACGCGCAAGGCCGGGCCCGCCGTGCATTCCTGGAGGCTGAAGTCAACGGGAGCGGAGGACGCCCGGCACCTCCGGGAGCGCGTGCGGGCTGCCTGGCGCAGGGCAGCTGAGCACCCACCTCAGCCCCAGAGACTGCACACAGGCAGCCAAGGGGAGAGTCCTGAGTAAGCATAAAAATCTTGAAGTCACAAAGAAACAAGAAGTAGGAAAAAGCGCTTCAAAGAGGGAAATTCCCAGTTCTACCTCAAGAAGCGAGCCTGCCAAGGCTGCCTCTTGGGAGCAGCAAGGACAGAGCGGCGTGAAGCTGGAGCCCAGGAAGACCCAAGCGCGGGCAATGAACAACGGAACACGTTACCTGTTGGGAGCGTTTCCAGAAAGGGGCGACAAGGAGCCCCGGCTGCTGCGGCACCGTCACCTCCTACAGGAGGCGAGCGCGCGGCTGGCACCAGCCTGCAGCAGGACCGCAGCCCGGCCCGGCCACCCGCAGGCACCAACGCGACACACGGAGCAGCCCCGCCACCGGGACCCCGCTGCTCGGCTCCCGCTCCCCAAACCTCCCACAGGCAGCGGCTGTTGGGAAAGCGAAGCGCGGCTGCCAGCCGCCCCATCGCTGCGTGAGCAAGCAAAGAGGCAGCAAATGGCTGAGCTGGTGGCTCCTCGATCCAGCAAGGCACAAATACACTTGCAGCAGATTTCTCTGTGCAGGCTGCTAGATACTCACCCCCACACTCCACACCCAGCACTGGTGCTCACCGGGCATTTATAACCCGGCTTGCCTCCCTGGCTGGGCTGCGGCACCACTGCCTCCCTGCCGGCCAGAAGCAGCTGGGAGCACTAAGGGGCGATGCAGCGTTGCAATAGCGTAGCTATTTGCATCTGTGTCTAATTAGGTAACTGAAGCCTGACATTTTCTGTGGTCAGACCTGTGCGAGGAGCAGCTGAGAAGTGCTCAAAGCAATGTTCAAAGGCCCATTAGGCCGGTGCTCAGGTCTGTTGCTACTTGAGAACACTTATTTCTTCTTGTCTTAAAAAATGAAAACTGCATCCCTGCAGACTCAGCCCTCAGTGGGAAATCCCAGCGAGGCGGGATTCAGTGCTGGGCATTTTGTGGTCCTTCGGAGCACTGCAGGGAAAGGACGCGTGCGCCAGGAGCAGGGCTGGCGGCCGCCTCGCCACCCACGGGCAGGCAGCGCCGGGCCCTGGTGCTGGGCTCTGGTGCTGGGCTCTGGTGCTGGGCCATGGTGCCGGGCCCTGGTGCCAGTGTGCCTGGGCACGGTGCCGAGGGGCTGCGCTCTCAGCAGCAGCCAAAGCTCCCAATGCAGGCTGCTAGATATCCCCAAGCGCCCTTCGCTCCCCAGGAGGAAGCCCCAGCCCCGGGCCGCTGGCTCGTCCCCTCCCGCCCAGCTCCGTCCCCACGCGAGGCGCAGGACGCGTCCGGCCACCGGCACCGAGGGGCCCAGGGGAGGCGGCTGCAGGGGGCCGGGGGCGCGGGACGGCGCCTGTGCAGCGCCTGCTGCTGCTAACGCCACTGCAACGGGCGCGAAGCAGTCTGTCCTAGGGAAAATCAGCACCCGAGCTTCATTTAAAAATACCTGTCTATTTCTGGAGAGGCACCGCTCTGCGCCAGCTACTTTGGGGTTGGCTGAAGGCTCCACTTTACCCAGCAGCAAGACTGTTAAAGGCTGTTATGTGCAAACGACAACATTTGACTCACCCTGGGATTAATGAATGCTCTAAAACACTCTCCTCCATCAGTGCAGGCAGCTCTTCCGTGTCTGGAGCAACTCCATCTGCTGCAGCACACCTGGCTGAGCAGCGCTTCCCACGTCCCCGTGCTTGCCGGGCAGCCCGGGACTGGGCCGGGGCAGCCTCGTCCTGCATCCCCAGCACTGCCTCGGGGGGCACTGCGGCGCCGGCGGCCGCCTGGGAGCTGGAAAACCTCAGGGTGCCTTCGCTGTGCTCTGCGGGTCCCACACTGCGACGTCCTGCAGTCACGCTGCCCTCGTTCTGTCTTCAAGCCAGCGCGGGGCACTTGCTGAACGTGCAGCAGCTCTCCCCGGTAGCACAGGACCGTGTTCGGCAGCCACCACCACCGCGTGCGGCTGCCCCGGCC
>VXAA01003002.1:150969-222371 GCA_013399115.1 Anseranas semipalmata | reverse complement strand
CATCAATACTAGAGCACTGCCCCGCTGGTGCAAGCCCAGCTCCAACCCTACCCCCTTTTGAGTCTGGCATGCCAGGGAGTTGCTCCACCGATCAATCTCCTGCTCACACGCCCTGATGCTCCTCAGTCTCTCCGCCTCCTCCTTGAGCTCAGCCACCACGGCGAGCAGACCTTCCACCTGAGAACGGGCGGTCTCCCTGCCGCTCTCCCCCGGCAGCAGCAGACTCAGGCACTCCCTGCAGCCAGAGGCCAGAACAGCCACGTCTCTGGGCAGGCCCTCCGTCTGGGTCACCACAGTCTTTTTAGAGTGAGCTCTCTGTCTAGTGGACACCATGGTAGGTTTGTTGCCTTGCAGACTGCCAATAGGTGAGCTGGTCTCCCGAGCGAGTTGGCACAGAGCTCCCCCGCCCAGCCACGCAAGCTACACACCAGTGCCTATGCGCTGATGGCCCATCCCTGTTCGTGGTGGGCAGCGACGCATCATGCAGACGGACATGCAGATGTCTGCAGTGAAGAGCTGCTGCATCAAAAGAAAAGGGCACAGGGTTTGTGGCAGCTGAAGGGATGGAGGGGGGCATCCTGTTCTGCCACTGGGGTGCGGTAGTCCCTGAGAAGGGGGTGGCCTTGCAAGCTGGAACAGTATGGGGAGGGCTGGCAAAATATGTCAGCCTGACCCAGGACTTCTTCCATAATTTCTGTGGCCCCTCAGGAAGGAGCCTTGCACGTAGGAAGAGATGGAGCAGAAAAGTGCTTTGGCCAGAAGAAAGAGCTGCTATTGCTTTCTTTTTTTTTTTTTTTCCCTTAATCAGCAGTTAGATATGCTGAATTTGCAGTATGCAAGGCCACAGTGCAAAGATAGTTTTGCTACTCATGTAAAAAGATAGTACCTTTCAAAAGGGTGGGTGGATGCCGGGTACAGCACATGTTCTTGGTTCTAACTCTTTCTTTTAATAGAAAGTAAACATTTGTCCCCAAAAGAAGTAGTGTGTTAGTTTGTTTTAAATTTCTGTAGACTAAGCAAATAACTTCTTTGCATAAATGGATAGCTAAACTGTATCAGATATATGTAGATCCAATTTTGTTTTTTTTTTTTTGCTGATTAAGGTGATTTAGATAATAATTTTTAATGATTTTTCCACATTAGTAGTTTGCTTTTCTTTCACAAGCTATTTCTGTTTGATTGTGTTGTTTCCTTGAGCATTAATAATAGTTGATTTAGGCAATAAACTTTGAGGACAATCCAATAAAGGAGACCCAGTAAAGCTATATCAAAATAGGAGACTTGCTGTGAGTTGTTTGAGCAACAACTTTCCCCTTCAGCTGCTGAAGTTAACAAGTACCATTAACTTACGTGCATAGCCATGCTACTACTGTAAGGTAAGGACAGGCTGGATTTGTCGCCCTACAAATCCAGTGAGATCTTGTTCTTTCTAAGACAGGATTATTTTGGGGTGGTATTGAGGCAAACACAACACATGATAGCAAGATCCAGCAGGGGGTATCAAGACCAAGTCTGTTCTGCAGATACAACGGAAACTGTTTGGGCACAAATATGGCATTCAGCCTGCTTGTCAACTGTTCCTAAAGACTGTTTGCTGCAAGGAATGTGTTACAGGAGTGAGTTTTGGGGGACTGAGGTACCACAATTCCCCCCTCCCCAACCTTTTCTCTTAGAAAGCGATAAATGTAGCACTGAGAGGGGAGCAAGGGTTCTTTCATGCTGACAGCCAAAAGAAAAAAAAAAGTGTTGAAATAAGGAGTCTTCCACTTTCTTGAATCCTCTAGAACTCCTTGAACTCTTCAAAAACAAACCTGAAAAGAAGACAAATGAAATACAAGTAAACAATTAGCGGCATTTACACCTTAAATGCTCACTCTTACCATGAAAGTTATTTCATGCAATGCTACACCAAGGAGTTGGCTTAGTCCGAATGACTGGTCTTTGTGCTGCGTGCTATGAAGGTCAAAGCAAAAAGATTGACCATGCTGCAAAGTGTCCAGACCAAGTACATGACTGGGTCGCAGACGGACAGATAGGTCCAAGTGGGGGAGAAAGAAAGATTTGGTCAGCATAGTAAATAGTGGCCCAACCTTACCAGTCTACCTGCTCTCAGATGTGGTGTTGGTCTCTAGGAAAGGAGAATTCTTCTGGGGATTTCCAAGAGCATTGTCAATGAGGCTCTGCAAGCATTTACAGATGCTTTTGAAAAGGAGGGGAAGAAAGCACAGAGGCAATTTCTTAGAAAGTGAGGCAAGGAAGCCGCTGGTTTTGCTCCAAATACCAAATCCTGCCAAGTTGTTCTCACCAAATGGGTTGAATTCCCTTTCTTCTGCATTGTTTTACTTTGTAATTTTTTTCTCTCATGGAAAAACATTTCTTTATATGAATAAGTGAAAAGGGTGTTTTTCCAGTTGAAACCAATACTAGGAATAAGTCCTAGTTTTTTCTATTGGCCCTGACTGTGGTGAAGTTAAAAGTTAATGCTGCTGTTTGAGGGATCCGATCTGTTGCAAAAAAACTGCAAGGGTTCTTTGAAAATCCCTACCAAAATTTCTTCAAAAAATAGTTACACAGTATGTGTAAATAGTGATTTGCACCCATGAATGAGATAACTGGTTTTATCACTCCTTAAAGCATTATAAACAGCTGTGTGTTATCCGGACAGATATGTCTTCATGTTAAAGAACCATATTAACTTTCTAGCATTTGAGTGCATCAAGGTATGTCATCTTGTAATACACCTTCCAGAGTAATGCTTTAAAATTCATGAGTTCACTCTCCTAGTATGCTGTGACACATCCGTGAAGTTGAAGGCCTCCCTACCATGTTGGGGGCCTAGTCCTGTTTAGGATGACTTACCAGATTTTAGGTTTCTGTGGTGGTACACAGCAAATACGAAAATTGAGGTAGTCCAAAGGGTTGCAAGTGCTGTCAGTCTGAGAATATCAGTTGGACATGAATTTAGAAACTGTAATTGGATCTGTCTGCAGTGACAACTGTAAAAACAACCCTAAGTGTTGCTCTAAAAGGGAAATCATCTTGAAGTAACAAAACCTTAATGAATATAAGAACGTTGGAATGAGTTATGCCTTTTGACAAAGCATGAGGAGTAAGATAAAGGGGTAATGGGGAAGTTGCAGGTGAAAAAAGGAAAATGAACTTTGAGTGAACACCTGTGCATCCTTACCAATTAATGTATGGTAATGCTTATCACTGCTTTGTTTTCTGTTGTTGTTTGTTTGCTTGTTTTGATTTTAACTAAACTAGCTGAAAAGGTTATGGGAATACTTGGACCCCACAGGACTCAGCAGGGCTTGCTGTGAATAGCATAAGGTTGCACAGTGCTTTGGAATTCCCTGATTTTCCCTAACAGCCTTTCAAAAAGGAGACATCCTTGCCCCCTGCCCCCTGGAAACCCACAGAGTTATAGTGTATGTGTCTGGCTCTTCTGTGGTACATCACATATTGGGCAGGTGAAATGCCTGGAGATGTAAAGAAGTAGGACAAGGGAGATGCTGATCTCCCAGAAAATTTGCTGGGAAGCACTACTTGCATTTAGACTGTACAAAAATGAGGTGATAAATTGCTTGCCAGGGTGGAAACCATCCTCGTGGATGGAGGATTGCAATGCAGAGCTTGTGCCTACCTCTGGACAAAGACCTTTGTTTCAGGTGGATGTCTTAGTGCAGACTTGATGTAGATGCTGGAAAGAGTCAGGTGAGGGAGAAGGAGCTACTCTGGAGGGAGTGGGATGTTATGAACTGTCTGCAGCCCTGCGCCATGTGATGGGCAGGGGAGGAAGAGCTTAACCCAGTGGGACACAGATCATTTCCAGTCATCTTAAGCAAGCTTTGACTACAAAGAGATTGGGAATCCCTGGTCTGAGGCTTATACCACATTAATGTATCAAGCCTGATTTTAGCTAGTGGAAAGCCTACAGGTGTGGGTATGGCCTGTGGTGCTGGACATCAGAGAAAATTTAAAGCCATAAATATTTTGAGTCAGAAGAACTTAGAGTGGAGTAGTCCTGACAAGGGAATAATTCTAAAATGAAAGAAGTGAAGACAAGGTAAAGATAAAACGACGTGTGTGTATATATTTTTTAAAATGGAAGGAGCTAAAGGGAATGAATTGATTTGTGTAATGATGTGAGCACAAAGGAATTCAGAGCTCCGCGGGCTGGGTTTGAGAGGCAGAGCAGATCAATAGGATTTAATGATGATGTAGCCTAGCAAAGACTTTATATCCACTTTTGCTTGGGAGAGGCTTTTCTGGGTTCTGTGATGGGTATGTGGCATCGGCAAGTTATCACACAAATTAACACTGGCTTGGTGGGAGTGGGAGTGGTGTTTAGGAACAGGAAGCAGGGGAAGAGTTGGAAACTGCAGCTCCACAAGTGTGAGCATCTCTGTACGTGGAGATTGTTGTCTAATAGCACTCCTGCCCCGTTTTCAGCTGCACTGCTAAACACAATGCAATAAAATAGGGTTAAAACATGAACAATCCAGTAATAAAGAACTTTTTATCCTCCTTGTGTTGAACCTGAAAGTAGTTCCCAGCTTTTGGGAAGTGAATAAGGGAAGACCCAGTCTACACAAAAGACTTGTCTGTGTCCTCCAACATCTCCCCAGTTCCTTGAGCTGCTGCAGCAGCTGGTTTTGGGTTGTTTCTGAGTGTATTGCCAAGTGTCTAGAGAGTGGAACGTAGCTTAGAATGAAATATTTATTTGAAAAAGACCTGCTCTAGTTTTATATCTTTTTCAGGCTGCTTTATGGTGATGGCTGGTTGTAAAAGAGAATCGGCTTCGTACTGTCTGAGGTCATCTTCCCCACATTGCTTTTGAAAGCAGAAAATCTCCCAATGGTGTCTGACAGTGAGGGGTGTACAAGTTTGTGTTCTCAGGGATAAGCAGTAAAAAGTAGTGCCCAACGGCCTGAATGGTGGCACTGGGAAGTGTCAGCGTGGGGCAGCCAGGAGTCTTGATGTTGGAGTTTGAGAGCTCTTACTTTTAATAAGGAGAGGCTAGTGGCTGAATTCTGTTGCAGAACCTCATGTCTTTTATCTGGGTGGAGAATATAAAATTAATCCTTGCATGGCAAGGATTTTTGGCAACCCCAGTGTTGGTTCGGGGTGTGGGAGAAGGTGTCTAGGAAGCAAGCAGTATCACTGGGTCAAAGTCAGGTTGAGGATGTCAGTTTAAGCAAAACATTTTCTAGGAGAGAAATGGGAATGGGTTTATTTTATAAAGTTCAGAGTTCCTTCTGGCCATTTCAAAAGGAGCATTTTGGACCCCCTTTCACCTCTCTTTTTTGTTTACATAATTTTCTTCACTCTTTACAGAGTATTTCTAGATTCATATTTTTAGCTTTTCAAGTGAATATCAAATTTATTGCTTTGTCAAAACAAAACTCCATGGTCACTGTAGTATTTCCCAGAACTCTGTTTGGAAAGAAGCTTTGAAGGATTTTTTGTTTTCTTCAGTTTTTCATGCAAGGACAGTAAAGAGTAAAGTGTCAGCATTCCCAGCTGAACTTAAGCCGCTCCTTAACAAGTCTCTGCAAGAGGGCCGTGTCTTGCCACACATACTTTCTTTACTTTCTTGTCAAGGCCTGATGCCTCTTCTACAGCAAAAAAATAAAATAAATCCTCTACTAACCACAATACCGTTTCCAAAATATTAGCCGTTTGCTTTCTTCAAAGCAAATGCAACTTACTAAGTGGCTTTTGGGACAAATATTTACACAATTAAGTTTCTTGCAGTTTTCATCCTTCAATGTATGTGTCTAAAGCTATATTGCAATATAATGTCTAATTTTCTAAAGTGTAATGTAAACATTATTGTGGTTCTTATTTTTATCCGTGTTTACCTTTGACAACGCAGCCATAAACATCAATTTAAAAGGTAGTGAAAGAGCACTGTTTTTTTGTTGTTGTTTGTTAAAATAGCCTGGCTTTCCTATTAGAGTACCTTATTCTGTTCTTGTGAATCCCTGAGGAGATTTCAAGGCATCCAATTTCCCTGTGTTCCAAAAAAAAAAAAAAAAAAATCCTGGGACTGCCCTGAGCCCTTTTTCTTTACAGTTCCTCTTTACTCCTCCTTACAGTTCCAGGCACTGATTTCTGTTGGTCAAAATAAATGCTTGATGTTAAATAATTGAATGGTTTTTGTTTTCTGTTTCTTGTGTGTTTTTTCCTTTTTGTTTTTTAAACAGGTAGATAGTAAACAGGTAGAGAGCACTGGAATTAGAGACTCCTTTCCAGCAGGTCTTTCTCCTTTATATTTTGGTCTCCCCCCACATGCACTTTCACAGTTATGCACATTTTCAGTGTTTGGGAATTTGTTACTTTATATTAATAAGGTTATAAGCTAATTTTCCAATTGCAAAGATTCTCGGCACCAAGCAATGCTTCAAACAGCACACCTGGAGCCATACAGTCACATGAAGTCTTCTGATCCCAGGAGGTGGTCCGTGTGACTGCAAATGCTATTCATGACTCTCAGATCTCATAGTAAGTACCTCTGCATGGCATGATTGTCCATGTCCAGTAGAGGATGGAAAAATATCTGAGCTGCTTAGCAGAAGGAATCATCTTTCCTTTTGTTTAGGAGATTTGAATGCTATATTTAGGTCGATAAATGGAAGCTTATTTGCTTCTCTCCTCCCCAATGTCTGACCTCGCTTACATGTGTGAGCCGAACTGAATCTGACTGTGTGATTTCTCCAGAGCATGTGGAAGCATGTTCATTGAGCTATATTTGGATCAAAACTATGTCGGAGAGTTTGGCAGAGTAACAAATGCATGAGATTATTCCTATGCTGAAGTGTTTGTGTGATTAGGGCTTCTATCACATCACAGACACACAAAAAGGCATACACTGGAGGCAGAAAGAAAAAAAAGCTCCAAACAAAATAAATCAAAAATGTTTCTGATTGAAAGGCACAAAGCTTAACTCCAAAGAGGAAAATCTGTGTGTTAGATTTGGTTGAAGTTTGGCTGGCAGCCTTCACGCAAGCGAAGTACGCGTAAATATTGTGAAGTACACATTAAAATATTAAAATATTTTCTGCTATTTCACTCATTTCTGAGTTATGATGCACTACCTGTTAATCTAGAATGGCAACTAGTTTTACTGGGGATGGCCTTTTTCTTTCTGTGTTCCTCTGTCACAAAATGGATGCTTAAATGAAAAGCTCACCCTAGAAAAGCATTTGCTGTTCAGAAACTAGTGCCAGCTAAGTCCTGTTTTAGTCAGTTCCAAAAGTCACCTTGATTTCGATTTGACTTGAGTATTTGAGATGCTGTTCAGAGGCCATTTCTCGGGTTATTTCTGCAAACATAACCTATGTTCTTGGCTCTTGTTGGCTAGATTGCAAAAACAATCTGGAAGATTTTGCACTTGATGAATTAAATCTCGAGCTGGGAATTAGAAGTTGGAAGCTTTGCTCCTAACTTTGCCACCAGTTGGCTTTTATGGCCAGGAGATATCTACTCTTTTTTTGGTCTCCTTTCTGTTCCCAGGACTTAGCTAATGACATTACAGGGACTTTCTAGTTCTCTGTGCGTATATAGAGTGCTTAGCACTTAGCACAGTGTGGTCCATTTTCAGTGACGCCTCTAGATTATACAGTAATAATAGTCCTGATGAAAGCAATGGGGTGGAAAAGCTATCTTGCTGGCTTGTAGAGCCTGTGGAAATGCTTTCTTTTGGCAAGGTAACTCCTCGAATGTGTATGTTGTGCTTTCTTTCAAGCATATCTTTCAATACAATTTAAGAAATGGATACATGCCCAGGAGTCTTGTTCCTCTCGCTGCATGGGTAGTGAAGACATACTGCTGTAAGATGATACTTATTTTTAGGATATTAATATCAGAGTTCATCAATAAGTCTTACTATAGCTTTGGAATAAATCAGTATATACATACTGATTATTATAGCCTGGTATGTCTTTTGGGTGAATAGTCCCATTGCCAAAGATGCATTTTGTGCTAGACTTCTGCTTGCAGCTGGTTTAAAAAAAAAAAAAAAAAGAAAGGAAAAGAAAAAGGAAACTGGAAAATGTACATTGCTGTTGATTTTTTTGGAAATTAAATATTTCAGTTGTATTACTGAAATAACTTATGTTGTGGTTTGCTTGTATTTAACTAAAAAAAAAGGATTAGTGTGTGACATGAAACAAGAACCACTGAATGATTTAAACTTTTTGCTTGTCTGTAAAAACAAAAAATGACTGAAGGCTTACTGAAGTGTGTGTGGTGTTTCTTTTGCTTTTTTGTGGTTTCCAGGAAAACAAGAATTATTAATTTACTCATCTTTTAATGTATTTTTTTTTCTTTGAGTAGTCAGTTCTTACAGAGCAAGCTTGGTGTCTGAATTTCCAAGACTACCATGGAAAGTACAATAAAAAAAATAAAAAGGAAGACATAGAAGGTATGAAAGAAAGCTGCATATGCTTCTACTTATATTTTCTATGTTTATATGTATAAACGGACCTTTAGCATAATTATCTAAAGGTCAAAATCCACAAGGATTTTAATGTATCCCCACACACACGTTAAGAAATCTCTCTGGAAAACATGCTGATCATGCTTGTCATGCAGTTGAGCAGTCAAGTTGTGGCAGATATTAGGGTATGTTCTAATATACATAAGTAATTATGAATCATAGATATAGAACTTTAATCTTGGTACATTGATTTTTCTTCGAGGAAATAGCCATAATGTTCATCCAACATTTCAGACCAGATTCTGTCTTTCCAAAGATGCAGGGTGGGAGAGGGAAGGAGAGGAGATACTGAAGATAAGTCGTATCAATACCATGAATGAGAAACTTGGGCAGTGCAAAGAGAATGTGTAACAATGTTGACATCTAATAAACATTAAAAAAATATTTGCTCACTATCCCCCAGTTTAGAATAACTGAGGAGTTGTCAAAGAGTTGTTTCATGAAACAGTAAAAATACATTTTAAAAAAAGAACACAGATGTATTGTTTTGGTCTAAAATCTTGGGACACTGAAAGCATCGAATGAATATGGAAGTATCTTTTTCTGACACTTATCTGCAGTGTTTGGGTAGCTTCTGCCTTGGAAATACAAAGTAGATAAGAGACAAGCCTTCTTGGTCTCACAGGTGTAATGAAGCAAGGCTTTTTGCTGTTCTGCCTTGTCAATCAGAGCACTTCCCCATTTACCAGTGTACAAATATCCCTCATGCTATAGCTTACCAATGCTTTTTTTCTCTTCGTTTTTAAATGATGCATGTGATGGGTAGCTAGTGCAGTCTTTAGGAAGCTTCTTAATTTCTTTCCTCTGAAATACAGCCCACATTTTAGCTACCTTGCGTCCATCCCAGCTTGACTCCCATGACATGTCCTTTCCCAGTTTTTTTCCCCCATCATTCTGGTCCAGGTTGCGCTGCCCAAATTCACACAGTTTTTTATCAAATCCACAGTCCCATTGACTAGAGAAGCTGTGACTTCTTAGGGTGGCAGTTGGGCTTTAGGGAACAATACTGGATTTTTTACACCCACAGCCCCCAGCTTGCCTGTCTTTAGAAAGGAGGCAAAGAAAACTGATTCAACTACACTGCAGATTCTCTATATATGTGGGGAATAAAACAGAGCCCCTGCTTCCTCAAGACCCTCTTACTTTTCTCTGTTTTTTTTTTTTTTTTCCCCTTTTTTCTTCTCCCAGTAGCCTGTTTTGTTTCTCTCGGTAGCTCCTTAGCTTTTGGCTCCCTCCTGTTTACCCTGACTCGTATGCAGTTTATTTGAGGACTGACTTTCAAGTCCCAGGACTTTATAAGAAGTTTCTGCTATCCACAACACAAACTGTATGCTTGAAAATATGATGGATGGCTACTCAAAACAGAAGTTTCATTTCTTTGCAATGTCTTCAGGTAATTCCTTTATTTCTCTCTTTTTGGATTGACTTAGTGGCTTTTGAACTGGTAGAACACAGTGAAGTTTTTAAACACATGTAAAACACTTGAACAAGGTGCTGTGGGCAGATCTGTAGTGGGTTGAAAGGTCCTGAGATAGTGGCTGTGCAGGACAGAGTATAAATAAGAGGAGAAGCTGGATGTAAGGGGGAACATGTTGGGGGGTATAGCAGCATAGATGGGATTGAACGTGCTTCTGTTTATCAAAGGTAATAACCTACCCCTGTTTCCCAACCAAGCAACCCAGGCTGTGGTCCCTAGGCCCTGAGTTAGGAAGGTGTAATACCCGGTATGCATGAAGCTCTGGTGCAGGGTGGGAAATTATTCTGCTGTCTATTCATATACGCAGTGCCTGCTGAATTCTCTGCATTTGTTGACTTTCTGACTGAGTGGGCCACGTATCAGGTGCCAGTGTTTTCTCTGGATGGAGAGGTAGGAAACAAAGTTATGTTCCTTTGCTCAGTGTAAAAGCTCAAGGACCTGATTTCACAGTAATTCTCTTTGAAAGTAAGCACCTGGATTTCTCAAAGCAGCCATCCGAGGATCTTAGGGCAAAAGGCAAAGTGAGGTCAGAGATGGGAACAGGCTGCAAGAAGTAAAGGTGGCGGTACACATCTAATAAATTACACCAGCCTCTGTTCTCTTACGTCCCCATATATTTAGTGGCATAAGGAGCTTCTTACAGCCAAAAAGAACCATAAACCCAAATACACTTTATGATTCTGGCCCCCTGGTATTCATAACTAAAACCCAAGCAAGCCTTTATAAAGAATATTTTCCATCACTTTTTAATAAAATCTGAGACCATAAATGTGCAACCCATAGCAAAATTTTATGCCAACTATCAATGCTATAGCCGACTCAGAAAGCAGAGATGTACCTCAGTGATTCCACCCCTGATCCTCTTTCTAGCTGGAAGAGTCTTGCTAATTTATGGAAGGCTGGACAAATTCCAATTTCACTGAACAAGAATGAAATCTAACAGCAGGAAAGCTTCCTAACTGACAGCCTAAGGCACATCAGTCAGTGGCTTTCCCTATCTCCTACTTGGGTGATGCATAGTCCTCCAGGCTGTCTGAATGTCTTTTCCTTTTACCCCTGCTCTGATAATGTCCAGCTAAGCGCTCCATCCCTCTCTTTGAAATTTCTCACTTAATTCACTTGTGCCTTTGACGTCCTTCCTCTTGTTTGTTCCTTAGCTGAGCTGTGGCTGTTACCCTTGCCAACTGCAGCAAGGCTTACTGGAAGCTGAACTATATTTATATGGTTTCTACTTAACTGTGTACTTTTTGGATATGCTCAACTGAATTAGAAGCCAATTATATTAAAAAATACAAGTCATTTATGAAGCTGGGAATTAGAGCCTTTTAAAATGTTAAACCAAACCCCTGTTCAGAAGGGACTGGAGTAAATACAACTTTATAATCAAATCCCAAAGGTTAGATTTTTTCCCACTTTTTTTTTGTTTAGGCTGTTCTCTTGCTTCCTTACAACAGAGATGATATTTCTTTTTCCACAAGAGAGAGCGTTTGTGTACTGCAACATTCAAGGATTTTAATGCTCTTAACATTAGACAACGTGGTGTGTGAAAGGGCCTGCTATTTCTCCTGGGTCTTAGAGTATTTTTACCTCAGTCTTTGCACATTTAATCTCCTGCTCGGTTTTGGCTGAGAATACCTCATGCAGCCATGTTTAAGTCAACATTTGAATCTGCTCCAGAGAGCACAGGAAAATGCCAGACTTTACTTTATGAACTTGAGCCACCATTGCTGGGAGATGCTTTTATATCTCTTTGATCCTTGTTACGGATAAAACTTGCGAACGCTAGTTATTGTTTGCTTAAGAGGCATCAGTGCCGTGTTTCAAGATAGACAGAGGGGAAGGATTATCTGGAGGATCATGCGCAAAGGCCTTGTCTCTCAGAAGGAACCAGAGATTCACCTGAGATATTTCCCACCTTCAATTTCTGCCGCTTTGACAAAATTTCAGTAAAATTTTTTTCAGACAAACGGCTCCTTCCAAATATCAGTGCCCTGCTGGGGTTCAGAGTTCACAGCAAGGGGCCCGTAGTTTCCACAGAAAAGAGAGAAAAATAAAATGAGGGAAAGAGAAAATGGCCTGGGGAAGGTGAGGTAGGTCTGATGTGCCTCAGTGATGCTGCCTGAGCTCTGGGTGCAGCAGATACCTCCCTCCAAGGAAGTGAGAGAGAGTGATATCTCAGTATCTTGCGGTCCCACAGGAAAGGTATTAGAGCTGGGTGTCAGGGGAATTTTTTTTCATAGGTGAACTGACTGAATTTTGCAGTACTTTTTTTTTTTTTTTTTATTAGAAGACTTCAGAAACTGGAATTTTATGTGAGACCCACAGCCTTCATTTGAAAATATCAGGGCATGTTTCTAATTGCTGCCCTCTTCCCTATCTATTGATGGAAGAAATGGTGAGTGAAGCACAGAAAAACAGGAGGCAACTGAAACAAGCATCCCATCACTTATATTTAAAATCCCTGCTTTTTAAGCCTGCCTTGTGTAATCTTGGAACCAGACCTGAGGTTTCTGAGCTGGGTGTTGGCTCTGTGCAGCTTCCCACATTCTCTCTCTGTTTTCATCTCAGACACACAGATTTTAAGGCCAAGGGGACCATTATCATCATCTGCAGAGCACAAATGAAAGAAACTTGCTCAGTAATTCCTGCAATTTGTATTTACTGTGTAATGGAAGGGCACTTATGATACAGGTGAAGTACAGACTGTTTGGGATTAGAGTACAAAAAGAGAGCAAATCCTTTGGATAGACATGGGACTGTCTCCTGTATGTATTTGTGTAAGCCCAATATATGTACTAGAATGTGTTTTGACTGGAAAGTGTTTTTCCTAGAGCTGTAAAATGCCATATAAAATAGGATTGTATTGCATAAATGAAAACATTAGGAGGCTTAGAAAGCCATTTGGCAAGCAGATGTGTGGAGTTCTATTTTACAGATCTCTCCAATGTTATTAGGAAGCTGACATCTAATAAAACTTAATTCCATAACATTAAAATACTCTATTATTTGCCATGGCAAAAGCCTCCCTTGTGGGAAAAAAGGGTTTGGGGGAAATGCTTTTGGTCACTAAGCAACACATTTCTACCGAACTGCAGATGAGACATTACAGGGTGAATGTGGAAGAAATATTGTGATTACAGGAGTAGCTTTCAGCTTGAAATTATCACATGCAGATAGATAAAAAGAGGGGAAAAAACAGCAGAGCACAGTGTTAGTGTGATGGGGAAAAAGAAAGCTGTTGCACACACAACTAGGGAGCTGCAAAGCTCTCATAAGGGTTACAACCTGACAGCCGCTCCTGCCTGTATCGCAGAGAGCATTGGTAGTGTTGGTCTTGCAGGGGGACAGGCTACGTAGCCAAAGCTGGCTGCTCAAGGATAGAGGGTTTTGCTGGTGAAAATGTGGAGGAGTGACTTGCTTTAGCAACAAGAAAGTCTCCTGTACCAAGGGTCCGGCTAGAAATCAAGACAAACCGAACTGAAGGGCAGTAAGTGCTGCAGGGGTGCTGACCCAATGTTTCCAGCTCTAGGCATCTCTATCCAGGATCCCAAGCATTTGGATAGCCCATCTTCCCTTGTTCACGCTCCTCTAGAGAAGCCCCCAAACACTGATGGTACTTGGAGACAAGATAGGGAACCGGCCTGGCCTGTCAGTGCCTGCAACAAGCCTCTCGACAGGCAGAGGTGACCTTGACAGCATTGCGGTAGGGTATGGAGGAGGTGTCACAGGGGGCTCGAGTCTGTTGGAGTCATGCTTCAAGTTGTGGTGCCAGCCTGGTGGGAGAGAGGTGCTGGGCATGGGTGTCAGCCCGCCTCTTGCTTTCCTTGTTCCGGGCAGTGGCAAATCTCAGGCCTTATCTGTAGTTGTTTGGGATGGTTTTTTTCCTAGTATAATTTTATTCTTTAAGCCACATGTAAGTTACCTAAATGGAAATATTTTTGTGTTCTTTTCCTCTTATAAGCGGTGTTTTCATGTAACCGATGCTTCCCCATCCTTCCAAGGGCTGCTATGAGAGCATATTGTTTTGCAGGTGGAAACGTCCAAACCTTAGTCAGATACAACAGTCATCTGCCACAACGTGTGGTCTATCATGAATATGCAACTGTACAATACAGTGGGAAAAAAATTATTACAGTCCTGTAGATGATGTCCATAACTTCTGGTTTTTGTGACTCATTCTCAACTTATGTTGCTAAAGATAACACTCCACACTATCAGTTACTCAGCATATGCAACTTTGTATATTATTTTGATGTTTACATGGTGATGGCTGGTTCTCTGTAATGTCAATAATTTTTTTTGTATTTATACTTACAAATATATTCTGACCCATGAAGAAAAATGCCAACGATTAATGTTGTTTGGTTGTTTGCAAATGCTACAGTAGTTGGTAATTTAAAACAGTATCTCCTAAATTAAATTCCTGTTGAGTGAAAACATTATTTACTGGCATTTAAATTTCATCATGCTGTTTTCATATAGTCTTCACTCAGTTTACATTTATTTGTATCGGTGCCAAAAACACTGCTTTGGAGATCTACAGTGTTTGACAGCTTTGGATGGCTGGCATAGCTTTAGCTTACAAAATTGTTATTTTCCTTGTTTCCTCAAACTGTGAGCCCAATTTCAACTTCTGTGCTGTGGATCCAGTGATAACCAAACAACACACAAGTTCAGTGATGCATTTGTTTAGTCACGCAGGAAGGATACAGAGCTAGGGGCCACAGCTCTGAGGGTTTAAAACACTTTTATCAGAAGTTGTTGTTTTTACCTCTTCAGAAGCATGTCCCCTACCTTTTTTTAAAGGATCTGAAACTATCCCTTTCTTATTCCTGGGGAAACTGCATGCATGCATACTCAATGGGCTGGAAGTGCAGATCTGTTGCTGGGGCTATAGGCAAGCCGGGAGCCTGGCTGTCTGTCCTTCTGGGGTCCTGCAGGGTCCTCACACAAGCAGGCACAGGGAGCAGGGCAGGTACAATGGGGGTGCAGTAGTGACCACTACCGCCAGCAAGCCTGAGGCTGGAATACTGAGCATCTTGGCATTGCTTTGTGTTAGATTTCAGCCTTCCAGTTCCATGGATATATATGTTTTGAGATCATGAGGAATCAATTACTTTAACATTATGGTAAGAGTCCAGGTAAAAACCTTCTGCCTTAATTTAGCCCGAGAAAGTACGTTTATAAGGATCCCAAGTAGTGTCAAGCTCTTAAAATGATATAAAGGGTTGACGAAGCTTTAGAACAGGAGGAGAGCTCCGTAGTCAGCACGCTTACCTGAAGAGATGCCAGTTGATTGGTGTGAGCTGCCACCGCGCAATTAGCTTTATGTTGAGAATGGAAAATAAAACTCAAGCCTGACTGTTAGGCAGAAATCACGGGTCTAGGAAAAAAACTGAGAACAGAAGATTGAGATCTCTGAAGCTGGGCCGGCATGATGGAAAGTGGGGGAGTGTGCATTTGCAGGGGCACTGCTAACGTGCTAGGCACTGTGGGCAGTAAAGCTGAGGTAGCTTTATGGCTAATGAGAAAATGGCTACCCGTATGACTGTTCGTAACGTTAGAGGGGAAAAACTTTGGGAGGTAGACTGGCTGCTAGGTGAAAGCACTGCAGATGCACACCCCATAAATGCATTATGCTATGCTGTCAATCGTGTGGTTTTTGTGCTTTACTTACAAAGTTGCCTGCACTGCTATTGCCAGGTTCAGGACCCTTGATGAGCTGTAGAACAGGCTTAATTTATTCTGGCAGTTTCTGTGTTGAAGAGCATGCGAGCCATATCAAAAATTAAACTATGTCGAGTAATTATGGGCAGCATTATTATGGTTTTAACAAAGCAGAGGTGATGCACTCCAGATGCATTTCAAACTCGGGATAAATCTTTCTTTCAAAACTGAATTTCAAATACTTGATAATCCAGTATCTAATCCAGTCACTCATTATTTAAAACTATTTTCAAGTCTGGGCATTCAGGAAACTGATTTATGTAGTACTTAGTGGCAGAGATTGCTGGTGAAATCCTGACACTCCTATATGTCAGCTGTAGGACCTGCCAGAAAATGATAAAAACTTCCTTAAAACTCCCTGGGCCTCTGGCTTTACCTACAAAACCCTGGCCCCTCCATGAACCAAGCACGGGTGAAGAGGTCTGATTTCTCATCGGGCTTATTGGAGTATCAAGTTTTAATTTCAGGAAATGTGTGTTCTTCGTTGATTTTATGATATGAAAAAGGGCTAGGTATGTTCTGAGTGCCTTTGAAAATGCTATTCAAATGATCTCCTGCTTGGACAGCCCTATAAGCTCAGCATGGACAAACTCAAATTCAGAATTTTTTACAGGTTGAAAGCTGCTGCCCTGCTCTGCTGATCCTTTAATCGCTGAACAGCAGACATCTGAGCACCGTTTCCCAGCCATTGATTGGAACTACAGAGCAAAACTCTTGGATCCCCCGAGATGTGTATCTGAGGATGTGAAACCATCACTAACCCAGGGCAAATATATTCTGAATTATTAGATTCCTTTCTCCTTGTACATGAACTGAGAAGTGATACAGTTCAACATCTTCACTTAATGTTTTCGAGATCTTCCCAGTTACTCAGCAGCTAGGTTGCTAATATTGATCAATCCCACTTAGCAGCTTCTCCCTTTTCTGTCCTATTACAGCTGTTTTGGAACTGATTCCTCTCCTGATTTTATTGTGTTGAAGTATGTGTCCTTTTCCAGTTCATCATGCAGTAGAAGCTGCTGTATATTTGCTGTACTGCATTGTCTCTAGGTAGCATCGTTAGCAAGTACTTTGATGTTGCTGTTTATATCAAACTGAGCAGGGGAAAAAAATTGATCCAGAAAGGTTTTCTTTCTTGCCAATCTTATTTGATGAAACAGCTTTAAATGCTGGTAGCAAGAATTGTCCATCCACAGATAATACACAGGCTGTGCTCAGGAAAAAATCCATTTCCAGGTACTGCTAAATTCTTGTTTTCCTCTCATGTATAGTGTCATTGAAAGATTAAAAAATAATAAAATAAAATAAAATAAAATAAAACAGCTGCTGGCATTGTACAGCTCCTTATATATCCCTGCAGGAGGTTTCTGCTTCCTGCATTTGAGAAGAGGCTGTACGAATGGGAACTAGACTGTAGGATTCTGCTGCTATCCTTCATCTTGTTAATCCCTTCATTTTATTGTACTTAGGGAAAGTAAAGAATCAAAGCATAATTTGCTGAGACATTAAACTCTTCTTCCCAAAGCACAATTTTGTTTTTCAGTAGACTACATGAAGGAGGAGGAGTGGCTTCATGGTTCAGAAATGTTCACGTAGGAAGAAAGCCATCTGTCATCCCTGTCCTTGCTGAGAAGTATCCATTTCCCCGTGATGTGATCCTTGCAGCTTTCTTACTCAGTGTTCCCAATTCAAAGTCATGTCCACACGCCTCTGCCTCTCTGGCTGGTCCATTAAGGGGACAACAGCTTTCTACCAGAACATAAGATAAAAGGAGGGGTTGCCTTTACTCCATCTGCGGACTTCTGTGCTTTGCCACTTGAGATGATTTCCCCAGGGATGTGCTGAAACTCATTCCTCTAGAAAACTTTACAACTGCTCAAGTATGAATTTAGGAGTTTAATTGTAGCTCTAGGAAGTCCATTAGCCTTTAAAGTATCTGTCAAATGCTGACTTCTGCTAGTAGAGACCCACCTATATATTCTGAGACCCACCTATATATTCTATATAGAGACCCACCTATATATTCTGCTAGTAGAGACTCACCTATATATCCTGAAGCACCTTCTCGTCTGTATGTTTGTGCTATTCATTCAGAGATCTTGTGTATTGGTGCACATCACCTGGAACTATGTTGTGGGTACATGACAACATACCTTGGCATGTGAAATTATATTCAGTGCCTCTTGTGTAACGGTGCGAGTGTGACAACATGGCATGTTTATCCTCATTAAGATTTCGTTCCTCTGTGTCAGTACATCTCTGAAACAAAGGGGTTAAATATTTATCCTTTGGTTTGAGCTATTTTGGTAAGGGTATCTTAAGGGAAACTGAGCAAAACCAAGAAATTCAAAACAGATGCAGTACTGTTGCAAAGAGTTGCAATCAATATTCCCACTCCTGGCTAGATGGTGGGCGGTACAGGTGCACTCCTGTGGGTACCGTGTTTTTTCCAACACGCAGTGGAACAGTGGAAGCAGCGTTGCCTAGCGTGCTCCACTGGTGCCGTGTGTCCATCAAATCTGTGTTTGCTTTGGCAGCCGATAAGCATCCTGGCAGTATGGGCATTGATGGAAGTTACTCACCACTGCAAATTCGGCAAGTTGTGCGGATGCTCCCCTTTGCAGGATAGTTAGCCTTTGTTTCTCTGTGTGCCAGAGGCTGGGCATGGGGAAGGGTACCATTTAGTTTGGCAAATAATGTATGTTATTCCCTATGAGACCTCACAGAGGAAAGCACAAGAGGCTAATGAGAATTTATGCTGTCAGATACAGGCCGAGTTTAATGGGGATTATGGACTGTTAGGCCAGAAGGGCGTGCTGCCCTGTGGGATCTCCATATGAGAAACAGATGTGGCTGTGGTTTCATACCCTGCGTGTGATTTGGACAGCCTGTGCACAGCTTGATCCAAAATTGAATGGAAGCAGTTGTATGGATAGGCTCTCTTACACAGGGGAAAAACGGCTATGTGGTCAAACATCCTCTTCCCCTGATCAGCAACAGTGTTAAAATGTATTGCTCAACACATGGCCAGCATACACCATCGCTCCTGCTGCCAAAAAAAGAGTTAACTCTGCTTGCCTTTTGATAGGAAAGTGGTACAACAGATCTGCCCAGCCTTTGCCTGCATCTTCAAGGGAAGAACTCACCAGCTGGCCCTGCAGGCAGGCTCCGGCACAAACCCCAACCTCAACAAATGATAGGAAAAAAAAAAAAAAGAGGTATAAACTTTTTGATGTCACTCCTTTTTGCAGGACCTGTTGCAAGCAAAGAATTTGCTTCCTTTCATCTCTTTGGAAGGAAGTTGTATCTTAGGTCAGAGGAGTGTCTTGAGAATAGGGTGTAGAGGCAGATTTGAAATTTCTGTTAAAAGGGATTGCTGCTATGTTGCATCCAATTTTCTTTGTGTTGGGCTCAGTAAATAAAATGCACAGTAAGTTGTAGTACGAATTATTCACAAAATTGTCATTGACTTCTCTGAAGATGAAATGACCCTTAAAGCACCAAATGCAGCGTGCTCAAATTCATGTTTTGAAGGAAAAGTTAACATATGGACTTTGCTAGCTGCTGATGGTTTTATTCAGCATCATCATTGCTGCACTGGCTCTCTTTTCGAGGCTTTATTTTATTTAATATGCTATAAATAGCATCAAATGAGATGAAATGGTGGGCTCTCGTTTTCCAGGTGGTATGCAGAGTAAGAGATCTATTAATACCGTCATGAGATACCATCTCTCCTGAACAGCAGTCAGAAGGAACAGCTGCGTGTTATTTCTGCCTTGGTTTGGAGCTCATTTCAATAAGCTGAGATTGGCTGCGTTTTCCAAGACTGTGCTAGATGGCTCATTTGTAACAGCCATTCTTCGGAGCTCTCGCATCTGTCAAACCTCATACAAATCCTCCCCTAGAGGAAGCAGATGTTAGAAAGTTATAATTTAGATGTTTGTTTTGCCTCTTAGAAGAGTTCTGGACAGCAATCACCGTGGTCTGTTAAACATCATTAGCAAGTGCAAATTGTTGATGAATCTGGATTAGTTTGTAAGTGATTTTTGTAACAACTCTTCACCTCAAGAATTAGAGGTAGGGGAATAAAAAGGTAATCTACTATTCATAAACGTCTAGAATTGTGTAATCGATAGATTCATGCACAGAATTTATGGAAGCTAGCTGAGTTGTAATGCTATAAATATAGTGCTGGAATCATTAGTAGCGTGGACTAAATGGAGATATCCAGACAGACCTGTCAGCAGTGTGAGAGACGTGAGCACTTTCCAAACAGAGAAGACCTTTCCTTCCCCTCTTCTTTCAGGTTGTTTTGTTTGTTTGTTTCATTTTTTTTGCAATCCAGTGCTTAACTTCAGACGTTGTCCTTTCCTGGGGGAGTTGGAGCAGATAGGAGCATCTGCCTGGAAGTTGAGGGGTCGGTCGTGCAAGTGGTCTGCAAAGCCCCGGAGGGAGATCTGGTCCTAGTACATTGGGGCTTGGAGCAGGGATTGTGTGCTCAGCTTGTGCCTGGTCAGAGCTTGCTTTGCGTGAGCACTGTGTCACCTTGGTTTTCTTTCAAAGGTCGTATGAAACAGCCTAGCGCCAGGGAGTGCCTGTTTGTCTTGACCTGGCTGCTGTGCTTTGGGGATTGAACAGGTTAACAGAGGTATTTATTTCAGCTATCTGGAGTTCAGCAGTGTGTTAAGCAGGACGAATCTCTGCTGAGGTGGTTTTAGGGTGGCGAGGCCATATTCATGCAGCTGTCAGACTTCCTAGCAGATCAAATCCTTAACAGAAACACAAAATGCGAGAGGTTGCACCTATTTTTTTTTCTCTGGCAAACGTAACACCTTGTTAAATACTTTTGTAAATATGTGGAAGATCACTTTAAAAAAAAAAAAAAAGGCAAAATACACTGAAGCAGCACACTCCTGCTCTGGCTGCAGTGAAATATGTGCACCAGGTTCATTAGAAAGCATATGCTGCACATACAACCCAATTATTAAGCTACCTCTGCACTTCGGGCCTTCGTGTACTGTGATAGGGTCACAGGGCAGATTTTAATGAATTAACAAAAAGACAATCCTTTTACTCATTTTTCCTAAAATACCATACAATTGTTGAATCTTATCTTCTCTTTCTTTAATTTTAAAATATTGGAAGATAAAGAGAGTTTTCTTGAAGAACACTAGCTATGTTTTTTTCTGAAAAGAATGATAAAATGTTCCGTCTGTTCGCATGCTGAATTATCCTAGACATTTTTCCAAAATAATTATGATCTGTGGAACATTTCATTCTTAATTAACAAAAAAATGAGAGTTGCTGCTATTAACTGCCAACACATTTTGATGCGAGAAAAATTGATTATCCATGCTACAAGAGATGAACAGGTCAGACTGTGGGCTGAGATAAGGTGTCAGCTCCAGCTGTTTTTCTTGTCCCTAGTTAACTCTTTATACTAAAACAGCTACTGCAATAACTTTAAAAGAACCTTTCAGCAAGAAACGTTTCTTGGTGATCCAGTGGATGAGAAGTGAAGCTAAAAGTGAACTGTGGAGAATGGACCCTGTTTTCCTCTGTTGCACAAGCCCAAGCAAGCTTTGACATGCTAACTAGTGTATCATCTGTACGAGGGCAGCACACAGTTTAGGGGATGCAGGACTTAGAGGCACTTAATCTCACTGTAACTGAGACTGGTTATCACACTGCAGCTGAAACCATTTTGCAGAGGCTGTTCTGGTCGGTCACGTACTTGGTCTCCCACACAAGCATCTGGTGAGGAGCAGCCATCACTGTCCTGCTGTAGCTGCCTGAAGCTTTTCCAGTTGCTGCCACGCTTGCAGAGCATGGTGTTTAGGACCATGCAAAACCTCCCACACTGTTTCTCCATACTGATTCTGAAGATTAATTGTCCAATCCACAAAATATATGTACCTAAAATTACATCTGCTTAAATATATTCACCTAAAATTGACCTTATTTTACTTTCTGTTCTTCTTACTTCAGTTGCAGTTATCGTATGTTATGACTTTCCTGACTGATTCAAAAACTCTTCTACTTCAGGTTATTTGCTTCCTATATTGGCACTCAGACATCACGATCAATGCACTTTACATACTACCTGGTATTTTAACAGTTTATTATTCCTGAAATGTTCTCGATGAAGAGAGCTGCCAATACAGAGTGTCTATTTGTGGAATGGGTTGACAAACCTTTTAATGGTTCCTAGAGTCAGCCTCTGCTGCCTGATGGCAGAATTTATTTCCTTTTTTTCCAATCATCCCTCGTAGATGCATATTGCAGTCTGCAGCATCCCAGAGCTTTAGATTCATGCAGGAGTGAATTCTGGAAGATCATCTCCTTTTTTAATTTTTTCTTTTAAGTGGAGAGAATTAAACACTAGTGCTTTGTTTTTAACTGTACATCTCTGTACCAGGAGGGCAGTATTTTTGTACTTGGGGAGGGTATTTTCTCTCAAACCAGGGTTAACAGGGCAAATTTGAGTAAGGGTTGGCCTCTGGTGCAGCTGTCAGGTAGTGTCTGTACACTGGGCACCTGCAGAAAGAAAGGGACATTGCTAACAATACAGCCAAATTAACAAGCGGTTTGTGTGACTAGTGCTGTAATGAGTCTTCACAAATGTTCTTTTTGTCAGGCATAATTTTCTACAGACTATCCACAGTGGGTAGATAGTCAGACCACTCCGTTGGTCTGACTGGTACATCTCTGCAGCACCACACAGGCTTGGTGCTAGTGGTGCTGGAAAACGATCCCTTAAGCAACCTAACTGTAGTTGTTGTTTCTTTCTGAGGGACTTGCTGTAACTATCTGGAGCATCTGCCGCTGAGCTACTTGGCATCTAAGTATACCAATTCTGCCTTGCTTTCTGAATAGACACCTCTGAGCTTGCACAGCCACCTCCAAATCTGTTCTAAACTCACTGTTTGGGAATAGATGACATGATTTTGGTAATTTCAGGTTGGCCTCCAGCGTGGACATACCAGTCTTAGCAACATCAGCGCATAAGGGGACTCGGGCATCTACATTAACAATATGGTGGTGGGGATATGTGTGTTCCTACATCTGCACAACAGCTTCTTTGGCTTCACAGGTTCCCCTGATCATCTTTATTCAAAACTGGATTTAATCTGCTCTGAAGAATTCATTTTTGATGTCAGTTAATGAACCAGTACTGCGCTCTGTGGTGTGCCTATAGGGTCCCATGTGCTCATACTAGCAATTTAAGAGCTGGAATACATGTCATGAGGACACATCGGTCTGCAGCATGAATAACGTATCCTAGGAGTACCATATCATGGCTAAGGATATTGTGGAAAGGCCTTAGTGTAAATTTGGGTAGGGCTTAATACTTTTCCTTGGTCTCACTTCCATACGTGTTGACCAGAAGATTGATCACAAGCCTCGAGAAAATTTTACTGTGCAAAATAGGAATTACTTAGCTAGAACCAGAAGGAAATAGCCCATCCCTAACATTAAGATTGTCTTGATTATTTAAGCATGCTGGGTTTAGGAAGCAATTTTCAACTTAATATGGCAATCAGAGAGGAAATTTGGTTGATAAGTGTTGATATTGTTGCTGATATTGTCAAGCTAAGTGTATGACTAAATTGGGATCCAGGTCTCTGTTTCATTACTTAACACACACTCAGCTGAGAGTTACTCCATGTAGGCTATTGGTCTTTTATTTATATTTGTTAAGCAAGGGGTACCTCAGCTTTTCCTCCCTGGGAAGAAGTGTGCAGGGAAAATGCCTGATTTTGTTATAAGCTATATGCATCACAGGCTCTCTGAAAGTCCAGCCCCTTTTAACATGTATTTAAGCAAAAGCATTCATTTCATTTGCAAAGCCTGTCTAGTAAGCGTAGCAATGTCTTGTATAAGCAACTTGGTTAAACCAACGTCAATAAGTGTGATCTGACCATGAAGAATTTTTCTCCATGGTGTGTGTCTGGCTGCACCGGTGCGAAACCTGCAGAGTAATGTAAGGTTCAACAGGAAACCTCTCAGTCCCCACCAAGGGGAGGAGTGCCCTGCAGTAGCAGTACAGCAGGGAAAGTGCAATTGGGCTGACTGCACTATTAACACTTGCAATTTCATCGTGAAACAGCAGCAATTTTCCGCTGAGAGTCGGAACAGTCACGTTATTTGTTGGTTGTTTGTTTCCAGTAACATGCTCTAAAAGCCTCAATATCATTAAATTGTGATTACAGTAAAAAGAGCAACTGCATCAAGTGGGATCTGCTTAATGAATGTGTTCCTTCTGTGCCTCTAAACACTGCTGGTTGCTTCACTGATACTGACACACTGCACAGTACAGAGAATGCCTTCCCTCCACCAGAAACAACATTGTAGATTTTCTTATTTGTTCCGATTATTGTTGTTAAGATGTACTTAAGCGTAGCAGCTGGCCGCTCCAGTCTCTATCAAGGCTCCATTATACTGTTGATTGTGTAAGTGCATTGTAAGGGACAGGTCCTCAGCCAGTGAGCTTCTAGGATGGGGGAAATGAAGTGGTGACTTGACCAGCATGATGCAACAGGCAACTGGCAAAGCCAATGCTAGCGTACAAGTGTCTTGGAAAGCAATTAGCGTTTGGCTCTTTGTTCTGTCTTCTGCATTTGAAGAATGTGGTCTGTTGCAGATGACCCAGTGCAATGAGCAGGCAAGGTCAGAGAGATGAGCAAATTTACTAGTTTTATTCCAGGAATGCGTCTGGAGCGTGCTGGAGGTCGAACACTTTTTTTGCAAGAAAATTTGGCCAAATCATTGCAAATGCAAGCAAATGAATGAAAATTGTGGCATGCTTGCTGGCGTGTTGTAAGTGAGAGTCACTTGTGAGTATGCCAAGTTAATAAAACTTGTTAGGACTTTGCCCAGATCTCAATAGAAAAAACGTGTTCAATTTGTTGCTTAACATTTTCCAAATAACACAGCTACTACCAAAAGTTGAGATCCAATAACTGTAAACCTGATCCGCAGATGCATTCTAATATTCAGGTCTTCACTTGGTAAATTAAGCAAATAAATCACCATGTCATTGAATTTAGGTGGAAATCCTGTTTTTCTCTGTTCCCTGTCAGTTGGGAATTTTTCAACACAAGGTTTAAATGTCATTTGTCTGGGGGCTCAATTGAAACAAGTTTTGATTTTTTTTTTTTGGAAAGTTTAAAATTGACAGAATACATGAGTATTCTCCAAGCAAAGCAATTATAGTTTCGGAGTTCAGCCAACTATGACTTTAAAATCTTTTTTTATGGTGATTTTTAAAGTAGCAGTTTTTGTCTTGCATGGGTGAAAATTTCCCGGAATAGAAAACATCCTTTGAAGTACAGTTCAGTGATGGTATTTACCCTTAGTAGATGCCTTGTTTGCTGGATGGAACCATCATGTCTCTGTCAACCTGCAGATCAAATGTTTAATGTATAACTGCGGAGATAGGCAGGGAGCCCCTGAGCCACCAGGCATTCTTTTTTTCATTCTTTACCTCACAGAATTCAGTCTGGACAGTGGGAATTACAGTTGGGAAGTATAGGCAGAGCTCAAGCTTCTTTTATTTTCTTTTAATTGTGAAGAGTTAATAGGTAGAGGGAACCACATTTCACAGTCTACCTTGCATGGATGCTTAGGTGAAGCAGCTTCTCAGCATAACAAAATTTGCCCAAAGTTGTATTTCTTTGCTGTGTCTTTTTTCCTGTTCAGAGGAAGCAGCATCCAGTAAGGGAACCTTCTTTTCTTCTTTTATTTTTTGTCGTTGTTTTGTTTTAAACTGATGGCTGAATTTAGAAATGAGCACTTGAATTTCTCAGGCTTAACGAATTTACTCGGGTACTTTGCTCTTGATCTCGTTACCTTCACCTCATGGGTTGCTGAAGATCAGTTCAAGGAAATGCAGAATGCCCCGTCACCTTCATGAAGGGGTGCCGTGGACACCCCTGTGCACGGTGCCTCTCGACGGGGTTCTTCACACCTGCATCCCTGCAGTGCCCATGTGTTACCACAGTGAATTTGAGCTTTCTGATGAGGCTCTCAGTAAATGTAATTACTTCTGGTCTCCCCTGAGTGGAAGACACTCATTTTTCTGACAAGAAAGGCAGAGGAATTGTCTGTGAAGATGGATAGTAAACTATTAATAATTATTAATTACATTATTATTACATGCATACCTGGGGCCCATCCTCACTAGCTTGTACTGGTGTCAGCAGGCTTTTTTTTTTTTTTTTTTTAAGCAAGTAGACCTACTTAGGTCCATGTGACTCCTCCTGAGAGTAAGACTTGCAAGATCTGATGCCAGCACTTTAATAAATTAAGTCCCACAAACAAAAATATGCTTTGTGTTTGCAGATACTGAACCTACATACCAGATCCATGTCAGTGGGGAAATGTGCCTGTCGCTCGGTGACTGTTCTAGTCAGTAAAGCACAAGGATTAATGATGGAAAATACTAGATGAATGAGTGTTATAAAAGCTGCCAAAGCTCAGACTCCCATATCAGTTACATTTTACCTTACACATCCCCTTGGTGCAGCAGTAAATTATTAATGCTGAAAACTGTTTCTTCATTCATGAATAATTTAATATGGCATTGGATGGGTGATGGGGAGATAGTATGCAGTGTAGGAACAAAGGTAGCAATTCCTGCTGATCCTAGGTGATGTGTGTGCTAAGCAAGATAAAGCCTGGGATCATCGGCTGTGCACCTAGTAGATAAGTACAACCAAGAGAAGGGAGGGATCCTGGGGTCCTTCATAGCAGAGTCTGTCCTGTGCTGCTGAGTGATACCAGGAGCAGTCTCTACAGAGAAATTTTTGAGGAGTGACATTTAAATGTGGAAGTCCACTGGGAGGGCATATCTGTCTCACCGGACTATTGCATAGCGACTTTTTGCAAAAGGTGGAGAGGGAGAAGTGTATGTGCACCATCTAACTTGGAAGCCTCAAGGAAGAGCTACCTGAGCGCTGAGCCAGTGCCGGCCTCATGTAGTCAGGGAGTCTTGGAGGGTGATTTGGAGTACCCTGGAGCTTCACTTGAGTGATGTGAACTGCTTGCTGGAGAGCTCTAGCTGTCTGGAGATCTCAAACATGTAGAAGTCTTCACTTAGCTACTCCAGGTACTATCACTTTTGTTGGTTGTAATCTTTTTCTTTTCCGGAGCTGCTCGGGTATGGTTTATTTAAACCCAGCAAAATGCCAGCTAGTTAGCGTTTCACACGCTTTCTTGGACCTTTTTCCAAAACTGACAACCCACCTCACCCCCAAATGTCTAAACTGGGATTTCTTGATGAACTTGCAACAAACACACAGTTTTTGAGAATGTGCCTGTGCACAGCAGGGAAGAGGACAGGCATGGACTGAGATAGCACAAAGCAGGAGGAGTGGTGATGAGTCCGACATTTGAGGCATGGTTTCTGGCTAGAAGCAGGATCTATGTTTAAATTAATGATCTGTGAAAGTGAAGTTTTCTACTGTCATTTCAGATTTAGCCCTCTGATTCTCTTCTCCTGCTTTGTTGTATGTTTGTTGTATGTTTGTGTGCAGCTGGGGAACCATTTTCAGCTTCCAGATGCAGTGTTTGTGCGACTGCATGAGCTTTGAAGCTTGCCTGATGTTCCTGAAAGGATTAGAATTTGGCTTGATGGGGGCTAGAAGCAAGCAAACCCCTGGATATTAATTCAGTAGTCAGTATTCTTCCAGTCTGGATGTCCATTGTCTATCTCCACCCATTTTCCATGAAATTGTCCCAAGCCCTTGTTAGGTCTCTAACCCCAGATACACTAAGGTGAAGTAGGACCATTTAGAGAGTTGTAGATGAAAAAAGCCATCAATGGAGGCAAAATGTTAAGTAAGCAACAGTATCCTATGCTCCCTGAGATCATTTGAATGACATTTAAAATTGAAAATGGCTTGATGTCTGAGGATGCAAAGCTCTGCTTCAAAGGCATTTGCTTGTAGCGTGTGCTTCTGCATCAGCCTTGGCACATGAGCAGCACTGAGCGCTGCAGGGTTATCACCAGGTGCCACCTTTCAGCCTGTTCACCAGGGTGTTGGTGAGGTTTTCAGGCTTTACTTGTCTTTTTAGATGTGTCGTGAAACCACAGGTTAAATTTCTAAGTTGCTGGGGTGAGGTCTCTGTACGAGTTTCACAACTCAGTTACTCCCAGCTAGCAGGGACAGAAATGTCAAGATGTTGGGGATAAGGGAATGTTTCTTGCTGTGGCACTGCAGTTAATTGGAACAGGGCTGAGCTGGGACTGTGTTTAATGAATGAGAATAACATGGGGAAAAGAAGTCTGGATTCACCACCGTGTTCTTGCTCGTGGAGTCACTGACATCTGTGCAGAATCGGCATTTGAAGAACCACGAGCCTGACTTGTCTGCAATGTATTTTGGGGTGATTTCAGGAGAAATGGGGGGCCTACCTCACCTTCTTACGTAAAATGAGATCCTGTCATAGACGTGCAAAAGGAGAGGGCAGTATTGAGAAAAGCTGCTTCCCTGAGTGAAGAAAAATGAGCTGAAATGCAATTGTTCGGTGTCTTCCTCCAGCCTGCAATTCTGAGTATTTCAACCACCTTAATGCTATTCTATGCACGTTTCTTTACCTTGTGCTTATTAATATCGAGTAGGTGTTTTGATTAATGTCCAAATCCATTTTCTAGCAACTTCAACCGGGAAAGGACTTCTCCCCTTACTTTTTCTTTGAGGCAGCAATCCAATGATTCCAGTACAGGGGAATATTATTTTGATGCTTTTAGTTTAACAGCATTTATACCTTCCCCCAGTTAGACCATTCTGGGAATTAATTCCTGACTTTGGGAATATTTCTTATTCATCCTAATGAAGGAGATGCATTTTCTTAACTGGTATTGTTTATAGTACAGGACACTATTCACTCAAAGTGAATCTAACCCACAGAAGTACGCTCATAAGCAAAACATGGATAAAAAGAGTGTCTGATGCCTTTTTGTAATTTGCCGAGCTATGGTAAAGCTAAGTAAATTAAATGATTCATTTATGCTAATTTCACATGCACGCCAAATAATGCATGTCACTTTTGTACTTGATTGTAATATTTCTAGTTTATGGTAACGATAACGTAGAACCAGCCATGCTGTGACTCCAGTCGTTGGTGAAAACTGTGGCTTTTAACGGGAAAGGAATTTGCCTTTATAGTAGGGCCATCTTTAGAAATTAAAGAGGAAATAAAAGTCAGGGGGTGGGATAGGGGGTGGTGATGGCAGGAACATCCACAGCATAATTAAAGGTCTGTTTGAGTCAATTAAGCAAACAATCCATTACCAGTTCACTTGAAAGAGAACAGGGTAAAATAATCCATCTAAATTTATTTGGGGAAAACAATCTGAAAAACTTGATATAGCTGGGCCTAAATCAGGCCACACAAAGTTCTGTTCTGCTGCATCAGCAATAAGAAACATTGGGATTTTTTGGTAATTCTTGCTTCATATCGACATCTTCGGGGTTGGAAGGTAAGAGTCCACTCTTGCTTGATACAAATCTATTGGTTTCAATGCAGTTATTACAAAATTATAGAGATGTATCTAATCCAAATAGCCTGTTTACCTGAACCTGGACTCTCATAGTCTCCATCTGCACGGTAATTAAAAGCCTTGTGCGAGCCAAAGAGCTGTGACTGAATGAGATTGTGAGCGTGGTAGGTGTGAGGAATGATTCCTGTTGCTAACATGGTTTGTGTGCAACGTAAATATCCAGTTTTTATCTTTGGAATAGCTTACCATATTGGTAAAGGTTAGTTAAGTTCACTATCATCAATTTTATGAAATGTTTGATTGGAATGGTAATTTGTTCATCTTAATTAGAAATCACGTTGCAGCATGTTGTGACCTAGATATCAGGATAATTTGCATGCAGAGGCCTCTGTATTTGGTATTGCCATAAATGTAATGATTTTAGACACAGCAATAATAAAATTACAGTTCGTTCTGTATGATATTTCTCCCTTCTCATGTTTTCCTTCTTCAGAAATATAATCAAAATTATTACTGATGCGGAACAAATCCGAAAATTACCAGCACAACACTCTGACAATTACATTGCTAGACTGTTGCCAGTTTAATCCACACATGAAAACTGTGTAGACTTCTTTTATTAATAAAAATGACATTCCATTTTGAGGACAGGAATCTCCCATCTACAACTTTTCCCTTCTTTTGTCATCAATACCCCAGGTCAAACAGTATTCAATCTGGTGCAGCAAGACATAGAAACTTCTGAATCATTACAAAGCATTTAGTGCATAGACCAGGAAAATTCTGTTTCCACAAAGTGAAGGTTCTTGTAATGGGAGCGTTACAATTTTTTATTTTTTTATTTTTTTGTCTGCAAAAAGTTCATATTCTTCAACTTTCTCATTGTGACCCAGGCTGGTGAAGTGGCACTGGTGTTAGCATGCAAGTGCTGCTCTGAGCTACTTGCACACATTTCAAGAGACATTGCCTGTCTTTATCTGAGCAAAGCGCTTGGAGGCTTCATGCAGATGATTCATTGTGCTGTGGGATAGCGCATTGTAACTGCCTCAAATGTGGAGGCTCTGGATTCAGGTTCTGGCTGTATGGACTTAGAGCTATTGAAATTCTTCTGAGATTTGCAGGGAAAGTTTCAAATGAAGAACCAAGTTTCTATTTTTCTTTACTTGAATCCTTACTTTCAGTACCCATGCTATTATGTCTTCCATCCCTCTACCTCTTCCCAATTAAAAAGTCTTTTTTCATATCCTGAAATAGACCCAAGAGTGTTTGGAAAAGGAGAACCACCATCTGGTAGGTGGGATTCAGAGAAAGTCTCTCTTACTAATTTTTCTGGAGTGGAAATAAAATTCAAACTGCTCAAGGGCTTCATCCAACTGTTTTGTTACCTTTTGATGGTGCCCTGAAGTCTTAAACTGAGCCCTTGTTACTGTCTTCAGCACCTGGTTATAAGTAGTAAGGCAAATCTGCCACCAATTCTTTTATTTCAGTAATCGGTAAAGTGGTGCTTGTATACAATTGGGATTCCTGGAAAACAAGGCCCATTTCGGAAGGCTCTCATCTTGGGAATGTTTATAAAACCCAGCTTCAAGTGTATTAACGAATGGCTGCTGATTTAGAGCAGTGTGTCTGAGACCAGTATCTGCCTGAATTGGGAGCAAAGCCATAACTAGATGCAGGACAGCTTTGAGCTGATGTAAATGGACACAGCTTGAAGGACTTGACTGATTAATACCATGTAGGTACCTTAGGTAGGCCTCAAGGTAGGGCTTTCACAATGTTGTGGCAGTCACTACAGTTCTCCTGAACCATAAAGAGAGTAAGATCAGTTCTGCCACAAATTAATTTACATTTCTGCTGGCGAGGCCCTAAGGGGGCCTTGTTCTCTGACTGCACAAGATTCCAACTTTTTCTTTGCCCTTTTATTGAGAACTAAATAAAGCTGAGTGGAACTGCCAATTCATAAAAAGAACAGTTGTTTTTGGAAAATGTTAATATCTTGTGATAAAGCAGCCATTGCCATTTTATGATACCTGACAGAAATTACCCAGTTTCTTTGATTGCACACAATTAAATGGCATTATCAGCCCATTAGGTTAGACACATTTCACAGCAGGAAAATAAAACCTAATGTTTACTTATCGATGTTTAAACAAATTGTAATTATCATTCCATGACAGTCTTGTACTACTGTAATTAAGCTTTAAAATAAAGGGTAATTGGAATTAAGAGAGCTTATCTGCATTTCATTTGAAGTTATTGTTGAAGTCAACTGTGGTAATGTGCAATAACTTTGCAAAAACAGCACTCACCTGTGTCTGCTCGAGAGTAAGTGCAAGGATGCTGGCAGTCACGGAGAGAAATTTGTGTATACCTCATTAAGAGATGGGAAACAAAGCCACATGAACTGCATGTTCAGGGGAGCTTCCTCATATTGAGCCCTGTCTTTTCCTTCTTTCTTTTGGGATTGAATGCCTTTTGAGATTGAGCTGTGTGTCTTTTCTCCTGCTCTTTGATTTTTGTTTCTTGCACGAGTAGGTTTTTCAGTTTTAATTTTTTTCACCCAGCATGGCAAATTGAGTTGTATGTATTGCTGGCTGTTTGATTCAGCAGGCTTTACATGCAAATCTTTGATTTCCAAGGGGACTTGGGGTGATGGGTGTTGATACTAGACCGTCCTGTGATTCTAAAAGAGGCCCACGCCTACTGCTCGGCAGACTACTTGGTTCTTAAATTTGATGGAGGCAACGGGATTGGGACTTTCAGCGGGGTGAATATATCTATTAAGCAGATATGAGGAGAATGTGGGGAACAGCACAGGAAGAGAAATCAGCTCTCTGTTCAGTAGGAGCAATAGGGTGGTTTTTTTTGTTTTGTTTTGTTTTGTTTTTAAAAAAAGTGTTTGGAGGGCTGTATTTTTTCAATGTTGAAGGGGAGCTTTTTGAAAAAGTCAAAGCTGAATCAGATTTTTTTCTTGAAGTGGAGTGTTCAACTTGAAGATGAGCTTTAATCCAAATCCTTCAGCTTAAATGTAATTTAAGCGTTCAGAGTGAAGACACATAAAGACATTCAGGACTAGCAACTATGTAAGTTTAAAAACTAATTAGGGAACAAATCAAGCTAGAAAATCCTATTAGTTATGCAGTACTGCTAATAATATTTTCATAAGGAAAATAAACACAAAACTATTCATCAGCTAGTGTAAATCAGATTTGCTCCTGCTGGTATGTGGATTTATACTAGCTGTGGATTTAGCTACTCTTACTTTTGGATGGCATAATTCAAAATCATTCCTTTCTGATTCCCTTAAGATTTTTTTCAAGTTTTGCATGATATTTTAGAGAATCCTGTGATGTATAGATAGCAGCAAGTCAAACTTGCAAGCTTGCCTTTGAATTGAAGGCACGTGAGATAGATTGGAAGAAATTTGTCTCATTTTTTGAATCTATACTCTGAGGCTGGAATGGTGGGAACTAACCACCCTTAATGTACAGCTGAGTTTCATGTGGTGTGTTTTTTAGGATCAGTCCTTGATATTCAGGGATTTTTTTATTATTATTATTTTTGTAATGTGAAGTGAATCTAGAGTTGAGCTGGCAACAATTTTTTACATATGTAAATAAGAATCCCTGACATGACTTTAATTCCAGTTTATGCCAGGCAGGAATCTGCCCATCAAGTGGTGACCAAAATTCAGAATGTTTGGAGGTGTTTTTTAAATGATTTTTCTTAAGCTACTTTTTAGCATGTTCCTGGTTAGCTTCTGGTTTTCCTCCTGTACAAGGTTAAAAGCAGTATCTAGATGAACTGAACAGAAAGAGAAGGTAGCATCTTGAAACAACATTGTATTAACTTTTAGTGTTTAAACTAGAAATGCTGCTACAGACAGCCAGCTCTGGAAGTTTTAGTTTGAAAACAAAAAGTTATTCTTCCTGGAGCTGGTTGGCAAGAGGATCAGCTGAGGGTGACGGGTTTGTGTAGTTTCCAGGACCTGTGGGTTTGCAAGTGTTGTGGAGCTGTTTCTCTGCCTTCCCTTGGGCAGACAACTACAGCCTTAACTTCATTTTAACTTTTTTTGTGAGGGAATGTGTAATATATATGTTAGTTAAAACCAATCAAAACGGTGAAAGTAGCTTTAAAACCCCAATGCTTGTTTACTGTTTGCTTGGACAGCAGATGACATAACACCTCTGTTTTAGCCTGAAGCAGCAGAGTGCAATCACGGTTCCCTATTCCACTATAAAATTTTACATTTGATACAGTTGACATTTTGGTGCAATGGACCATAAATTAATGAAAGTATGCACAATAAAAGGAAGGACGTTAGAATAATCAAGTGGTTACATTAGTAGTTGAGTGTGTGTGTGTGTGTCTGCAGCACACAATTTTTCGATTAGCTTACTTTTATGAGCCTTGTCTGTTCTTTGTCTGTATCCAACATACCTTAATTTCATTTTCTCTTGAAAGTAACTCAAGGGATTGCTGAACTTCTTGAGTTATGAGATTTTTGTGTCAACAGAAACTTAATTACTTTGGAGAAATGAATCACTGTAACTCATCTATAATAAATCTCCGAAATACAATATTCTAGAGAATACGTTTTCTGTTGAACCATTAGGTGTAATCTTTGTCAGCATTTGGCTCTCCATTAGTGTTATCATTAGCTTTGTTTTGTTTTCTTTTGTGTGTGCTTTCACTTCCATTAGGTTAAATCTCAGTTCTGAAGGTAAGGACCTGTATATGGCACACCTCCCACATTGATGTTTTCTCTGTGTCTCACAGACACTGTCAGCGCTACCGAAGCCGCTGGTCCGTGTTGCGTTTCTCATTATGCTTTACACTGGAGCTGCCAGTTTTCTACCCTGATAACTATTTAATCGGTGTTACCGGTACATTGAACTACTTCAGGTTGACCCTGTTTCTTTTCAAGATTAGGGCCTTAACTTGCCTTGCGTGGACTGTTTCCCATGGTGTTAATACCATGGAGGGGATAAGGATGGAAGATGAGAGGAAGGAAGGCTTTGCTCTGTGCTGCGGCTGGGAGTGATATGCTGTGCACCACCAAGGCTGTAGTGCAACTTCTCACTGCGATATCTAGATAGGAAAGTGACCTGTGCGTATTTGACCTTTGTCCATTTAAAACTGGCAATATAAAGTAAGCAAGCTCTATGTAATAACAAGGTAAGATTGTTTTATATCTACAAAGCAAAATCATTTGTTTATCAGCATTAAAATTTCACTCTCAATGAATACCTGAGCAAAAGCAGTGGTTTTTTTTCTTAATTGGAGTCAAAATCGCAGACAACTAATAATCTAATGTTGGTAGCTGGAGGTTCTTCCTCATTAGTGACAGAGTAATTACAGAGCAATTTCCTTCCAAATTCAAAAGGAGAGAGAAAATGACTTTTAGATGGACAGTAGATGTGAAAGCTTCAGTTCCCAAACTATTTCCTAGAGAAGGTTGTAACTGAAAGAAAAATATTTTGCTTTTTTCCCATAAGAAAAATCAGGCTTGTTTTTCCTTACAAGCAGTCTTGTTGAGATCTGGGGAACTTCACAAGTCAAAGGAGCACAACTGGTAGTCCCATGGGCATTTTGCTCAAATATCTGCATTGGAAATACAGCATGATGTATTTCAAAGATATTTTACGTCTTTGGAATATCCTGTAATCTGCTTTGAATCAAATTTGTTCTTTCTGTTACTTTAATGGCAATGCAGCCTTTAAATTTGTGACATTTTTTTGAAAGATACTGTCCTGTCTTGTATAACCCATCTAAATCATGTTCATTTTTCACCCCTTGTGAAGTTATACTTCTTTCCAAAACAAAGCACTGTGTCACTTGGAGTAAAGATGTATAAATTGGTCCTATGGGAATTACCTTCACCTAGCATTTTAACCCATCTTGCACACATGCAGTGAAGATCCCCCTCTTTATACTTGTTTGCCAACTGTGAATGTTGTTGGAACTGCTGTTGTATCTTTCCACGCTGTCAGAGAGGTTTTCACGGTTTGGTAGGCTGCTTGCAGTAAGGTCAGTGGGGTCAGGTTATGCTTCAGAGAGCTGCAAGGTTTGGGATGGAGAAATCACTTGGCCTTGGACAGATCTAGGATCTACTCTACATCTGCTGTCCCTGACACAGGATATTTATCTAACCTGCTCTTCGGGGCCTCCAGTAGTGAGGATTATTCATCTTTCCCAGGCAGCTTTTTGGAGAACATCATGTATAAATTCTTTCCTATATCTAACCTGAGACCATATTGCTACAGGTTGCTCGCATAACTTTTCCTCTGCATCTTTAAGGACACTGAGGGCAGTGATGTTTTACACTTGATAGTTATACTTCCCCTCAACCCTTTCCTTTAGGTTAAACCCTAAAGTTATTCCATCTTGTTGGAGTAGGTCCTGTTTTCTAGACTTCCATAATTCATATTGTTCTCTTCTGGCTCTTCTTCAACTGCTCCCTTTTTTTCCCAGCTAGTATGCCCTATTTGTTAGTGTCATTTTGGACTCAAAACAGTCCCAGGGCCCATCATTGGTGTTAGAAGCAAAAAAGACACACTGTTTAGTGGTTGATAGGAGTCACTGTCACCTCTCAGTTACAGAAGTACAGCTTTTTCTCTCGCATGGTTGTAGATTGGCTTACTGTGAACCTACTTGCTCCTTCTGGCCAGATTTATGTGGTATTTTGAAGTCTGTTTTGTAAAGCAAATAGCATGGTGGGCATACATTGGAAAGGTTCTTTGCTCATCTGCTCTGCTTGCCAAGACTCACATCGAAACAGAGCTTATGAATATGAAGTAATTTACTGTGCGTCTAGCATCCGCAATTGTTCCAAAATGTACGCTCTGTCACTGTGCAAAACCTTTTCTCTTTAAAGGTGTCCACGAGATACTGACAGAGATTGCTGCTGTTACAAGCCAGGTCCTTACTTGCTGTAAATCACTGAAGTTAAGAGAGCAATACCAATTTCTTCAAGCTGCACAGAAATGATGAAAATACAATTTTTTCCAACAGACTGCTTATTCAACAAGATCAAAACATTCTGTGAAACATACAGACTTCAGTCAAACTCCATTTATAAAAGAAATAAAAATGAAGTAGCTTTACCTCATTAAAAGATACCTTTTTGATTTTTTCTTTGAAATTTAGATGAGAAATTACAATATGATATTTTAAAAGATGTTCTGTTTTAATTGATGAAATTAAATCTTTGCACAAATATATATTTTAAGGGATGTTTCAAATATTGGCAGTTCATTCTAATTCAGATTTAAGTGCAGGAATGGTGCAAATTCCTCCATGGCTGAGGATTTTTCTAGGCATTTGGGTATCCACATCATGAAGTCATTATCACCGATGGTTATTTGGCGTTCTCAAACATAGGCAAGGAATGATTAAGAATAGAGAAGCAATTTATCCTTAAGGTAAGAACGGCCCTGTGGGTCTTATCATGAGGCAAATGTAGGGAACTTTGCACTTCATATGATACATTGCATACTTACATAGCCATGTGGATGTGGCTGTGCATTTATGGATGAAAATGACTCAAGATTTTTTCTAGATTTATTTCTATAAAACATAAACACACAACACGATAATCATGTTTTTAAGTGTAGCTAATGAAACTTTACTAGTCTGTGATAGCTATGTTAATAAAAATGTGAAGGATGTGCAGATGTTCTGTAATAAGTTTTGAATTGTGTGTGCCAGTGGAGTTACTGGCATCTTTTGTGTGTGGCAACATCCTGTAAAATTAACAGAGCTTTGAGGAAGTGAACGGGAAGTAGAAACTCTGGCTCAAGACTTGTTGCATTGTCATGAAAGTGTGTGCGCTCTTCTGGAAGAGAAGCAGAACGCTGGCCATGAGAATGTGATTTAGTAAAGTCAGTAATGGGGAAGGTGGGCAAGTTTAAAATCTCTTATGAGGGTATTTACTGGGAACTGCTCACATTGATGCAAATCACTGCAGTTTGGCTGCAGTGCTTTCCTGTGACTGAAGCTCTGATGTCGAGATAGGTGGATGGGGTAGGCACCGTATCTGTGTTTGTTGGTGGGACCAGCCACGGCTGTGGTCATCTGGTTGTACTGGGACTTGCAGGCATACACATTTGTACTGTGGCCAGAAATGGTCAGGCCAAATAAAGACTTGGCGATGCTAACGAGGTGTGTGGTAGCTGCTCTTGCAATCCTCGGAGAAATATAATCTTTGATTAGCTAACAAAAAGAAACAATGCTGACTCCTCAGCTCTAGCTGATGTATGATTTTAGTCCCCTGCATGTCCACATAAATCTAGCAGCCAAACAGTAAACAAATTTGGTCTATAAAATCAGGGGGTGAATGCTCTAGTGTTGAGCAATGCTTGGAGCCAGTATGCAGTGGATGATTTGTGCATTATGATCAACTAATAATCACATATACAGCTATTTGAAAATATTACTTAACTTAATGGAGTATATGTGTAACAATTTCATAATGTTTATAACTTTGGGTAGTGCTATTAGCCCGTGTTTCAGGTTCATTTAAGTGAGAAGAGATGTGACTGCACAGGTTTCCAGGTTCTAGTTTTCTAATTGCATTTTAGGTTTGCATTTAGTAATTATGGAGAGTGGTACAGGCCCTTCAGAGAGTCCCAGTTCTGCTTCTGCTGATTATATTATTTCATCTACTGCTGTTTACCTGCTCCTGCACTTCTCGTTGCTGTGGTTATATACAAATTTCTTTAGTTAGTTAGTCTAGTTGACAGCAGCTAAGGATCCAACCCAAAATGTAAGCAACACCATAGTGTAATAAGAGGTATATCAAGTTTCCTCAGAGCTACCTTCGATGAATTTCAAATTATGTAATGCTGAGTCATACCCATACATAAGCCTGGCTGAAACTGGGTACCCTGAGAATTGAGAGATGCAGGACAAGTTGCTACTGCTCATTTCATTGCTGAGTTTCCATTAATCTTAGATCTGCAATTTGTTTCGTTGCAGGAAGGAAGTAAAACAGTGTCAGAGAATATTTGCACAAGTATTTCTAGCTGCATTCTTTTACTTTTGTAGTCACTGTGGAATTCAAAGTTCACAACACCAACCTGTGCTGCAAAACATGGAAGTATTGGTAACAAAAAAAAAAATTACTCAAGGGCCTGTTCTCTGTAGGGATTTTTTTTTTTCCTGAAAAGAACAAATCTGTTTTCTTTCCAAGTGCAAATTAAAGAACAGGAATCGCATTACTGTTAGCAGATGAAAAGATGGCTTTTTCTTTGCTGTGCAGTGACTAGGGTTTACAATATGAAACTGTAGTTACACTGATTGTTTCAACACAATTCCTAGGCAGGTCAGCTTTTTCCACCATGTTACAGCTTTTTCATGACAGGGAGAGTAGTATCTGCCTTATTATTCATCTCTTTTTGATGTTTAGACACTAGAAAGGTAAGTGTCTTTCTAGTAACTTTGCTAGCCTCGGTAAGCAGCACATACAAAAGCAGTACCTCATCTTTTGTTTATAGCCAGGTATAGCCTCTGGATACTATCCACAGTTGTTCAGCGATTCAGAATATTTTAGTGTGTCTTTGCATTTTTCCCTCCCTTCAGGTTAGAATATTCATTAAAAAACAGTTCATTAACTTACTACTGTCCATGCATTCTTTTGAAGCAGCAGCACTAATATTAAAAGTTATCAGTTATTGTTTTCTTGCAAAGTATTTTGTTGTCTCAGCTTTGTACAAGCCAAGCACTTTAATTGCAGTTCTTAATCTTCCAAAGTGCTTTGCAAAGATGAATTAATTAATCCTCATAACACCCTTGTTGAGCAGGTACAGTTGTCTTGGGCATAAATTACAGGACTTGCTGCATTTGCACCTAGGCGCCCAGTTAGCTCCCACACGAGCACTGCATTGGGAATATGTCACAGGATTTCAGGAGCCCGAGGCTGCAACAGTTCACTGGGAGAGAGGAGGCCAGAAAACGCCCTGTGCCTGTCCCAGCAAGCTCTGAAACCAATGTGAATGCCCCACTGTGGGCCAAAACATCAGCCTGTTGTAGGAGCCTGTGGCATCTCTGTATTTAAGAGCAGGAGCCTGAACGTGAGGAGAGATGTGGGGGGATGTTAGGAAACATGGGGAGACGCTGGAAGGGAAGCGAGACTGAAGACATGCTCGTGGACGGAGGCCCTCCATGCTGCAAGGGTGCACCCCTTACCAACGCAGCCTTCAGGCAACCCTGTGCTGGTCTGTTATGTTAGTGTGAAGAAAAATCATATTCCTAAAATGCAGGCCACAGGTGATCACTTAGTCTCTGCCCCATTTGTTTACCAATCTGGCATCCATTTCCAGCCATGAGAACACTTTGAAGCCCAGCGGTCCCTCCTCTCTATCACATCAACCCAAGTCCCTTACCAGTGTTTCAGGGGAGCCTCAAGAATCAAGCTGTGAACCTCCCTAAAACCATTGGAGTGGAGCTCCGTGCTCCCTTTGATGTCATTTTGCTTATTGGCAGTGTCAGCGGTTAGCTTTCTGTCACTGCCACTTTCACACACTATTCTTTTATAGCAATCAGGATATCCGATTTCCAGTAATTTATTTGTGGGGAATATACAGGCTCTGTCTGCAAAGCAGAGAGATGCCTGGGGACATGTGCCCCAGAAGAACAGGGTCACTGTGGACAGAGGATGGAGACACTGATCTCAATCTTAGAGCCCTTAAGGTTTAAGTAAGGTTAAGAGCTACCTTTTTCTGTGATATCAAACATCCTAAATTTAGTGGAAATCATACCCCTGCCTGTCTCATTTGCTCGTAGTGAGAACACACTCCTTCCACTAAGTTTCCTTGCCCATAATTTGGCTAGACACCCTGTTTCTATGCAGGCCAGCCCCAGGGACTGAGAGGTTCACCTAGGTATAAAAATCAATCTATGTCGGTAAAAGCCATTTCCCTTCCCTCTCAACAGTTATGCTTGCGCCCAAAGTCTTCTGTGGGAGCCTTCAGCATAAAATGCTTTTTCTGGTTGAAAGGGTGTATCTGCAAATTGGAGGCAGTCATGTATGCTATAAATCTTTGACTAAAAAGATAGGTTGTCAATTTTATCAAAGTTGCACTGCAGAATAGCCCTAAGCAGGAGTCTCTAAAACCTTACTTCACATTCTACGGATGAGGATAAATTATAAGGCTCCTTGCTATATATTTCTGAGATATAATGTACCTAAGTCTGTAACAGAGGCTATAAAATGGAAATGAGATAGCCAGCACTCCGGTGTTTTTCTGATGTACAGAGGTTATCTCAAAAACCTCCAGCAATATTTTAAAAGATCAGCAATGTCAATTTGCATAATTTGGGATATAAATTTTTTCTTTTTTTTCCTAATGGCTGAGGAATGGTGAATAAATTTTAGCACTATTCTCTGTAAGAGCAAATGGTTTAATGTGTGAAAATGCAACTGTTATCAGTTACGCAAAAATGGATGCAAATGTACGTGTGACATTCAGAAACATGTCAAAATTACTTTGGGTTTATTCATTGTACCTGTTAGTTCATTCTACCAGCTGAGTTAGGATTGAAAATGATTAAATGATCTTTTCTGTCAATTTCAATAGATGTGACAATTTTCTATGGTTCACCTTTGACATCTTGCTAGACTGTAATCAATAAGAATCAGCATTTAATGGTGTACTTAGTTTGGATTACTGCTGTGGTGAATGTATGCAACTTCTTGGTAATGAATATGGGTTACCCAGTGTTGGGGTGCGGAATTCAGTGGGACTGACTACTGTGAGATATTTTTCAACTATGTCTTCACAGGATGAAATCTGCTCAGCCTCCTTGTCCATGAAGACTTGGGTTTTTCATTTTTTGCAGCAGACATACTTGGATAAAAAATAATAATAATAAAAAAAATGCAATTCTTATTCTGTGAAAAAAAAAAAAAAGCTTTTCATGAAAGAGATTTTCTTCTTGTTTTTTGTTTGTTTGTTTGTTTGTTTTTGGCAGCGGAGAATTAAGTATTTGCAAAATAATAGAAATTTCAGAAAGAAGTAGCACCAATCCCAACTTGTTTGGTTTTCTCAGCCCATAGGAAAATGTTTCTTAAATTTTGTCAGACTGAAAATGTAATTTTTTAACTATCTGATTTTGGAAATAGAAAACACCAAAGTGAAAAGTCATGTTTAATTTTAAAACAAGGAAACAAACTTCTGACTTGGGCTAAACTTTTGACCTAAATTCATAGAGGTCAAGCCCATGTTTTTCTGTTAATATACTAGCTGTCAGAAAACTCTAATCTGCCTCACAACCAGGTGAAACTTTTCTGTTGAGTATAGCTGCATTTGACCTATTGATATGACAGGCTGTCTAATCCACAGATACTTCTTCACCATCTGTCTCTCTGGAAATATTTCTTCCGTGAGTTAAACTTATTAACTGATTTTTTCCAGCTCTTGAAAGCTGATCAATTCCTAGCACTCAAAGTATATAAATTCTCTCGCGTACATCATCTTCTCATCTCACTGATCCCAATATTATAACTTCCTTCAATTTGTATTTCAGTTGTGGCTGTGTAGAAATAGAACAGACCAATTTCAGCTGCAGGTTTGTATTTAGAGTGTTTATTTAGTTGTATTTTGTGAGAGTCTTCATAGCTGCTGTTGCCCGTAAGCTCCTGCCATGCTACAGGGCAGAGATGCTTGAGCAGGAGCCCTCCAGTTCTGTCCAAATGAGGCTCTAACAACTGACTGTGCAAATGTATTTTCTACAGGACTGTGTTCATTCTTACGTACAGTCACAGGTTTGGAAATAATGCCAGTCCCCTTTTTATAGAGAGTCCTATAATTCATGGTATATAAGGATATTGAAAGTTTCTTCTTTTCCCAAAAGGTCATTTTCACAAATTGAATCATGCCTGGGAACATATATCTTGAGTATCTCCAGAGCAAGCTAATGCAGAATATAATTTATTTCTGCAGCTAACTATTTTGATAAAATCGTATCTGCTCTGTAATGAAACATTTTGGTGACTTCTTCTTTTTAATATATATATATATATATATGCCTAATGTTTTTAACACTTTTTTTTTTTGTCTAACCTAGAGTTGATATGACTGCTAAAATGCAAAGGATGCGCTCACATTTGATCCTTGTTGAAAAGTGTACTAGAATGGAATTCAGAGTTAAAAGTTCTTTTCTTTCTAGTTCGTCTACAAACCAGAGACTTGGCAAGGCTTTGCTTAAGGCCCAATAAAGGAGTGAACTAAGACTGAAGGATCTTACCACATCAGCAAAATATCACCTGCATATTTAATATTCCTCTGCTTAGCTTTACTGCCATTTCAAATTGCTGTTTCAAGTAGCTTCTCCCAAGGCTCAAGTGCAAGCACCACTCATAATGAGAGAGGGGCAGCACTTGCTTCTTCTCCTCATCATCCCTGAATGAAAGGGTCAGCAGCTAAAACCCATCAGCAGTTTCTCAGAAGACTGGCCATTAGGTTTTCATATAGCTGAGATTTCATGGTTGGTCCTAAGCCAATCCTTTCAACTGCGAAACAGGGGGCACCCTCGTGTTACATCTAATATGAATAGTGTGTGTGCTCTGCATGTACCCTGCAGCTGTGGTCCCCAGGAGGCCAGGCCTGCCTGTGCTGCTGTTTCACCCTGCACAAAGTCCCCGGCTGTCATCATTTACACCCAACCAATGCCTGCTGCGTCCACCATCTTCTAGCATCTGCTGTGCAGGTGCTCACTGCACTGTCACTAGTTATTTCTTTGCCAACATATGTCGCTGTCTCTGCATCCAGTGGTGTTTGCTTCTTGCTTCTGTCTCCAGACAATGGATGTAGAAAACGGTTCTCCATTCAAGAACTGTGGCTACAAGCTTCACTGTGACCTCAACGGCAGCACCGCCAGTGATTAAGGTGGGATCTGGAGTTGGTCCTAGTTCAGTCTGGAGAAGAGAAGGCGCTGGGGAGACCTTAGAGCAGTCTTCCAGTACCTAAAGGGGGTCTACAGGAAAGCTGGCGAGGGACTCTTTGTCAGGGAGTGTAGTGATAGGACAAGGAGTCATGGTTTTAAACTAAAAGGGTAGATTTAGATTAGATATTAGGAATAAATTCTTTACTCTGAGGGTGGTGAGGCACTGGAACAGGTTGCCCAGAGAAGCTGTGGATGCCCCATCCCTGGAAATGTTTAAGGCCTGGTTGGATGGGGCTTTAAGCAACCTGGTCTAGTGGAAGGTGTCCCTGCCCATGGCAGGGAGGTTGGAACCAGATGGTCTTTAAGGTCCCTTCCAACCCAAACCATTCTATGGTTCTGTGATTCTTACAGCATGATTCTTGCAACCCTTAGCTCTGTGAACATACCTTTCTTGACACTGGCCATGTACGGGGAAGGCTACCTCTTCTGGGTGAAATACCTGCAATGTTATTTTTAATAGATGATGTGATTTGACTTGCACATTATTTTTGTTCATGCTGTGTTCATTTCATCAGGCAGAGAAGATTACTGTGTGTAGGGAAATCAGTGGACTGTGAATAAGCAATAGATTGGGTGTTTCTTTTTGTGAGTGGTTTCTTTTTTTGGAGAGGCGGAGTTGCTGTTTGGGAAATGAGCAAACAGTATGCTATCTTACAGATGCATGAGATGGGGACTGGCAGGACATGGGAAACAGGACTGTATCTGTACCTGTTCTGTTTCAGACCTGCTTCCCTGAAATGCATCGAGACTGGAATTTCTTTTTTTTTCTTGTAGTCATTGTAGTCCACTGTAACCAAGACTTTTACTTCATCATTACTATTCATATGGTATCTTCAGTAATTAGTAATGCACAATACACAGAAATCGTAATGATTTGTAATGTAAAGTATCTTCCATATAATTTATTCCAAAAATACTCTGTTTCTTTTAGCCAAATTCAAAAGTCCCAGTTGTCGGACTCAGATGAGCTAGCCTGCGGGTCATTAACTTTCCGTAACTTGTAAGCCACCTATCGAAATTCCTGTATGCCTGAGATACATTCAGCTTATTTCTGGTGTGCAGCGGGAAAGGGGGCTATACATGTGGTTGGTGGCTGGGATATCCATGACACTAGTTTCACAGAGATCTTGCCATCCTGTTTAGGGGAAGGTGCTGGCCTATTACTGGAGCCTGGAGGTCATTGGATGCTGGTCTCACCAGCCTGTCCTGACTCAGAGCTTCACTTGATAATAGCTCTACATGGACCATCACAACCTTTGGCTGTATCAAACTCTCCGCCTGAGCTTGGCACCTAAGTCTCTTTGTACAGAGTTAGGAAGGGCAAGGCAGCTAGGAAGGCATTAACGAAGTGAGCAAAGAGATGCACAGGCTAATTGCTAGGGACTGGCAATGAGAGAGGCAAGCAGCATGAGCATCAACATTCTGGCCAAAGCTGGAAAAGTTGGTTAACAGCTACTTCTGTGCATTTGCAGAGTTAGTCTGTTGGTTGTTTCACAGGGTGTCTTGCAGTGAACAATATCTTTTGCTTATAAACCCTCCCAGGAGCTTTTGGGGGCCAGTTGTTGTCTTCTTGTGTGCACTTGTGTGATGCAGGGTAAGTCACTTCTAAGGCATACACTGACGCAGTTCTTTCTTGGTCTTTAGCATTCAGTGATTTCTGTATGACGTATGATACTGGAAGTGGAAGCAAAGCATGGAAATACAATGTGCTTAGAAAACCTTACCAGAACTGCAATTCGCTGAAAGTCACTGAAATATACTGATGGGGTAAGAGAAGTGCAGAGAGCAAATGCAAGTAAAGAGAAATAGCTCTTGCTCAGTTGAGAAATAGCTTTATTTTAGACACTATCAGCCTCTGAAGCATTTGAAAGTTTGAAAAGGTCTCCATTAACTCAGACAAAGAAGCTGTCTGTGCAGGTGCAGCAGAGATCTGAGCAGCTATGACTTGCTTTGTCGGAGGTTTCAGAAGAGAGGGGAAATGCAGAAAGTGGATCCCAGCAAATTAATGAAGCAAAGTCAATAAAACCTAGTGAAACCTAGCATTGGAGAGGTTTGGGAAGGCTCAAGCCCTGCACAGATGGCCTCGCTCAGTGTGAGTTTGCAAGCATTAGTGCAATGTGTGGATCCTGGGAGAAGAAAGCACTACATTTTGAGGGGTTATTCAGAGAACAGGATGGTGTGCCAGGACAAGATAAATGGTCTGTCAGCCTGAAAGTGAAGGGACACTTATTAATTTGAAGTTGGACACAGGTTCAAAAGCCAACATGGTGCCAGAAACAGTAGTTGTTAGTACTGCAGAAGAAACCGCAGATGGTCAAGAAAAATGGTTAAAATTCCAGGCCAATAGTTGGGATCTTGCCCCTGCTTTGGAAAAACATGAACTAAATGTATAGCTAGCAAGTTGAAATAATTTGTAATAATATCTGGGAATGGATCGCCCCTGGGTTAAGAACACATCAAGTCCCTGGTAACCTATGAAAAATGCTGCTTTGGGCAGAGTAGAGTGGAGGTATACCTACCTGTCCCCTTGAAGATGTGATCAGACACTTTTCCTCAACCATTCTGCACGCTGACAGAGTTTGAGCATATCTGCCTATGGCTCAAGGTGTACTTGAGTTGTTAACCTTTGGCTCGGAGTGGTTATTGAATCCCTTGCCACAACACGCAGCATGATTTCTTCTCATTAATCAGTGCCTTCCTTCATATCACCAGAATGCAGTAATTCCAGACTAGGAAATATTTCCACAGGTAACTAACCACTTGGGTATGTGTAGCTGGGTATTTTCACGATTCCCCACTTTTCCGTGGGACTAAATGCTGTGCATAGATGCAACAGTCACTGGACAAAGTCCAGTCTCTTCACCTGGGACTTTTACTGATACTATTATCAGTAGGTGTAAAACTAAAGTTTGCCTTTTGTTAACATGCTTTTTGTATGTTTAATTGCTCCAAATAAATGTTTGGGGTAGCTAAGTGGCTGTTGAAAATGAAGCAATAAATGGGCTGATGTAAAAATAAGGGTTTTTTTTCAATTCATCAAGCTTTAGTTTGGGAACTGCACACATGCTCTCACAAAATCAACAGGATTCAGACTGTTTCTTGGCATTTGGTGAAAACAGCATTTAATTGAAGACCCAACCAGTAGTTACAGATGAATACTATTCCTCATTTTGCTTCTGGACACTTTAATCAACCTGCCTGCATGTTGGGATCAATCAGTTTCAGCAGTTGTGTTCATTCATCTTCGTCCTGCCATTCATCTCATGGCAGCAAGGAGAACACTGTGTAATTGAATTTAGTTGAAATCTAATACAAGGACAAACCGTGACAAGCTAGCTATAATCAGCTTGATTCTGAATTTTCAGAACAATATTAGCTTTGTATTTCCAGGAGGAGGATATCCAGGGTCCTGCAGAGCTTCAGTGAGAAAGCTGGCAATAAGGTGGACAACCCGAGATGTGGAGGCTGTTTTTTTTTGTTTTTTGTTTTTAACCATTTAGATCAGTTGAGAAATGCTATGAGAAGAAATGATATTTTCTTTGCTTTCACTCAGCTTCTATAGTGTCTGCTTTGTCTGCTTAATTTTGGAGGGAAATCCACAGTTTGGTTCCCCATGTGAAACGTTTAAAGTGACAACTTGCATACATTCTGGAGGTCTTTTTGTTTTTGTGTGCTCTATGTGAGGGGGGTGTTTGTGGGTTTTTTGTTATTGTTGTTTAAGACTAACGTAACAAATCACAGAGATAGGATCTCAATGTTTTCACTGGAGGGGATGTAGGACTAGGTTTTCAATTTCTCTAAAGGGCTCAGCGTTTGATCCACGTTTCCACATGGATTCCCTCGGAAACAACTGCGGTAGTGTAATGTTCACGGAGCTATAGCCTTTTTGAAAGCAGGATATTAACCGCACAGAGGATTAACATGCTGTAAGTTACGTATATTGTCTTCAGAGTTTCAGCTGATCTGACTTTACTGAGTATTCCCATGGAGACATGGCTTTTGCAAGTCTTTAACATTGCATATCTTTCTGGCAGAACTAGAGGACATCACTATTAACAGCAACCAGCTTAAGAATACTCATAAGATTTCCTGCTTTCTGCAAATTCTTTACTTTCAGTAGCGTTTTAATTATGAATAATAGAATGTGTTCATAATCTAAAATACAGGAGCTAAAATTAGGGGAGAAGAGTTTTCTATGTACCTATGTAAGTGAAGGAATTGCAACATAGTCCATCATTTACAAAGGTTCATAATATTTTTCCTCAAGGATGATATTTAATAAGATCTCTCTTTTCTTGTACTGTTATTACAATATATTGTCAAGCCCTCATAGCACAGTCAAACTCTTGGGAGTGCATGTGGGACCATGTTTTCTGACCAGGCATGGTGAGAGGACTGTGTATCAGGAAGCAATTCCGATTTTTCCAGCTATAACAGCTAGGCCCTACAAACCTCACTCTCCTTCTAATATATAGACAGTAACATGCATGGTCCTAAGGTTGTTGGTGTATGTCATGTGTCGTGCTTGCACATATATAGTTAAAACGAAGTCCTTCAAAAATACTATGAGCTGGGGGAGAGAGGTAATAAATCTATTCTTCACGTACTGTTGTGAGAAACCCAGGAAAATCTCTGCCTTTGCTGGGTTTGACTGCTGTGGCTCTGTCACTAAATACCAAATGTGTATGCTCAGAATGCAGCAATGATTCAGGTTTTTGGTGATTTTGGGTTATGACATTAACGAGTGCTTTAAAGTTTTGAAGTTAAGAAGTGTTTGTGTACCTATACGGTGTAGCATTTAATCCTTTAGAGATGCACAGTTTTTCATTTGAAACTTCACGTATTTCATGCTATATGTTGGACTGTAGAGGCTGTTTCAAAATATTTCAGTGCAGATGAGTCTGGAAAAAGGTAGAAGATCACGTCAAAGTGTAATTTTTACATGTCAAAGCAATCTTTAAACAGCCTATGTGGCCAACTGACCGGTTGCGTCTGCCTAGAGGAAAGAGGAAGCTCCGCATACAGACATTTTTCATGGGGAAATGAGGAAAGCACATTGACGTGGACATGTCCTGGCAGGCTTGAGTTCGCTCTGCCTTTTTTCCAAATTGGCTGGAGACAAACCAGTTTTGGACTGAGGCTGTGCCCAAGCTAATAAGCCTCATTCAACCTCTCTAATTCAATTACCTGTATTTCCCATGTTGCCCAGCTCTCACAAGCCCTCTGTCTGTTGGACACCTATAATAGCAGTCAGCCACTTCAGGTAATGGTGAAAAGCACAGGCAGTGGTAAGCAACTCTTTGTATCCAGAAACTAGATTTCGTTTTTCCTTAAATCATCTGTTTGTAAAATCAAAGCCAAAAAACTTCTTAAAGAGCACTACAGGCAAGATAGTTAATTTTTTCTCATTTTAACTGAAACTGAAATGAATCCTAACTGATTGGTAGTATTCTTGTTATTTCTCTGCCTGGGGGCAAAGTCTTGAGCAATCAGCCCTAGCAGAAAAGGATCCGTGACCCAAAGCCTATAACTTTAGTGCCAAATAAACAAGAGTGGGAGAGGACTGCAGGGTGGGCAGTAAGCAAGGCACAGGGTGCTAGGGAGGTCAGTGTGATCAGTGTGATCAACCCTGGCCAAATCATAGCAGTTGTTTCTTTGGTGCCAAGAAGTCTAATGCATTTTTTTTCTATCCTGGGAAAAGCTGTGGCAAGTGCCTGACCAGAAACACATCTTTCTTCTGATTTTTATCTGAAATTGTTTGCTTTTCTTCCCTCTAGGTAAATAATCTTTAATTACAGTGTAATTGTGTGTACTCTCCTTGCTGCTTTCTATTAGTGTGCTTTTAAAATCAGTGGGATGCTAGAAAATAAATTGAACAGAACATACAGGATGTTCTCATAGACATAACTATTATGAGGGAATGAGGCTGCTAAATCTTCTTTACCACAAAATTGGAAACACATATAGATTATATTCTGAGAGGAACATAATTTAAGGGGGATGTAATGCCTCTCATTACATTCCAATTAGCCGATAGCATAAACCATTTCCCGCCTGTGGAAGATTTCACAAGAATAGGCTCTGGCATTGTATACATGAGATGCTATTCACAGTAGTGATTAATTCCTCTAGTTTCTGAGGTATTCTGAATATGTACCTGACCTGTGCTGCCTGCAGCATTACAAGTACTTGCTTTTCCTTCCTGATAATTGAGTATGACAAAGCCAAAAATTCAGTCTCTGTTTGGGTGAAAGAGTTGTATTCTGACAGCTACAGGTATAATTGTCAGCTGGTGAGAGCAGGCCAATCTAAAACAGAGCATGTTAATTAAGACAAGAAGGCTTTTTATATGGTGAGGTTTAGCATGCTGGGAGAGCGAAGGGAGAAAGGAAAGGGGAGAAACTGAAGTACTTCTTAAAATAAATAAATAAATAATTTTAAATGACATTATCTGAGTTAATGAGTCAAAAAAGATTTAAAATAAAATAAACCTTCCAGCCTCATTCCACCACTGTATTTTTTCGTATCTTCTAAAATTTGTTGAGTTTTACCAGGGCTCTTGTAGTGTTTCTGGAGACTTCTGGTGTCATCAATGGAGTTTGCCTTACACTTTTTGTAAGCTTTTTAGCTAATTCCACAGGTTTTGAGATGTTTTAAACTCTGAAAGGATTATTTCATTATTGCCATGGTGCACCTCTATCTTACATTCCTGACTCTGCCTGCTTTAATCATGTAAGGCCATATACAAGGTAGGAAGGAGCTTGATGGACTTGAGATGTCAACACCCAGAATCACAACTTGCCTCTTTTCCCACTCTTGAGCTTGCTAAACTCATCAGCCTCCTCCTTATTTGACCTCAAAAATTTGGAGGAGCTGTCACAGATGTTTCTTGGGAGACAGAAATTTGCTGGAATAGCACCCAATAGGCTTCACTACATAAACATGCTCAGAACATGCTTCATCCATGGTGACAGGTTTGAGGTCCTCAGAAGAGGCAGTAGGGACTCTCACTTCTCTGAGGAAAGTGAGGCCTTCAGACCATGTGTGAGATGCACAGGGAGGCGGGGAAATAGTAATAGGGACCTCCATTTGCTGATGAAGGTGCAGTGCTCTGTGTACCCAGAAAATGGGCAGAACTGACCTAGCTCTGCTAGTAAAATACCAAGACATCCCATCTGTAAGGCAACCCAACAGCAGGGCAGTTGTCAAGGCCTGTGGATGGTTTGGAAGAGCAGGGTCCCTGACAGTGGTCCTCTTTTGCTCTGTGGTTATCTATTATACTCTAAATGGTTGTTTTCTTAGATCTACACAGCAGTAGAAAACAGGGATGGGAACATGGGATTTCTCCCCTTCTGAGAGGATGATGCATTTCACACCAGCAGCCCTTCATAGTCTACTGTGTGGAAAAGAAATTTGGATGCAGAAAGTTGGTGGGAGTTTTGCTAGTTGCTCTAAAAAGGCCAGGATTTTGTTCTGTCTCTTACGGCTTAATTTACTGTAAACAGCAAAAGCATTCTTCACTTGCCTTATGTGGGAAGGTCTATATCATTGTAAGTCAATGCAAACAGAGGAAATCTTTATATGCAGCCTGTCAACAGCAAATGTCAATGGAAGAGCATTAGTAATAAATGTCATGGTGTGCTCTAATTACCTCCTACAGCTCTGCTCCTTTAGGGTAGATGTTCTATCCGTTGAGGTCATGCTGTGGTACATATTAATTAAATCTCTTCAATGTTATCTGCTGCTTCTGGAAGGCAGCAAATGTAATGTGCAAAATAGTGGTTTATCTGGAAAGAAAAGAATACATCCCAGAGCAAGGAAATATCTATATTTTGAAATAGATATAATCTAGTACAGGTTGGGGGGGGGGGTGTCCCTGCTGGATTTTCTGCTCTTGCTAATAGCATGTTTTAGAATGAAATAATGAATAGGAAGAGGGAAAGGAAATAAGCAGACATGAAAGCACAAGTGCTATTGTTTAGTAAGTATGTGTTTCTATTAAAATTATGACCCTGTAAGGGGCAATCTCCTGTAACATAATCTCCTGTAAGGAGAGGCTTCAACAAGCATTGGAAGGAAATGCTGCTACAAGCAACTATTTGCCCTTTGCATGGAGAAATTCTGTTTTGTGTGACAGAGAAACAAGTTGTTCCAATTTAAGGCCCATTAAAGTCAGTGGAAAACTGAGGCTTTCCCCTTGATGTGTGTATGTTTGGCTCAGGTTTCTGATGACTATTCTCATGTATATTAATGCTTACGTAGTCATTTTTGACAGAGACATCTTTAATAACTACTTTTGCATCTTCATTTCAGCTGCAAAATATATACCTGCACAGGCAAAACCCCCTATTTGTCAGTCAAGAAATAAGATCACTACTTGATGACACAGTAGAAAGTGAAAATTTTTACAAATTATCTGAGAAAAGTGAGAATACACTTTGTGTATGAGGTCAATGGCACTTGTACTCTTATGTCTCTTAAATCCTACCAAAATTGTTTCTTGAATTCTTAAGGGCCTTCAGAATCACTAAAAAGCATCATATTCTAGTTGGGGGAGTCAATTCAAAGTGGGTGAGAAGCACATTACTCTTATTTAACTTACTGCAAGAAAAATAAGTCTGAAGAACTGCAATCCAGTTCCTTTGGATGTCTAAGCTGTTGTGCCTTGTTGAATTGGGATGAATGTCTATGGCAAGAAAAAAAAAAAGTGAATTTCTATTGCATTCAGAAATAATGTCCATATAAATCGTTAAAAAGACATCTTTTACTAAAGTATTTTTGCTCAGTTTGGGGGATTTATATTTGTAGCACAAATACCAGATGACAAATATTTAGTAAAGCTTACAGTCTTTTTAAAAACATAATTCCCAGGAAAGCTCAGCAGCAAGGAGTTTCTATTGTTCCTAGATGCGTGCAGCTGTTACGAAACCTGGCTATGACTATAAGTTTTTCAGAGGGACTAGTTATTTGGTGTTTTAACTATCTGACCCAGAACATTTTGGATGCAACATCTGATGACATACAGAAGTTCAGCTCTGTTGATAGCATTAATATAACTCACATGTTTTACAAACAGCCTATTACAAGCTCTGGGCTCTATTAAACCTAGAAAACTCGACTTTAGCTGAAATCTGGGTGGAGCCCTTCACTCCATGGTGGTATGATGTGTGAAAGAGTTGGACTGCCGATCATTTTCTCAAATGCTCATCATCTCCTTGGGCTTGATAGACACAGACCTTCACTTACATGCATTTGTTGGCTGAACCCAGTGTGAGTGTACACACATATGACAAAATCCTGACAAGGCCAGGGTGTGTGCTTACACTGGAAGAGCAATGCTGAGACTGTTCTCCTTCAGCTCAGCAACCCCAGATATTAGCAGCTAGTGACTATTCGGGATAGGAGAAGCATGGCTTGAGAGGGCCTCTGCATGGCTCCTGAGACACTGGTAAGCCACTTGAACCATCTCACATACCTGAAGTAGGGTTTGGATATTGAATGGCAACAGCTAACACAATACTATTGGCACAAAGTATGACTATAAGGGAGATACCTTGGTCTACTGCCAAGCAATTATAATAAGTAGTATTTAACTAGGTGTTAACATGAAGGGGAGTTTCTCCTTCTCTTGTATAATTTAAGAGGTACCAGGTAAAGTTCAAAAGATCAAATAGAGAAAGAATGCAGTGGAAGAAGATCCCATTGCTCTGTTATCACTCAGCACCGGTCTCTTTTCAACTTTCAGAAGCCCCCCTAGATGGGTTCCTGGTGTTAGATCCAAGCTCGATCCAACTTTTCTCTGCCTGAAGTCAAATCCATAGTTCGGAATTTCAGGTAAGTGTGAACCTGGATGCAGGGATTAATATAAGGCTGCTATTGAGCTAAGGTGTTTACTCCAGATGTGATATTCTGATGCAAAATTTTATTCCAGGCCTGTTTCTGGCTTGAAATGTTTTCAAATTTGACTTGTCTCTTTCTGAGGCAGAAAGCAGGACAACCCTGGACAAGGAGGATGTTGCTTTCATTGTATTTAATTTCTTTAATGTTCTCTGCTGTCTTGACTTATAAATATTTAGCTATGAGTATGCTTGACAGCTTGTCTTCATCCTCTACCTAGACAGAAGGCTCCTGCAGATAAATACAGCCATTCGTCTGCCTTAGCCTATCTGCCCTGGGTGCAGAGATGTGCTCCAAAGGGTCTGGGAACAGCTTTGGACTCTGCCCACGTTACGGGCTCTCAAGCTGTTGGTCACTAGCAGGTGATCAGAGGCCATGGACACCTTAGCCTCCCATCACAGGCTCTGTTTCTTGATCAAGCAATAAAGAATTATTGTGGTATTTACAGTATTGAAATGGAGATCTCATTATGGGAAGAGCAGAAAACCCTGGACATCTGTACCAGCTCTCAGCTGTAGTTTGGCATTCATCTGTTTTCACCAGAGGCTGGGGAATGGCATAGTCGTTCTACAGCAGGCATGAGGTGAAAAAGTCACATCAGAGGAGCTAAACAACAACAACAACAAAATTGCTCTGTATTTTCAAGTATGAATATATAAATTTTCTCTCCACAAGACTAGGGCATAGGTATGTTACAACCAATTGGAGCTTTGCAACTGTTATTTGATGTATGATCTTCTCAAATGTTGTTTTTCTGCTGATTTCATGTGTTCCTGAAGAAATTATTTTAATTACCTAAAATAAATAGATATTCTTTTATAGTAGTGCTCAAATATAGCTGTGTGAGTCTTAGATTCCATGTCTGTTTTCCCGAGGTAGTAGCAATATGCAAGAGCATCACACAAAAGAAATTTATGCCTCTAATAATGTTGCAGCTGTCCAAAGACATCTGCTCTTTTTACTACTGTACATCTTTTAGCGGTGTGACAAATGATATATTTAAGATAATGGCACAGAAAGATAACCTGGATTTCAACTTGCACAAAGACAGAAGCTACTTTCTGCCGGCGATTCATTAGAAAGTCAGTGAGTGTATGCGGTTGTGCACAGATTTTTGAATGTTTCTCTTTATAATATCAAGTTGTGTCCTAGGCATCACTGAGGTCACTCGAACTGATTATCTTTACTGGGATATTGGACCATTTTGATTGAGCAGCATCAATCATCACAGGAGCTGCATGGCCAGACTGCTAGGCTGTTTATTTTGCTCTTCTCCCGTTCTTTCTCCCTACACCTTAAACATCCATGTAACAGGAGATGTTACAACTTCACATGTATGACTGAAGACAGACACGTCAGCTCCCCTCTTGCTTCCCCTCACTGCCATCGTTCATAAAGTAACATGCTCCAGCTCTGTTTCTGTGCTTTATTTAACCAATATTTCCTTACTCTGTGACTGTTCCACAGCTACCATTCCTTTCCCAGATGCACAACTGGGAAAGGAATGCAGTACCAACTCATTTGCTTGTGTGTATTTCAAGAAAGTGAGCCGTGTGAAAGGGCTTTGCTGTGTTTTAGCTCAACAATGCATGATATTCCTTCAGCACTGGTCCACATAACATTGAAAAAATAAAAGGACTGTGTGCGATGGCTTGTTTCTTATTCTGTGGCTGGACATGTGCACACGGCTAGCTGTGTGATTTCAGCCTGCACACGTGTGGTTAGACACGCCACAGTTGCACAACCTGACAGCGTGTGGCTGGTGTGAGGATGAGCATGTGGTGGCAACTCCCAGCCAGGTCTCCACCTACACTGAAGGCATCTGTGGGGAAAGAGGATGGCAATGAATGATCTCCAAACCTAAGGAATTATTCCAGCACTGTGGATGGATACAAACTGGTGCCCCAGACCTGCTTTAGGTAGGTTGTGGCAGTTTTTTTTTAACGGCTTGCCACCCCAGTGATTGCTTGAGATTGCTGGTTGTGAAATTGTGAGCACTTGCACGTGCTCAGGGACACAGTCATCTGTAGAGAAACACTGGGAAGTACATAGAGTAGATTGCTGCCAAGCAACTTGGGTTTTAACTTCAGCTCTGAGGTGACCTTGCAGAGGATCTTAAGGATGTCATTTTGCCTCTTCGTCATATTTGATTCTGGAGCCCTGCTTTTCTTATTATGCCCCAAGTTGTTTTTACTTTAGCTTGGAAAGTTCTTTGCAGTCACACAAGCAGATAAATATTTAAATCGCTTTTAAAATGTACAATTTTTTTAAGAATTATTTTTTTTTTTAAATCACTTTAGAAAGCAAGCAAAAGTGCATTATGTGATGTGAAATAAAGTTGCATCTATGCATGGCAAATGCTTGAGAGACGGATAAACAACTAGGTTGGGACTTCAGTTGCTTATTTCTCTTTCTAAGTCTATCACTTGCTATAGTGTGCCTTTGGTACTCACCTGTCAGGTATCCAAAATGTTTGCAGTCCTTGCCGTGGGACAGGCTGTGTTCAGTATCACGGCTGTGAAGGGCTGGTGCCTTGAGAAAGAAGGGCTGGTATGGCTTTACCATGACCAGCAGAGTTCTGCTCAATTCCTGCTGTCTAGCTTTAAACCCATTACTTGAGGCATTTTGGCTCAGTTCCTCTTCTCACACTTTTGCTTTTCCCCTGCACAGACATTGTCTCTTACTAAGGATTTGCAGACCGAGAGCAGTGGAAGACTCTGTGCTTGGTGCTGGAGTGGTGGACCCATCATTTCACAAAGATCAAATATCTTTGTGCTTGCAAGGCCTTATCTGGGATTTTTTCATGTATATAGTAACTTTAAATGCTGCTTACAGAGTTTACCATTGAAAGGCCAATGTTTATAAGCAATTACTTCATTACATTAGTTGAGATAACACAGCCATTTTAGAGCGATACAGCTTACTCTGGTCTGCTGGGGAAATAGTATTTTTTAAGGAGCTCTAGGTAAGGTGGTTCTTCAGTTATTCACACTGGAAGCACTGAATCAGTCTTGCAGGATGGATGTCTACACTTAAGTTACTGACTGAATCGTTATGCAACTGATTAGCCCAAATTTTCAAAAATCCTGAGTTCGCAGAAGTTCTTGTTCATTTCAAGATGGTAGATTTCCAGAAATGCTCTAGAAAATTGAATGCAAAAGTCTTTCTGAAAATCAGGCTGACTTTAGGTATCGCATTTTGGGAAAAAAAAGTATTTGATCTTTGCTCTACCAAAGTATTCTGTGAGTTTTTTAGGTGTATTACATTCATTGTGATCATGTCGTTAAGTCTTTGACAATCTTCCTGCCTTTATATTTTGCTAAGTATTGATTATTCATTTTTTTAGGTGGGGGAAGTGAAGGAGCAGGAAGGATAGCTTTTTAGAAAATGGAGATATATTCAACATTACTTTGAAAAAAATGTCACTTGCAAAAAATTGTTAATGGTGTTGGTATTTATATTTCTTGTGATTTAGCAGAGTACTAACTATGGCATAGGAGAAACAAAACGTTCATAAAAGATGGTATTTTCCTTCTTTGACAGAGAACAAACTGTAGCTCATAAAAAGGACGATCGTTTGTATTAGGCAATGTGGTTCTGACAGATTAGTAATAAAGCTGCAGAATTTTTGCTTTAAAATCTGTGGTTCCAGGAGATTTATGGAGGGACAGAAAACTCCATTTGATTCTGCTCAGAATTTTGGGCATGAAAAGTTGAAGATAAAGTCTGAAATTATTTTGAAGAGAGAGTCCAAAGTAATCAAAAAGATAACTTTGAAGGGACTCTGGCTTAAAAAACTATTTGTTTGAGAGTTGGAGTTCTGCAATGAATTTTGTGCTTTTCACAAGGGCTGTAATATAGTTCTCCTGCAATGGCGTAAGGCCAAATACATGCCATTACTTTCAGGTAAGTGATTTACAATGTGGCTGCACCTCTAAATAAGACAGCTTGACTTCTCTCTGGGATCTTTCCCATCAAAACCAGTCATTGCCAGTCTTCAAATGACCCACAATATATTTCTTTAAATGGCTACCTTCTGGATTAGATTTTGCTACAACTGTTTTTGTTATCTGCCTGTCAACCTTCATAGTATAGTAGTGTTAAAAAACAGCAACATTTTAAAAGACAGGCCTTTAAATCTGGCTGGTTGGTTGTTAAACGTCTTTTTGCTTGTTTTATGATGGCTGAGGAACAATGATGTAGATGGATATATTTTCAAGCCATCCTTTAAAGGCAGCATACCTTGCCAAATCATTTTATTTAATGCCATTTATTGAAAATGACTGGGCATACCATCTCTGTGTGTGTGTTTGGAAACGTGGTATATTCAGAAGATGAAAAATTTCAGTTCACCTCCATGGGATAAGGATTGTAGCACGTGTGAAGGAGTAAGAGTTGTCACATTGCTGTGGAGCTGGTTTCTTCAGGACAGGGAGCATCGTGGGTCAGAGCCTTCAAACGTTACTGTGCAACTTGTCCTCACGCTCTTTAGGAGAGGAGTTCTGCTAAAGTTGGGTGCATTTAGTTCTCACCTCAGTTTTGATATAGCCTTACATACCGTTGTACCACGGAAATACTGTGCTTTTTGTTTGTTTTTAACGATCTGCCCAAGTTCAGTGCTGACGAGTGTTTATCCTCTAGGAGGGAGTGAGCAATGTCTGGCCCACTCTCTGGGGCGTCCTCTTCAGGACTTACATTTAGGGTCGGAAAGGACAAGTGACGCTGGATTTTGAAATAAAGGAACTACCTCCTTGAGAAAGCTTGGTGTTAAATAATAAAGACAGGTGGGACTGTCACAAAATTTAATGAAAGTGGTAAGATTTTAACAATACTTCTACTTCCCTGATAAGTGCTTTATTAAGATGCAGGAGCATAATTCACACCAGAATTTTCTGCAGCTATTATTTGAGAGGGGACAAGGCGATGTGGTTGTTGCTTTTTCTGTAAACTAAATTTCTGAAAAGTGCTTCTCATTTTCACACTGAAAGTCTGCTCTATAAGTGCTTAGAAAAGCAGCTGCGTTTGGTATCAACAATGAAGCAAAGCACTGTCCACTTGTACCCTTTCGCTCCTGCCTTGGCATGATGGGCACATGTTTGCTTTGGTTTTCTTCCTCATTAGACACTTCTCTCCAGGTTTGCTCAGTCTGCCTACTTTGCGTCTGTTTCTACAACAACTAATTTGTATCTCCTCCAGGGCTTCATTCTTGGATCTGGTTTTATTTCATTTCTCTCTGTTTCTATTTACTGCTGTAATTTGGTGTCATAGAGTAGATTTCCACTTGCGTCCTGATTTTATGCAAATTTATTTTCAGGTGGGTGCCAGAAACCCAGATGATAATATATTGATTATTACGATTTTGTTGAACATCAGCGTTTGGATGTCAGGCAGTTGGTTATCTCGTCCTGCCAGGATGACTAAACCGCTTTTGTAAAGCAACTGGCACCACCTTTCCCATCCTTTTTTCCATGTCATGGTTTTTCTTTTCTGTCCCTCAGGCTGTAATATTAGGCATTCTGTGCTAAGTCTCTTGGTGTTACTAGTCATGCAGTGCTGTTTCTAAGAATGGCTTGTTATCATCTCCGTGCTAAGTGTCAGAATGCATAGAGAAAGGAGTATATTTTTAGAAAGTAAGATCCGAATACACTTACAGTCGCTCCCAATTCCTCTCAAGTTCTAGAGAGGCAACGCTTCAAACAGCTGTAAAAGTTGAGAACTAAATATTTCTGGTTTGAGGCAATGTGTCTCTGTGGAGCCAAGCTGTGTCCTTGGATACTTCTGTGCTGTTCCCACTGGAGTCCAGGGCCCTCCTGCCTGTGAATGCAAAGCAGATTTTGGCAGGATGCAGTGGCTTGAGAATGAAGACTTTGTGAATAGGCACTTCTGCTCTTACTGCTTTTGTTTAAGACATAGATGGGAGAAAATTAAATAACTGCTGTGAGGCTTAACAGTCACTTTGCTTTTCATGGAGCAGAGAGTGTATGTGGGTGAGATTTTCAAACTTGTGTTTACATTTTGAAAGAAGTGGCCTGAATTGTATATATGTGAAAATCTATATTATTTTATGAGTCATGCCCTTCTCTTTTCTGCTGCAGCCCGTACTGTTCTTAACTGTCCGTGAGTTCTTAGCTTGTCCCCAATGAACACAGCTGATCCCATGTCACTTTTCTATGGAGTTCCTTATCATGGACTGGAGGCTACAGTAGCACGTAGCAGATCAATGGCCTTAACACGAACCATCCTTAATTTTAGGAGTACAGCTTCCATGTTAGTCCTCCTCCTCCCATTCTCACTGAAGTCTTTTATTAGAGAAAGTTCATCTTGGTGACTGGGCCACTAGACTTGCAATGCCAGGTTCTACCACGAAAATACCAGGTACCTCTGCCATACTATTTCACCTCTCCTGCCTTTGTTTCCTCTGCCCATGAGGGGCAGCTGGTGTGTTCTTTGGCATCAGGACCTCCTGCAACTGATTCTGAAAGCTACAGGTGTGGTCAAATAGCCCCAGCTGAACGGGCTCACATTAAGTTAACACACTACACCGTCCTGGTGGAGGTCTGCCTTTTCCTCCCTCTGTAAATTGTAAGTGGTATTGGTTTGGGCAGCATTTCTCCCAGGTGAGAGCACTGCCAGCTGAGCCTGAGTACTAGCTGAACAGCATGTTCCTATAATGGCAGGCTTTTAAAATATTTTATAGGGTATTTGTATGGAACGGAGTAAGACTAAATAGAATTTCATAGTGCAGTTTCCACAAAATTTGCTATAAACCTCTAACAGGGTAAAGCTTGTTTCAGTCTAATTAAAGGGATCCTGCTGAAATGAAGTTTGTCTTTATTGCTGTCACTGGAATAGTTTGTAATACAGCTGCATAAGCAGACCATAAGATTTTTAATCTTAAAATAAAGTAGAAGTGCTTTGTAATATTATCAATTGCTTAACTAAAAAGACAACAGTGTACCAGTTTAAATTATCAAAGGTCATTCTTTCAAGCTGATCCAATATTTAGAAGCAAGCTTTCCAGGGAGCCCCCAACACTTGATATCATCTCTATATGGTGAGCAGTTCCTCTGTAGGTGTCAGCAGCCTGCAGCTCCGCTGAGCACCCAGTGCTATGCAGACCAGTGCTTGCCGTGTCCATCAGTCAGGTGGTTGCTCTCCTTACAATCAGGTTCAAACATCCTCTCTGGGAAGTCTGAATTTATAGCAATATCCTTGCACTGAGAGGTACGTAAGGGATGGTACTTGGGTTTAAATAGACCGGGTGCAGTGGTCTCATGACTTCTCCCTCTCGTCAGGCTTACCCAAGTGCCCATGCTCTGTTGTCAGGAGAGAAGTCAATGGATGGTATAACCTTGACTTGTAGGTCAGAGAATATATCTTCTGCATTTTTTTATTTTTTCATCTTGCATCCTGAAATTTGAAAGACCTAAAGAGTCTGTGTATTAGAGACTTTTTTTTTTTTTAACATAAGTGGTAATTGCAGTGTCTGCATTGGTGTATTTACTTCATTGGATGCTGACAGTTTATTCATTAAAGCTTCATTGTGAACACAGACATCTGACACTTCAGCTTAAAGAAATGAAAGTCTGGGAATTATTTGATGCTGAATTCTGATCTAAAAATTACAAACAATTCCTTGTCCTTATGAACAATCCTGATTTTCCTGCTGAAATGCTCTACCTGTAAAATTTCCTATGAGAGTGCATTTTAATAGCTGAGTTCTTAACCTTTCCAAATAGAAGCGTATAATGGAAATAATGATAGAATGAAATTCCACCCTTAATTTGAGCTGTGTTAGAAAGCCTGGATATAACATTATTCTATTACTTTTTCCTTTTCTGAAAATGAGTATGTACTTCTGTCACTTGGCTTTACACATATTCATACACCATTTAGCACCCTTTACTCAGATGGATGAGATATTACCTAGGTAATCTAGCTCATTTATCTTCAGCAATGCAACTTGTGCATGGCATTATTCACCAGGGGGACCTGTTAGACTGGAATAGAGGGGTTTTAACAGGAATGAGTATGTTTTTTTCGGTTGTGCCGAAAACTGTATATTTAGATGCAAGTATATTTCCATGTGATGAAGCCCAGCTTGATTCAGGAAATACCCCCTGTAGCACTTTACAGACTCTGTTCTTTACAGTGTTGTCCTCCTTTCACGTTCTTATGGCCCTGGACTTCTTCAGTGCAGGAGTGATGGGGAAATGGTAATAGAACAGATCATCAAATTTCGAATCCCCAACAGCTTTCAAATCTGCTATTAACGAAGGCTCATTACTGGCAGACAGCAGTGCCTATAAGGTCTAGTTCAGGTGACTCGGTTACACAGGAGCTTGGAGGGGGAATTTGGAAGTCCTTGTTAGAGGTTAACATGAAGGAATTGTTCAGTGAAAAGTGATTGCAGACTTCCCAGCTCAGCCCTTCGCCCAGGGGCCTTACGATACAGCGCCTAATGAGAGCTTCTCTGGTTAGTCTCTGATACACATGCTTTCTCCAAAGCTCTTGTTACCAGTATATTCTTGCAGGCAACTTGGAGATCAGTTGTAAAGTCCTGCACGTCGCAAGTTGTTTGTTATTATTGGTTCAGCTAAGCTGATGCAAAGTCCCTGTGAGCCCCTCTTTATACTCCGTCTCAAATTCCTTCCTGGAAGACTGAGCAGGCTCATGGCTTTGGGCTCATCTTCAGTGCCACAACTTCCATGTCCAGGATTTTCCCACTGTGGAAGTCGTGATGGGGCAGCTGGGAACCAGTGAAGAGCTGTACATTTTGCAGTGAGAATGGTGAAGTCCATAGGTCAAGTGGTAAATGGGGAATAAACAAGGCCCTTTGTGCCTTTCTTCAAGTAAAATTGCAAAGACTGGGGACTCATTTTGCTCTACGGTCTTACACGGAGTTTAATTCAAGCCACTTCAGGCTTCTATATCATATTCTTGCTTTGATTGTAAAAAAAAAAAATTGCATATGATTTTGCCCAACAGTAAATGGTAATGGAAGAGGGAAAGCAGGTTTCAAATCTTCTTCATCATTAAAGTTTTGAGACTGGAAATTCCCATTTTTGCTTTTTGAAATGACTCCCCAGAGTTTTAGACCAACAGATCACTGCTAGTCTCACAGACTACAAGGAACATCATCATTCTTTAGCATAAACTTAAAGACAATCAGTGGTTTATGCCCCACAGCTTTAGGAGACCTTGGTTTAGATAGGATACTCCCTGCCACCCCCTAATAGAAAGAGGATGTTAGAAACAAGCTGTCTCTTTGCATAAGGAAAACACCATTCTGATGTAAATGTCTCATCAGCTTAGGTCTGTCAACCTATGTTTTGGAAAAAATGGATGCTTTCTTCCTCTGCCTCTCTAGGCAATGGTGAATCATTAGAAGTGCCTTTTGTTTGTTTACAGTGGGGTTGACCCCACGAGAGCACAGATGTCACGCATGATCGATTCAGTGACAGACGATGCCTTTGTTTGGGGCTCTACCATGAAAAATGGTTTCATTTCGTAAGTATCACCTTCAGAAATTATTTAGTGCCTTTTCTCTTTAAATTATGAATCTATTGCAGCAGGGAGAATGCTCAACAGAAGTTGTCTGTAGTGAGGCGAAACCTTCTCGTGTATCAGTAGCATTAACTCAGCAAGCAACCTCCCCTAGGGTACAAGTACACGGCCCAGTGCTGTTCTGTGCAGAGATACCCACGCTGGCTCAGAACAAGCTGAAGTAATGTAAAATCATGAGCCGATTTCTCTTCCCTTTTACATATTTGTATACCCTATGCAGCTTAGATAAAAACAGCATGGAAATGATTGCAAACCAGGTGATGCCTTCAGAACCTGGGCTGCCAGGGTCAGGTGTGGCTCACATGTCACAGCTTAGCAGGGAGCTGAGTCAGGTAGAAAGAAAATGAAATCAAATGTGTGCCTTAGTCTTCAAGGAAGCTTCAAAAAATGTAAGCTTAATTAAAAACAAACAAACAAACAAAAACAACTAGCAAATGCTAATACTGAAGTGGGAAGAACTGGTCTTATTGGTTTGTTATGGTCTCTGTATGGTTTGTTTTACGTATACAATTCAGAGCAGCCTACCCTGTCATGATTACAAGACTGACGAAGAGCTTTGTATAGATGTTTCATGAGATGCTGAAATCCGTTGCTTGCTTGCCTCAGTCTGAAGGCCTCAGGGAAATCAAAACAAATATCCAGGTGCTCCCAGAGCAAAAATGCAGGTGCTTTAATGGGTGCTCCCAGAGCAGCCCTGCTGTGCTTCATGGGTGTGATTTGAAGTGTGCTCAGTACTGGTGCTGTTGCTGTTGACACTGTATGGGTGCTGCAGGCTCTTGAGGAGCCCTGGCAGGCACGAGGGTTGCAAAGCGGCTGGTGCCACGCCACCAAGCAGCACAGAGGTATTCTCCTCGAAGAGCTCGTGCTCTAGGATTCCAGCCGTGTGCAGCAGGTGATGCAATGCAGGGAAACGTGCAGAATGGCAGAAAGCGTAGCATAGATGGTTGCAAACCTAATGGGGTAGTTAAATCCACATCAAAACATCGGTTATCATCATAACTGGTGGCCTACAGCAGCACTTCCTACGCACTGTTGCAGTGAATGTAGGTTACAGGATAAGATAAGGAAGTTACACCTTCCAAAACATTGTTTTCTTTGGGGGTTGTTTTATGTCGTACAAAATTCAGTTGATTCATTATGAACAGCTCAAAGAAGTTTAATGTGTACCATACAGCAATTGCAGTGCTTAGGACCACTGTGTGAATATTGGATATATGCTGGATATATTGGATATATGTTGGATATATGCTAGTGATAATAGTGGCAAATAAAGGTAAGCCTTGAGTACCTGCCATTAGATATTACAGTACTTTTGTTACTGTATAGCATCTCAATACACGTGTTAGAGAGCGTTTTGTTTATCCATCAATCCTGAATTCTCTTTACAAGAGAGACTAGCAAGCTAGTCTGCTAGAATTAGCTAGAAATTTGGTAATGTTAATTATTGTGAAAATTGATCTTTAACTGCTCCCTTTCATTTTTATAGTACAGGGTGATCTTATCTCCAAATGATTGTAGATTAATTCAGTTGCACATGAATAGTGCTGTGCTGTTAAGACAATGTTGTTTGGCATTTACACTCCATTGTGCATATTCAAAGCATTTAAAAATACAGAAGTCTAGATTATGATCTGCTGCAACTAATATCAGCCCCACATCAGCCACGAGTTACTGGTCAGCAAAGAAGGCAGTGCAGCCCAAACATTTCCCTCTCTGTGTTAAAATTCTTGTTTGCCATATAAGTGGGAAAATTATCATCAAATGGCATTTATAAGTCTCTAGAGCTGTATGTGCTTGGAATAGCTCAAGGCTGACTTTTCTAATAAGAATTAAGCCTTTTCACACAAAATGTGAAGTGCGGTTCTTATTTAAAATACATTTAATGTAATAATGAAGCAGAAATTGCTCAAATTCTTCCAATTGAAAGTTGATTGGAAACGTATGCTGAATGTCTTCCTCCCTCTGAAAATCCAACTTAGACATTTAATTTCGGTAATTATAATCAGTTAAACTTGCAGGGTGGGGGCATGAGTTTTTGGATGTGCTGTTTTCTGTAGGACTATTTTATGGGCTGGTATAATCCTACACGGTTATGCAACGACCTGGCTTTATGGAGATAAGCTGCCTACCTCAAGTGTGCTGTGAGGTAATATGATCTTAATTGCCCTTTCTTGTGACAGGAGAGCAAACAAGTTACTTGATAATTTTTCTTTTTAATGGCAGTTTTAGACCAGCCAAGAATATGACTTCAGGCCAGTGGGCACAGCACTGAAACATGGGGTCTGCCTCAGCTGTTACTGCCATGAGTGACTTCATTTTTCTGCACCTCAGCTTCTGTACATGGCTGCATTTAAAAAAAAAAAAAAGAGCAGTGATTTTGGCCTGTTCCATAAAGTGCTTTGAGAGTGGTCTATTTGTTACGTTTTTTATTTTTCTTGTTATCTCAGTCTAATTTCTTCAATTAAAAATGTGCAACCTTACCATTTTTTGGACTAGGAGAGAAACTGTTGGAGGAGTCATTTTTTTCTTCAAAGCTTAGGGTTTAGAAGAAGAAAATAATGAAGCAAAAAGCTACCCCAAAACTCTGAATGCTCCTTTTTGAGTTTTTGGCTAGCTTCACATCTGCTAATGTTGGGTAGCTTCCCCTCATAAAAACATCCCTGTCCCATGCAGCTGCTTCAGGTTTGCCCTTATGCTGATGTATTTAAGGCAGTACAGTTTTTCAGTGTGTGGACAAGCTCAAACTAGCAGAATATATATGAAGAAAATTGGTGAAGGCTACCGATGCCAAATTCATGAATTACATTATCAATGCCTTATGTATGGAAGGAGCCATGAATCGCATTACAAGATAAAGAATGATTTTTCCCCTCTGGTGCTGAAAGAAAAAGCAATATACAGTCTGAAGTCTAGCTTTGATATTTCTCTCTACTGTTCTCTTTTTCAAAGCTTTCTTATAACCAATAAAATTCACAGGTTTGCCATATCTTATTCAGCGAGGAGGTAACTTAAAAACTAATATGCTGCATTGGCACCAAGTGAAAGAAATTGATTTAGAAGATGACAGTGAAGGGGCCATGCTGAAATGTGTGTAGCGAGGCAGTGTCATACTTCCTTGGAAAGCATTCAAATTGATTTCTCATGGAAACGTATTCCTGCGGAACTGTATCAGACGAAAAAGCTTCCTTCCAAAAGCACTGATCTGTCCCACCAGTGCACCACCACAGTGCCATCCCCTAAGGCTTTACCGGAATAAATGTGCTTTGACACCACACTGCTATGTTAGTGCAGCCTGCTTGAGGTGGCTGATGAGGACACCCGGTACCGCTCCCAGTTTAACTCATGGTTTGTCCCTTGGTCAGGGGCAGGGTACGTCTTTTCCGTGTGCCTGCAGGACAGGCAATGGGATGACTGAATCCTTGTCCTGTCCCCTGTCCTTGTCTAGAGGGTTGAAATCCAACCCCTGTCCTTGTCCAGGGGTTTGAAAAAGAAGTGTCCGGGGCTTCTGCTGCTACAATTACATTTTAGTTCAAAATATATCTGATTTAGATAACAGTATTTAAGATGCAAATAGACTAGATATGTGTTTCTGCTCATTAGCTGACTCGTGGCCAGCCTGAGCTTCAGACTTATACCGGAAGGACCAAATTTCTGAAGGAATTTGGGGGATTTCTGGATTGCAGTATGGAGAACACCACCATTTACTTTTCAATGTTAGCTTCACCAGCTGCAAGAAGTCCCTCATTTTAAGAGAGATCACTGAGTCTGCATTGCAATAGTTTGTGGGAATTGTTCAGAATGTTTTTGCAGGAATTTCAGGCTCAATGTGCGTGTTAAAAAAAAAAAAAAAAGGTTTCTTACTCATACAATGGCCATTTGTCCAGAGGATTCCGTTGGAAAGCAGATTTTAGTAAACACAGTTTTGCTGCAAAGCCTGCTGGTTTAGAGTACAGATGAGGTTTCATGCAGGTAGTTGATACCTAGAGAAAAGGCGATTATATCCATATGAAGGGCAGTGAGATTATACTCTGTTCAGAAACATGCCTATTAAGATATATTGGCTGCAGGTTTCATATTCCCACGGAATGGGATTGCACGCGTACTGTAGCACAAAGAAGGAATAATAATGTGGAATGGAAATAGAGCAGGTAAGTGTGAAGGTTTCCTGGTTGCTGCTCTTCCCTTCCTCCCCTGAATCACAGAGTCTGTCTATGGAAGAAAATGTTAGAAGCAGTGTGCTGTTTTCTCTGGCAGCCAGAGTTCAGTAAGCTGCTAACTTGCAGGGTGTAAGTCTTTTGCAGTTGCTTAAGAAAGATCATAGTCTTTCTTCAAGTGGACTAAATTCTGTATATAAGTTCAGTGCTGAACTCACTGCTGCTTTGGAGTTCATTATTTGGGGGATTAATTATCTGTTTAGCTTAATGCTTTTGCCTGTGTGCTTTTAGCTGCAGCAAAATACACTTGAAAGCACTTCTTGCATTTCAAATTAAACTGTTCAACTCAGATGCCTGTATCCATTTGGATACACAGTTCCCTTCCTTCTCCCCCCTTCTTAGGGAGACAGCATTTTGCTGTTCAGCTAATCAAGCAAAACCTTTTCTTCTTTCCCCTGAATGTCTCCTATTTTTATTGTATAAACTCAAGAGCTGTGCATCTGAGGGTTGGTTGATACTGAACCAAAACACTCAGAGTCACTCCCGTACCAGCACCAAGCATTCATTTCTTAGAAAATTTTGCTGCGTCCTCTGAATTCAAAGCATGTTTTGTAGGTGGCTCACATGTGAGTGCATTTGGAGCAGCTGCATTTGTTCAGTTATTAAAAGAGAAATGAAGCTCTTAATAGGGCCTGCTGGAAAAAGTGGACTGAGCTGTTGTGGGAAAAAAAAATATGAGCACTATGACAAATGTTTCAGATTTTCTGTCATGCTTTTTCCTTGCTTGAGGAAATGAATTGAGAAGTGTTGTATTATAATTAAATAGAAATGCAACATTTTCAGTTGTATGCTCTTTGAAGGGGACTTAAAGGTTTTCTTTGTGTTTCCCTGAGATTGTCAGTCCTTGTCTCCTTTTTTATCTCTTATCTCAATACATTTCGATAATGATAAAAACAAGAACATGGGTAAAAAAATAAAAAAGCAAAATTTGAAAACCCAAGCTATCTCATCTGATTTGTATCGGCATAGCATTTATTTTAGTTTGAAATACTTTGCCAAAATTACACATCCTTAAGCGATAAGAAAACATTTTTAATGATATATTCCCACTGCAAAACTTACTTTGGTTCTCAGAAGGCTTACCTGCAAATCACTTCAGACAGCCCTACCTATAGGTGAAGTGAATGAGACAGAAGTGTGTCTGGGTATGTTTGTAATAAGGTAACATTAACACTATAATTTATTTTATAACAAAATACTCTGATCTTTGAAAGCAAATAGAATAGCGTGTGAAGAGCTTGGATAATTACCAGTTTTCAATCTGGTAATTATTTGGGTATAATGCCAAAGACAGTTTTTCCCCGAGGAGTAAGTAGGGATTTATTGATTTTGGTAGCATTTTGTTTCTGAAGTGTTATAGAGGGGAAGATTTGTATATTTTCAAGTTATCTGTCACTCACATATTCAGGACTTACTGTCTCTATAGGTTTAATATCAGCAGGTCACGACTAACTCCCTGGAGAAAGATTTTGGGCTGTATTTGTATGGTGCCTGTGCCTCTGAGCTCTCCCATGTAGCACACAGTCATCGCTTTAGAAGCTGACAGGCAGTAACAGCTCCAAGCCCTGTTAGAGACAATCCTCTGTCAAGACCTGGATATTAATTAATTTTAACGAACCTTGGAACATACATGAAAATACCGTTTTCCAAAAGCAGTATGTTGCAATGTACACAAAAGAAGCATGTACCTCAGGAAGTGAGCTCTATTTAGTAAAAAAAAAAATTCTGCCTTTATTTTTGAAAAAGAATACCCTCCAAAATAGACACTTTTGCTTATTTCTGCTCAGCAATTCTGCTTGCACCTTGCACAAGCATTACTACAAAAACAATTCACTGTTTGCTAGTCTGGCTTGGTGCAGTCACTAGGCACCAGGCTGTCCCCTGGCTGTGCAGAGGATAATGGGTTAAGTGCTAGAGCATAAAAAGACTGAACCAAAAGATACCTAAATACCTGAGGTGTCAAATACGGTAACTCTACACTGCTCGTGAAACTCAGGTTTTATAAGTATAAGCCTGAAAATTGAGCAGTGGCTCCTGCCTTCCAGTGCAGAATACCAATGTCCCCTTGGTGTCCCCTTGTATTTGCACAGCAGCAGAGCTGAGCTGTGGGTTGTCGATACCGTTCGGGGTGCTCAGATCACTTTCCTGTTTTGCTCTTGTGCTGTATGATATATGACAGTAGAGATGAATGAATTGTATATTTTATTTAGCAAAAACTAAAATAAATTAGTTAGCAATGTACTGTCTTGCCCGAACACCTGATAAGTACTAGTAGTTTTCATTATCCCTCAAGAAATCATTGACTATTTTATGCGATGCAGTAATGTATTATTCATAGACAATTTCATTGGTAACATTACTGCAGATTCTCAATGTAACAAGAATGTACATAAAGTCATGAAATCCTTAGGAAGAGAAAGATGGGTGATCTTCCATAAAAATAAGATACGTGCGTATGCATACACACAAAGGACTACAGGTCTTTGTGGAATCAGGCAAATACCTTGTAATCATGGCAGTGAGCCTTTTTCTTAAAGCGTGTCTGCTACTACTCCTTATAATCCACTAATCCCTCTAGGTTAATTAGTGATAAACTTAAAACATTAGGCTGAAATGTTGTTCTCTGCCTGAAGCTGAATATTTTCAGTCTCATCGTTAGCAACTTGCCTGTATTTATTACAAGGATGGGTATCCACCATTCCAGCCAGAACTTGGTACGTAGGAATATACACCTGGGCCACAGCCATCTCCATCTCACCAAGTCCTATCTTCTGCAGTCATGAGGTGCTGTGCACAAAACTGTAGGCCCCATGCTATCATGGAAAGCGAACTACTCAATTTTGTAATGCCTGTTTGGCAACGTAAAATAATAGTGGTAGTGAGACATTTGTTCAGCCTCTCACTGATGGAAGAAGGCATAACTCTCCTGCCATTGGGAACTCAGTGCTGTGGCTGTGTGACCAGGACACTCTGGAGCTACAGCTGTGCCCAGCATGACATCAGTGTCTGTATAAAGGCAGTGGAACTTGGATTTCACAACAGAGGTCAAAAGCTGATCCGATATCCTCCCCAGGGTGTGCAGACCAGGCACTTGTGGTGTGGACTCATGAACAGAGACCTTGTGATGCTTGCATTGAGTGCAGTCTAAAAGCGTATTGTGTTATTCCTTTTCCATTTTGTGCTATCTTTTATGGTTGCCCTTGAAACTTTGCAGGCGATGTTGTTATCCAAGCAAGATGCATTGCAGTTAGAGCATTCTATGCTGGGCTGGGCACTTTGGAAAGCTTTTACCACTTCATAATTTAAATGTATGTTTGTCCCTCTTTAATTGGAAAGTTGTATGAAGTGAAAGGTTTGTGTGTTTGCTTGCACTCGTACAGTGCAAGCAGGCTACTTTGACTTTCAGTTACCGAGGAAACCACTTTAAGGTAGAATTGGATTCCAGTGCCCTTAGACTCCATGTTCTTTTAGTGTTTGTGCATCCTTCACATAACAGGAACTGTTGAAAAGCATTTTAGTCCCATATGGGGTCTGGCGTATCTAAAGAGTGCTGAGGGGGCTTGAAAGTTCAGCCAGCACTGAAACCTCCAGCCCATTTCTGTGTTTCTTGTGGATCCAGGGCTGGACCTGACACCAACAGCGCCGACTCATGACTTTTGAATACATGTACTGGCGTGTTACCCTGTACTCCGTTACCCTGTATTTCTTGTCTATTCTTTTGCCTCTTCACGTGCAGGAAGTATGCACCAGTGACATTCGTGGTTTGAGTGCTGGAGACTTTGTCCTAAAGAAGCTATGAAGCTGGGAAAATTACCTGCTTTGTATAATGATAAGATCTCGCACGAAGAAAGCAAAGGAGGTGACGGGTCTACAGCTCTGCAAAAAAAAAAAAAAAAAAGAAAAGAAAAAAAAAAAGCACAAAGCAATGTCTTGGAAAAACATGTTGAGACTAGGGTGCCTCTTAACTGTCCTGTCAGACAGCTGTGTTGTTCCCAGGACCTATGGCATTCGTGTATGGTGACTTCCATCCTTAATTCAGAGCTGAGCCAAGAGAGCATAGAGTGTGGATTTGCGGAGGCCCTTCAGAATAACCTGATTCCGATCTTGCATAAGCAAGTTAAGGGCAGGACTGGGAATGCAGCCTCAGTCTTGGCTGCTGATCTCATGGCTCCTGGGGCTGGGAGCCACCTACCTCAGCCTGAACTCTCAGTTCAAAGTTTCAAGGGCAGCAGGACGTCTCTTCTCAGAAGCTGTCAGAAACACAGAGCAAATAGCTGCTGCAGTGAATGTAACCTCTGGGGCAGAAGGACACAATTAAGCCCAAATCTGTAGTAGGGGCGACTTCATAGCAACTATCAGAAGGTTGCACAGTAGACACCTCTCACCCACGTTGTGATTTTAACAGACTGCTTGGGATGGTTTGGGAAAGCGCTTCATACTCTGTTGTAGTTGAGGCATTGGGCTGGGGAAAGAGAGGAGGAAAAAAAAAAAAAGGCAACTTCTATCCCAGCAGCTCAGACACCTGCCAGACAGAAGCAGCTTCAGATCATGCAAGCTGCA
>VXAA01003002.1:135860-150868 GCA_013399115.1 Anseranas semipalmata | reverse complement strand
TATATATTTTTTTTTTTTTTACTTCTAGAGGCACATCCTTATATCCCTTTTATGTGGAGCATGAGTATGTTAGTACAGACGAAAAACTTGCTTCAATAGCAGGTTCTGCTGCGCAGCAAAAGGCTGTGGCTGCACAGAAGTGAGCCTCTAGCCCAGAAGGGGAATTGCACATCAGCTTTGGAGGCTGATAAGGGCACGACCTTCTCGCCTAAGGAAAGAAAGATTGCCCAGGGGATGTTGTTCCCTGCTGGGTGTTTTACATCTTGCCAGTCACAGTCTGCAGTTCGGGCCTTCCTTTGCAATCAGNCGTTGTGATTTTAACAGACTGCTTGGGATGGTTTGGGAAAGCGCTTCATTCTCTGTTGTAGTTGAGGCATTGGGCTGGGGAAAGAGAGGAGGAAAAAAAAAAAAAAAGGCAACTTCTATCCCAGCAGCTCAGACACCTGCCAGACAGAAGCAGCTTCAGATCATGCAAGCTGCAGAAGAAGTACCCTTCACCAGCAGTTCTCTCCAAAATGTCAGGAAAAGACAACACTTATCTATAATGGTGGTTATGAGGAAAAAAAAGCTTACATATATATNTCTGCTGCGCAGCAAAAGGCTGTGGCTGCACAGAAGTGAGCCTCTAGCCCAGAAGGGGAATTGCACATCAGCTTTGGAGGCTGATAAGGGCACGACCTTCTCGCCTAAGGAAAGAAAGATTGCCCAGGGGATGTTGTTCCCTGCTGGGTGTTTTACATCTTGCCAGTCACAGTCTGCAATTCGGGCCTTCCTTTGCAATCAGCAGTACTTGTGTTTTTTCTCCAGCGCCAGTTCCAAGACCAGCAGGGATGGCTGGACGTGGAGTTCTGGGTGAATGGTCAGGAAAGGCTTTGCAAGCAACGTGGTCAAGAAAAATGACAACTGCTGCAAAGAAATCATGCGACATGAGTGAGATTATCAAAGAGAAACTTCAGGTGGCTGGGAGAAGGGGATGCGGGTGGTGAACCCTATGCGCTTGAATGCTGAATGATGGCATTCAGAGCAACTGGAGCAATGCAAGTGGGCTTCAGTACATCTGGGCAGGTTTTTTTCAGTCCTGGTAAAATGTATGTATCACTGCGCTAAATGAGTTTTGAAGGTTCAGAGGCTGAACTGGACCATAGGGTGAGGTGATGTGTAGAAACTGGTGGAACTGATGTATTTATTTTTGTGTCATTGCAATCCAAACACTTCCTGAAAGTGAACTGATTTCTGTTCTGGTATTTTGGAAAGGTGGTTGGGGGCGGGGGGGGGGGCTTAGACAATGTCAAAATATCCCATTTTGATCCTGGGAAGTCTCCTTTTATTTAATGGCATCATTTTTAAATTATAATGCAATATACAAGTGCAATCTGAATGACTTCATAACACAGTGTTTCTGTCAGTCCAAAGCAATTCTCTTTCTCTGAGAATGTCATGGTTAATTCCGCTTCTTAATGAATTCAGACTTGGAAGCCTCAAAGCTCTTGATGAAACCGAATGTTCATCGTTTTATGGGCAGTTCTCTTCAGGTGTTCTGCTTCTGGCTGTGGCAGAGTCACTCCGTAACACAGACTGCAGCGTTCTCCTCCTACCCTGTATCTTTCCTGTTTGGAGTGAAATCCCATCAGAAAAGGACTGCCTTTTCCTATGTAAACTGTGAAGCAGAAAGGAGCAGTGATTGTCATCAAGTTTTCCAGTGTCTACTATAGTACTAATTCAGGTCATATATCTTGTAGCAGGCATTAACAACAAGTGTATATATAATGTTTGACATATTTGCGTTCTAACAACCTTAAACTCCAGGGATTCGAGCCAGCTTCATTAAAACGGTGGGAGAAAATGTTAACAAGTCATTTTAAATGGAGTTGGCATATATACTCCTTTTGACTGAATCAGTTACTGTTGTCCCAGTAATTTAGTTTGGGTCTTCTGGCACACTGTGTGAATGTGCGGAGGAAGCAGTATGGCTTTCCTAGAATCACACTGAAACTTTAGCTGTATCTTTGCAGTACTCTCTTACTTGTTCACTACGTGCATGTGTGTGTACGCAGGGATAACCACGTATTTTCAAATATTCAAAGTAATGTGAAGCATAAGCTCAGTTTTTGATGCCTAAGTCTCATCGGTGTTTTACATCTTGGTTGCTAAGGCAGGTAGTGGGGTTTATATAATTCTGCTGTCTGTACATATATGTATGTCTGGTTAGTCTAGCAGTTTTTGAAGCTACTGGCCGATTTCAATTATATTTGGAAGAGAAATAAAGGTGTTAAAGGGTCTTCACTCCTAGAATTTTTTAAGTATTAGTGGCTCATAGTAGAGCCACAGTCATGAAAAATCTAACTCTTTATTAGACACCAGGAAAGCATGCGGAAGAGAGACTAGTCGACTTGTTTTACTAGTTCCTACAGCTCATTTAAATTATTTAAATGTACCTAATTTATACAGTGCAGTATGTGTCTACACACATTTATCTGTGTATTATACACATGCATATTGTTCACTGAAATCCTTCCAGAAATTAATTGTGCTCTCCCTTGTATAAAACATAACCTCAGCTCCATCTGGTGGCTGTGTGGATTAATAAAACAAAGCTGCTAAAATATATTGTCTGTGATTTTGTATTTTGTCTAGTGAAAAAAATAGCTATATCACCAGACATATCTATTTATATATATATTTATTTATTTTATGTATGAAATTTCCCTCCACCCCACTCCATTATCTTGAGAGCAATAGGTAGAGCTTTACGAGAAAGGCCAGTTATTGCATCTGAATTGCACTGCCCTCCTGATTTATAACTCTCCAACTGTGACCCCTAGGACAAAGCTTGAAGCCCACTCTAAAAACTGAAATTCTCATGAACTGTCAAATGCAACTAATTCTTCACTAATACTGTATTTTTCTAAAAGTCAAGTACTAACATTGGATATATTCTTGTTTCATTGCTTTTTCTCTGCTTATATTAGGAAGGCATTGTCTATAGACTCTCTGTTATGCAAGCTGTTCTGTAGTCTGAAATTATTTTTATTCCAAGTGGGATAACAAAAAAAAAATCTGAAATGAATTTTTCATCAAAAAATAGTGTTAGAGCTGGCAGAGTTTTTGTTTTGATTTTGATCACATTTTTAAAAAGGAAAAATGAGGGCAATATGCTAATAAAATAAAAAATGAATCCCTTCTGTTCAGAAAATGCAGGCCTGGCTTCGCGTTTTAAGCAAAATGAGTGATGCAAGTGGGTGAAACAGCTTTTTGGTGAAAACTAAAATGGTTTGGAGCAGTGCACAGTGGCAGTGAGCTGTACTGCTTCTGTCAGTTTTGCATAAGCATGAGGGTCTGGAAGCAGGACAGTGAGAATCAGCACGGCCACAAGTAAGGTCAGCTGAGATTCTCTGCAGTTCCCCATTGTGAAATGCAACAGCAGCACTAATGAAACTTTGGGCTACTTCATATCATTTAAATGCATTCTAATTTGAATCGGGTTTTGTTCCAAAAATGTTGAAATGAAACACTTTGATTTCTGTGTGCACATACACACACCTTAAAATTACATTTCTGAACCTGACTTGTTTGGATAGCCTCGAAAAAACCTCCATGTTTTTAATGAATTTTAGTGATGTGGCTGACAAATACATCATTCTTCACCCCCATTTGTCAATTATTAGAATACATTGTGGCTCTTTCAGGCTTGCAGATCTTGTATTGCATGTAGCTGTGAACTTGGAAAAGCATTACAGTTAAGGTGCTGAGCGGAGTAGGAAATTGTGAGATAGCCTGATAAGGGGCAAGTCGAGTCCAATTGTTTCAGCAGATACTTGCTGAGAGGAGAAGCAAAGCCCGAGGTTGTGGCATGGGAGTAATAATCCAAGACTGGAATTAACTTACTCATCAACCATGCTGCCTCTTCTGTACAGCAACGTCCACAGGTGTGGTTAGTGCTACAAGCAATGAGCAAACCTGAACCTACACAGATGAGAAATGGGAAAAACTAAGTCAAGGCATTGTAAAGTGCAGTGAATATCCAGGTAGAAGAAACTTCTCAGAGTCAAGAGTCCCTACAAAACATGGAATCTTGCAGGCAATTTTAGTTGTTCTTAATATGCTCAAGCTTGCTATAGAAAACTGGCTCTTCACAGACGTTTAGTCTCCATGTGTGCCTGGCTTGTATCATTATGAGGCATTTGGGAATGGAGAAGTTGCATATTCTTTCCTTTTTATACTTTGCATGTTCCTATTTCTAGTATGATGAAGAGTTTTATATAGCCACGCAGCGTTTTATATGTCTTAGTGACATGTTGCCTACATACTCTCCTCTAGTTCTCAGTTTCCTAATGAACAAGCTGTAGGCTGCATATTTGCATACATTAATGCTTTGTCAACTCTAACTCAAGGCAGAAGACTATTTCAGGCAGAAATACCATCTCATTCCTGTTGTTTCTGTCAAAAGACTTAATACAGAAGAATATTAAAAACAACAACAGAACTTAATATTTGGAAACTTTTAAGCAATTCTTTGCACAGGATGCTTTCCTGCCTCGGCCATTTATAATAATGCTTAAGATCTCAAATAAGAACAGTTTCTCAGTGCATGAAGGACTGTGTTAATGATTAAATACAGTCTTTTTCCTCAAGCTGTGTACACTCGTGGCTAGACAGAGACCAGAAAATGACCATCACTCTCTAGGAACTGATGCAAAAATCACAACGTATGTCCAAAGTCCCTCAGTGTTCTTCTGTCAGAAGGGAGATTTAATCTCTGTGGCCAAAACTAAGACAAAGACAATTCCCCCTCCCTGCCCCAATATAATAAATTACTTAAGACTGAGGTTAACTAAAATGCATTGTCTAGTGCTAAGCAATTTACTTCAGAAAAGAAGAAAGTGGCACCAAAAAAGTTACGAGGCCTTTCCTCTTGCTGGCAGTCATAAATGATGTGCTCCAGGGGAGGAAGATGTGCAAAACAGAGAAACAAAGCCCATGTGACAAAACTGTTCCCCCTTTCTGCTGCTTACATCCTTACACTGGATGCTGAGGGCACGATGGCATCTGCAAGACAGTATTTTCGCAAGAACAAACCGACAAAAGTATGTTAGGGAGCAGAGCTCTTCAGTGTTTTTTTTTTTTAATTCCACATCATGAAATTCATGTGAACTTTCCATGACATTTATAAAACAAATCCCAAAACGACAAGGGAGCAATCAAGTCTGCATGCTTCTGTATTCACATCCAGGTGTGGTGAGGGATTACTGTCTAAGAAGGCCAGGTATTGATCTGGGGAACAGACACTCCTTGGACTGGAAGGATCCACAAAGAATCATCACATTGCCTGGGGATCCCCTGGTTCTCCCTCAGCTCTTTCGACATGAGTAACCCCACTTCTGCTTCACTGCGTATGGGTGCAAGCGCTGCAAAGTGCCATCAGGGAGCCAGGCTCTCTGTATGTGCAGAGGCAAGGTTTGCTGAGGGAGCTTCCCATGCTACCTCAAAAAGGGCACTGGTTTACAAGCTCACCATCGCATGTCCCCATAGAGGCCCTGAAATGTCAAATCATTAAGGACACAATAAATTTGTGAAATACTTGTTTTATAGCAAAAACGTTCTTGCACTGCTGTTCCATAAGGTGCATGGAAAAGAGGATACCTTGACAAATAAATACACAGCATGCACCTCTCCCAACCCCTGTGGCCGATCAGACAATTTTCTGTGGTAGGGAAGCCTCTTTATTCTTGGTCGTGGTTGCTGTTTTGCTTGTGCAAGCAGAGAAACAGGCATAAAAAGCCAGAACTGCATGTCCTTAGCATCACTCAGTCTTTTGTGGAGACTGCAGTATTTTGTAGCACTTCTTTACAGTATCTCGTAGAGAATTATTGGCTACAGAACATGGGCGTTATATGGCAGTGGAAGAGGTATTCACTTTTTGTGTAGTAGCTAGGTAAAACCTGGCCTTTTTATCTTATTTTAACCAAAAAGGGCAAAAATAACCATTTAAAAAAAAAAAAAAAGGAATAGATCCTCCCCAATCGAAGTGTGTTTCCTAACTGGAAATTTTTACTGTGATAACAGCATTCAACACACTTGATGTCATTTTGACATGTTGCAATTTCGTCTGTGGAGTTTTTTTAATGATTGTATGTGAGGCAACATTGATTTTTGGTTTATTTTGCTCCTCTGCTGCTTTTCTTAGTCACTTGCTACATTATTTGAATCTACAGACATAAGATGAAGCATTGTTCAATCTCGCCACAGTAGTGGCACTGTCATGCCATCCGTGCTTCTCTCCTTTGATGTCAAGGGAGCCCGCAGGAGCCTCCTGGGCTTGAGCATCTGAAGGGAACTGGCTAAAGCAGGCTGTGGGAACACTCCTTTGCTGCCCCTTGTCATCTCTTGTAAGGCTTACTTAAAGTACTTATGTGGCTTAATTATGGCATTTGTAGAGGAATCTTCAGTATGGACTCAGTGGATTTCAGATAGGGAGTGTCTCTGAATACCTGAAAGGAAATATATTGTAGTTATATGTGGTTATAGAGGAAGAAGAGAACACTTATTTGTGGTAGCTTGGATATGTCTGTCTCACTGGTTGCCTGCTTTGCAAAGCTGCTTGCACTGTGCCTGATCTGACCAAGAAGAATGACAGGGGGTGCAAAGAAAACACTGAGAGCTCTCACCAGGGCTGGCTAACCTTTCCATCCGAGCTGTGCACCTTTAGCTGGATGCAGCAGTGGCAAATGTCCAAGGACCTGATTAAAACAAGTGACGACACAACAGCAACACCATCTCTCTGCTTTGTCGGGAGCTTCACACATGCACTTCACGGTCCATAGAAAAGTAATTTTTAAGGACCACAGAAATGCTAATTTGGGGACTGGCAGAAAGTAGAACACTTTTCAAGCTAGTGTAAATCTTCACAGTGCTTTGTCCAGCCTTTATTTAATTGAAATATGAGTCACAGTTTATGATTTGACCTTTGCTTCTGAAAATTTTGTTTGCCACCCTAAAAAAAGCTTTAGCCAGGGAAGGTAGACCAGACAGTCAGATTCATCTAAACTGATCTTTTGAATAACTTGTATTTCTACTGTGCTGGTTGAAAAGCTGAGTTTTTATCATTCTTCCCAAGAGGGGGTTGTTATTCTTGGCATCAGCATTTGTGTTATTGTCAATGATCACTTTTGTGCTTTGTTTGCGTGCGGTAGCCCCACTCCTCCTCTCTGGGACTGTCATGTATGCTGCCCTATTCAAAGATGATTACAGGCGGACATGACACCCAGTTACAATACCAGACACTCCTCCCTGAGGAGCTCTTGTTGAAGACCACAAGGCAAAGAGCTGCTTAGTTTAAGGAAAGGTATCCTGCCCAGAGCTGATATATTCGGTCACAGTGTAATTGAAATCAAATAGCATGCAAAAAGGAAAGAGGCAGCAGAAAAAAAAGGTTAAACAGAGCACCTTGTATCAAATGTTCAGCTGAGGGTTAACTATTGATTGTGGAACCTATGTCAAAAAAGCAAGTTTTATTGTGCCCTACAGTGATTTCTGTGTTTAAAATGAAATCTGAAAAGCAGGCACTTGTTTACCTCTATACGTTACTGCCACATGTGTGACAAGAAAATAAAACAGTCATGAAATATCATTAGTGTTTTCTCTTTGTTGATTACTGAGTTTCTGTAGCTGCAGGAAATGTTGGGGAGAATTTATGGTTCCAACCTTTAGTTTAAAATTAATGTAATTGTTAAGCTTTGCGATTATGAAGAGCTGTCTGCATGTCAAACAGTAACAAGCAGAAAACCTTTACAAAAAACACCTAATAAGTCTGCCTACATCAGGGAACTTTTGCACAATAAGAGTAATAATCTGCTTTAAAAGGGGAATGTATATGACAGTAAATAAGAACAACTGTTGAAATTGACGGGCAAGGCTTGTGATGAAGCCGTTCCATGGAGATTTACATTAAATACAGCATTCTTTTTTTTTTTTTTTTTTTTAATACAGAATTATAGGATGTGTTTGCAGGTTGTTCTTCTCACTTCTGGGGACATTTTTACTCCTGAGTCCAGCACAGTAATTCCACTGGCTTTGATGGTGGTACTTGCGCCTTGTTCCACACAGGCATCAGCTCAGTAATATAGTCAAGCCTGATGAGAGCTAGATTTCTGTTCTGCAACTAAATCATGCCAGCTCCATCATCCTAGTCCTCTTTTGCTTGAAAATGTTTCCTACTGAATTCTGTCATCGTCTTTCAGAACAGGTAAACAGTGAGACCTGTGGCTTTACAAATAAGATGTTTTAACATCAGCTTTTGGGGTTGCTGCCTCCTGCTGTTCATAACTTTTTAAGCTGTGATTACAGTACCATCATCTCTCTGATGGAGTGGTGCCTCACTTTGCCCTATCCACAGTGTGCTGCCCTTGCATGAGTTCTGTCTGTAGAGACTCGGGAGAAATGATATCACTCAAATCTGTGAAATCCTTTTAAAAAAGGCATTTTTAAAGGTTTTGATCTGATTTATTGTATAATATTTCTGTTCCTACAGCATCTTTCATCTGATGATTAGCATCAAAGCATTTTGTAAACCTTGATTGTTTAGCCTTCTTGATAGTCTCAGGGTATTTTGAGAAAAAGATTTTGCTTAGCTCACAGATGAAAGGCAGATGCCTTTGCGATGAGGCACAGGAGACACTTAACAGTACAGAGCAAGGTGGTGTAACAGCTTTGGCCAGTATTAAAAAGACTGGTGATGGTTGGCTAAAGCCATGGGAGGAAACTGATATACAAATAGGACTGTAGGAGTTGAGTGCTTCACAGACAGTGGAGACGTTCCCCTCCTCTGTCACCTCTATCTTATTTTGTCTGTAAAGCTTTAGAGGAAATACAGAAATGGGCACTGAGCAGAAATTGCAGGCAACCTTGTTGAACTAGAAAACGGAGAAGTGGTTGAAGACCATCAGTGTTGGGTCTGGGGCCGTGGCTAGCTTCTAAGAAAACGAAGGGGCGTGGGACGCTGGCTTTCTCATGGACAGCAGATGAACTGGATGAACAGAGTCACGTCCAGAATCTGTGGTCCTTGAAAATTTTCTGTGTACTGACAGCTGAGAACTGGGGAGTCCAATAGCTCACAGGAGGGCTGCTGAGGACTTGGTTAAGGTATGGTAAACCAGCCAGGAAGGGAAAAGGCAAATGATCATCCTTCATCAAAAGGAACATGCTCACATGAAACCTTTCAATTCTGCCCATTAGCTCTTTCTAACGGAAACAGTTCTTCTGGAAAACAGCTAGCCAATGATAGCTATAAGCCTCAGAGATATTTGCACATGCTTTTTACTTCACACCAGGGAACAGTCAAAAGAATATCATTGAACCCATTCATGGTAGGAAAATCAGTGTGCCCAGTCTTTGTAAGCTTTGAGGAGCACATGACCATGGGATTAACAAATACCCATGCAATTAATCACCTTGTAGGCCTCACTTTCAGATACCTTCAGCACCCACACGAGGAATGATTGTTTAAAAAGCTCTACACTCAAAATAAAAAGACCAGATTTCTGGGTGGCTCATCAATGGGGACTATCTATTCCCTTCACATCATGAAGATACTCACAGGGTGATCTGCCAAAGTATGCTCTAACCCACTACGACATAGGCATGTGTCTCATGTAGCCTAAAGTCACTAAGTCCTAAAAGATGATGATGAAATCAGAAACGATATGCTGTCTGCAAAAATAATGGCCAAATTTGTTTAACATCCTTTACAACAATGGTTATATCACATAATTTTAAGTGAATCTTGTTCATTAGAGGCTGAGCCTCTGCATTCAATGCTGTAAAAGTCTGAAGGGATCATGAAGAATTTGTCTAATTGGCATCATGCATGAAGGCTGCTGGAGCATTGGGAAAGGTTAGATCTTCTGCACCAGTAATAATCTTATTGCCATAGTTACAGCTTTCTGATTCTCCTTCTCCCTGCAAGTTGGCAGATCGCATTAAAAATATTTTCAAAAACCTGAAAGTCTCACCTAGGATTCAGGTAGCTGAGTGGCTGCATTAAAAGCCAGCTCTGCCGACAGTCATGCCTAATCCTGCTTAATTTCTGGTCAAAGCCTTCATTGTTGATAAAAAACAAAACATCTACCTGCCCCTTAATCCCAGCTGCCACCACCCTAGGGACTCCTTGAGCAATTACTGTGTGCAGGCTTGGGGCATGCTGAGCCCTACAGAGGGCCATGGAGTGTAGCAACAGTTTCGTATGTGCTTTGCTTCCTAGGGGAAAGGGCAGGCGTGCACAGATCAGCAGCCCAGGTTACATACGTATGGGTGACTGACCAGAGAACCCTTTGGGATCAGGGTGACTTGCAGTTAGTTTGTCTTGGCAGGGCTGAAATGCCACTACATGAGATGAGCTATGACTCTAGCTGCCTCTGAAATATGGGCAAATGGAGCCATCTTTTATTTGCTGTCAGGAAGCCATGCTCTACCTGAACCATGCAGGTGTACAACAGCAGAGGCTGTCAGTGCAAACCAGAGCAAGGGCATTTATCACTTAAGAAATATACTTTTGATTGAAGATCCTTGACTCTTACTCTGTGAAGCAGAAAAATAGTGAATCTGTAAAGAGCAAAAGCTCAAGGGAATATGGTTGCTAACCCACTATGGCACTTTTATCTCCAAGTCCCCTCTTCTCTGCACATGCTCTCGGTCCTCTCCACTATAGGTCTGGGCTTGCAAATGTGCCGTCACCAGATGAGCATGCTCTTCGGGGTTTCCTGACCTTTGTTAGCCACACTGACCCTATGCCTTGGCTTAGTGCAATGAATGGGATGGGCAAAGGGTTTTTCTATCAAGCTCATTGCCTTGTTGCAAATGGATAGAGGTTTGATGAGAGGCAGGGCATTTTTTTTTCAGTTTCCTGTAATTCTTGTGGAGGTGGCAGTGAGTGTCTCCTTCCTGTCGGGGACAGAGCTTCCCTCCAGACAATGTTTCTCGTGGGGCCCTGAGGCAGCTTGGGGCAGCAAGGTTGGGGAGAAGCCTTCAGCATCTGGTGGGAAATGCAGTCCACTCAGGAGACCTGACATGGAGTTGAGAAACATTTGGCACAGAAATTCCCAAGAGGAGCCACAGTGGTATTTCCAGTTGTGTCAGCGGCACGTGACAATTGTCAGTGTTCAACTTCTTACTAAAAAAAAAAAAAAGAAGAAAAAAAAAGAAAAAAAAATGTTTTTCTGTGAAAAAGGCTTTTCTGAAGTTTTTCTTTTAAACAATTGCCTACATCTGTTTCATAATTAAACCTTGTTATTCAGCAGCATGGAAGGGATGAACTCTGTATCCGCTTGACCTGCTCCATACTAACTGCATTATAGAATTATAGAATATCCTAAACTGGAAAGGACCCATGAGGATCAGCCTGCCCTCCTTGACCTTATGGATTAAGTTTTTGAATTGTCATCTGTAGCAGATTTAATAATGGCGACTAATACCTAAAAGTACATGTGTATTGAAGAGGGAGGGAAGCAAGTACTCTCTTTTAGTCATCTGAACAGCTGCATTACATCTGTATTATATCTGGGTGAAGCGATTATTTTCCCGTTAGACTTAAACCATGGCTTTTTGCTTGTTGAGCAAATTGATTAAGATTGCATCAGCCATGACTTAGAAGTCATTAGACCAATGAAATACAGTGATTTGTATAATATTATGCCATTCACAAGCTGTTTGAACAATGGGTCAATAGTTTTTAATAGTTTGCAGTAAGAGAACAAGCTGTGGTCTTCAATATGGTTTCTAAGTTGAACCCTACTGATTTAACTGTGAATGCAGTGTACATCGGTGATCGCATCTTCAATTTTAAGCTATAACCAAGCTGTAGGAAACAAAAACTCCATACTGAGTAAATTATAGAATACTTTATTTTACTTGATCTTGCCCAGCAAGCTAAAATAAACATACGTCCTTAGATGTATCAGAAATTCATGTAACATGTTAATTACTCAGTGTGCAGTCATTATACTTCCAGTAGCACTCATTACTCCAACAGCTCTCAAGTGTTTCTGCAGCAACACTTGGCTTGTAGCTATAATGATACCATTTCACAAGTTTCTGAAGGCTTTTTTTTTTTTTTGCTCTGACTTGCATTGATTGCGCTTCATTTACCTTTTTGCCACTGCTATTGTTTATTACCAGGAGTTTATCAATTAGCTCAGTCAAGACCCAACGAATACTACTGTTTCAGTCACTAAAAATCAATATGGAAACTCAATAACTTCTTCCAAAACCCAATAAAGAAGCAGCAAAGTAAAGTGTTCAGAGCAGATATGTGCACAGTGCTTTGGCTGAATAGTTTATCTCATGAAAAAATGTTTTTTTTGTTAACTGTAACTACCTACTGAACTCAGCCTGAATCTGCAGATAATTTCCTCCTATCTTGCCCTTTCCTTTTTCTTTAAAAGTGCTGAAAGAGAGGTGGCATTTTCAGAGAGGAAGTATTTTGATTGTTTAGAAATCTTATCTTGAGATAAAGTTTAGGAAATGTGAATAGGTTCCATTTCTGAAGGTTAAAACTATGCTAAAACCAAACTGAAATTTTGTATGGAGGGGTGGAAAGGATGAATTTTAATGCAAAAAGGAAACATTATGCTTTTCAGCTCAGACCAAAACAACCACTCTCTGCTTCCACTTCCTTTAATGATTCTATAGTTGTCATTTTGACCTTTTTGGACATCCATTTTGCATGTTTAAAATGGAAGTCCATGTGAAGTATGTTTCTGGGGGCATGGACTGAAGCCCATTAGTTCTGTTTATGTCGAGGCTAATGTACCAGCCTTTGTCATAGAAAGCAATAAGAAATTACTATGTATTGTAGTTTGGGATGAAAAATTCAAGAGGAATATATTGGATGATGAGGTAACTAATTCTAATGAAGAAGCAGTAGATCTTTTATAGCACTGTTACAGCAAGATCAGTTTTCAAATGCCATTTAGATCTGGCCAATAATTCTTATTCTTTACACTACTGTAACAGCTCAAGGCCACCAGCCAAGCCAGGATTTGGTATCTTGTGATGCTGCATTGTTTGTGCACGCAATGCAGGACATTCCCATCCCAGATGATGTGCTAAACTGAGCAGATAAGACAAAAATACCGAGGGAAAGAAAATATTTGTTTTGGTTTTGCTGGGTTGACCAATGGAGATAGGGGAGGAGTTAAGAGAGACTTTCTGGTTACCCATGGAGTTGCAAGTACAGCCCTGAGGCAGATATTAGTATCTTGGTTTCCAGAAGGATACTTTAATCTTGTGTTTATCCTTCATGTGCAGAGGATTCAGGGCACAGTAATTGGGAAACATCAGTGTTTCTCACATTTTGAAATGGTCTAGAGCAAGCAGCCTTTTTTCCTTACATAACAAAACAGCTCAAGGCTTGTCAACAATTAACAGTATGTGTAGAAGCGAAAGCATATATTTTTAAAATCTGCTCCACTTTGATCAGATTAGGAAATACTGTCAAGGCAATTAGAGGAAAATAAGGAAGGATGAAACTACTCTCAGAGTAATGGAAAAATAATTATCAGTGTGCTAGCCAATTGCATGTCATCCCTGCTGGATGCCAGAGGAGAAACATCTATTTTCAAAATGCTTTTCGGGCCTCATCCTACGTTGTGCTCAGCCTACTCGGTTCCCATACAGTATCAATGCAAACTAGAGGCACCCAGCACCTCAGCAGCTGCCCTGAGCATCTTCTAGGATCAGCCACCCTGTCATTGACAAGAGCAGCTCATGCACTGCCAATGAGAACAACACAAAGGAGTTGAAAACACAGCAAATGAAAATAAAATGTGTTGGAAAACATCGTGACTAAACAAGATGGCATTTAATCGTGATTTATTAATATGGTTGCTGCCATGTTTCTAGTGCTTGTTTGCCATTTTGGAAAAGTGTTTCCTTGGATGTGCGTATACATTTGTGTCTGTGTATCATCACACATCTTCACAAAACAGCTCAGCAGCTGGGAGACTGCTGGTACACTGGAAAGTGCATCTCTGGGAGCTGAAGTCCTCTGGACTTTGGAGAGGAGTGAATGGAGGTTATCGTGGAAAGACTTAGAAACCTTGCCCTCCTGCTCACAATATGCAACTCCTAGAAGCATAAAATGGGGCTTATGGGGATTGCTGTCTCTAAAGACTCCTACAAAAAGACTAAAAATGAATATATTTATTCACTGCAGTCAATATGCTCTGGCCCATGAGGTGAACATATCTTGAACCGTTCTGAAGTCTTTACCCTTCTTGGCCCAGAAAGATGATGGCAACAGGAGTGCTTTATGACTTTCTCTCCTGTCTGGAAACATTCTTGGGCCCTTATAACTAAAAACCAGGGTGGGAGGACTTTCTTAATACACCTCATCGCCGATCTGACCAGAATAATCTTTAGCAAGGTTTATTATTTTCTTCATCTTTGGCCTGAGCTGTTGAGAATGGTAATTAATTATATTTTATCCATTTGACTGGAGACTTGCTAATGTGATGCCCATCTATAAGAAGGGTCATAAGGAGGATCTGGAGAACTACAGGCCTGTTAGCCTGACCTTGGTGCCAGGGAAGGTTATGGAACAGATCATCTTGAGTGCAATCACACAGAATGTGCAAGACAACCAGGGGATCAGGCCCAGCTAGCATGGGTTCATGAAAGGCAAGTCCTGCCTGACCAACCTCATCTCCTTCTATGACCAGGTGACCCACCTGGTGGCTGAGGGAAAGGCTGTTGACGTAGTGTACCTAGACTTCAGCAAAGCCTTTGACATGGTCTCCTACAGCACTCTCCTGAAGAAGCTGGCAGCCCATGGCTTGGACAGGTACACTCTTTGCTGGGTTAAGAACTGGCTGGATGGCTGGGCCCAGAGAGTGGTGGTGAATGGAGTTAAATCCAACTAGCGAGTGGTCACAAGTGGTGTTTCCCCAGGGGTCAGTATTGGGGCCCATCCTCTTTAATATCTTTATTGATGATTTGGATGAGGGAATTGAGTGCAC
>VXAA01003002.1:120487-135761 GCA_013399115.1 Anseranas semipalmata | reverse complement strand
GGGGGTGTTGGTCGAAGCTCACCTGAACATGAGCCAGCAGTGTGCCCAGGTGGCCAAGAAGGCCAATGGCATCCAGGCTTGTATCAGGAACAGTGTAGCCAGCAGGACCAGGGAGGTGTTCATCCCCCTGTACTCAGCTCTGGTGAGGCCGCACCTCGAGTACTGTGTTCAGTTTTGGGCCCGTCTCTACAAAAAAGGCATCAAGGCCCTGGAGCATGTCCAGAGAAGGGCAACGAAGCTGATGAAGGGTCTGGAACACAAGTCTTCTGAGGAGCGGCTGAGGGAACTGGGGTTGTTTAGTCTGGAGAAGAGGAGGCTCAGGGGAGACCTTATGGCTCTCTACAACTATCTGAAAGGAAGTTGTGGCGAGCTGGGCGTTGGCCTCTTCTCGCAGTTAACTATCAATAGGACTAGAGGGAATGGCCTCAAGTTGTGCCAGGGGAGGTCCAGGTTGGTAATTAGGAGAAATTTTTTCTCAGAAAGAGTGGTCAGGCATTGGAATGGGTTGCCCAGGGAGGTGGTGGAGTCACCGTCCCTGGCGGCATTTAAGGAGGGGTTGGATTTGGTACTCAGGGACATGGTTTAGTGGGTAGTATTGGTGGTAGGGGGACAGTTGGGCTAGATGATCTTGGAGGTCTTTTCCACCCTTAATGATTCTATGATTCTATGATTTGTCAGAATGATTAAGGCAACTCTGCTGTTTAGTTTGACCTTCGGGTAACCTGCCATGGCATGAGATTTGTGCAGCCTTTTGCTTGTAATGTTTTCCTCTGCATTTTTCTGAACATTTGTATTCTTCCAGTGGGACTTTTTGACTGGAAAATACATAGAAACATTCCAGTTACGTTTGGAAGAATTTCTGGGGCCCACAGGACAATTCACACTGAATATCATGGGAAATTCTTGTAGGCTTATTAGCTTTTCTACAGATCTACAACCCTTTTACTGAAACTAATATATATATCTGTCCTGCCTCTTAGTAATTCATGCTCTTTCTTTACCAAAGGTAAAAGATTTTTGTTCCTGAGATCCTACTCCTAGACGTTTCATTGAAAACTGCACCTTTTATAGAGGATCCTGAGAGAAACAGTTCAGAAGTGTACCAGAGTTGTGGGGGTAGCAAGGTTTTCATGAGTCCAAATGGATGCCAGAAATGGTGTTCCTGCAGTCTTGCATATCATCCTCTTCTTGTGCTGAAACAGTAAAGCAAACTAAGGATGACTATAGATTTTCTTTCTTTACCATTCCTTGATTTGAAAAGCCTCTTAGTTTTTTTTTCTCCTTCCAAATCATCTCTTTTGACCTGTCTAACTAGATAAATCTGGCAGATGCTCCCATCTCTATCTTGGAAGGACTTTTGATGTAGGATCCTAAACTGTAGTGAAACAGAATGGGCAACATGATGGGGGACGTTATGCCTGAAGCTGTCCCACCTTCCTTCTGGTGTGCTTTTGAGAAGCCCATGCTTCTTATTCCCTAGTGACTTTTCTTACAGTCCCATTGTGTATTAGTTCACAGCATTTCAAAGGAAAATGTTCTAATGTAAAATACAATAGCACCTGCTGTTGATACTGTAATTGCATATTCATAGGTTACTTCAGAACAGTTTGCCACTTGCCGAAGTAGAGAAATTGTGAGCAAAGATCCCATAAATCATGAGATTGCCTTGAAGTCTTGATACTCCACAATGTGTGTGTATGTGTTGGATATTTCTTCAGGGTTTACATTTTCAAGCTTTCTTCTGCCAGCTGAAAGGCAAGTCACTGATGAATAAAAGAAAAGCTGAGAATTTCCTTCATGTTACAGAGGGCTTCAGGAGCCACAACTTGACCATGAAATATCACTGAATTTGTAATGAAATCAGAGAAGCTGGCAAGGCTGCCAACTACTGTCCTTTACCTACTTCTTAAAAACCAAACCCATGAAAATGGGACTAGTGTTCCTGGGAAATTAAATAATGCTGTCCTTTAACACATTCTTCCTGTTCTGTAGGCTCATGTTTAATTATTTTATATTAAGCATATAGTTAGCAGCAGAGCAGAGGTGTTTAGTAATGTTAAATAGCTGAGTATTTAATGTATCTCATAGTCCCACTGACCTGAGTGGATTTCCTTTTTTTGTTGTTGTTGTTCTTTAACTGCTGTTCCACATTTGCAGTAAAACTGTAGGAAATGCTTTGAAGAAACTTTTACATTACTCCTTCCAAAAAGAATTTTCTCCACATTCCAAACTTCTGTAATTTAAAACCAAGCATATGCATTGTCCATACATTTCAGAAGGCAGCTGGATTAAAAGCCTTTTGGATGAAGTTTTAATGAATGATTGCATTTTCTCACTGAATCAGTGCAGGGAGTAAATTTTTAATCACTCATTAACAAAGTTAATAGTTTTGAAAATCATTACACTGTGATTCCATTATTTTGTTTCTTTTTGCAGTGCGACTAATGCCCCATGCATCATAGTAATGTTTTTCCTTTGGCGTTTCCAGCAGAAGTTGTTACGACTCAAAGCTTCCTGTAGGAAATCTGTTATGAAGATGGCAATTTAGAAATACTCTGAGATTTTCAGGAGTCCTTAATGGATTTAGGAGCGCTATAGACCTACTCAAGGGCCAGGCATTGCAGTTCATATGGGTCCCTTGAGAAGCAGATATATACCTAATATGATTTTCAAAAGCCTAGCATCTTGATTTCAATATGCATTAGAGGCCAAATCTCTGTAAGCACTCTATATAACCCTATAAGCTGCCTAGTTTAGTTTTCCTTCCTTTCTTCACCATTTAAGATGTTTTGGATGGTCCTAGGGCCACATACATACTGATGCTGACCAGCAGCTATTTGCCTGGCATGACAAGAAGAGCTTTATTGTTCCACCTATCATTTATACAATACTATGTATTTCATTCTGTCTTCAGGCAGTGTTTTCTATTAACTATTTTTTTATATACAGACATATCTTTTATAGGGGCCTTTTTGCTACAGCTGTCGCCATGAAAACCATTCTGTTGCATTCGATTTGGATTGACTACTTCAAGTGGATAAAAAATATCTAAAATTATTTGCTGCAACTTATCTCAGAGAAATGTCTGTATAGACCATTGCCCATTGAATGAAGAGTATTTATACTAAGTGTTAGATAACAAGCTTCTTCCTTGCTAAATAGAGTATTACATTCGTTGACAAACATTGTCATGAGTTTGCTTGTAAGCAAATAAGTGGAGTTCAGAGGTAAGGAGAAGAAATATGAGGTCACAGAAAAGGGCCTGGAGAAATATGAATGCTTAGAGCTTCTAAGCCTTAGGGAAGAATTTTATCCCAACTGAAAACATGCAGAATAAAGTTCTATAAAGCAATTAATGGTAGAGGAGGTAGATCATTTCCCCCTACCCGTACTGAAAAGAATGGAGGTGTTCAGAGACACAAACAGGCGAGTTTAAAACTAAGGCACAGATGATTCCTATTGATTTGAGAGCAATGTATAGTACTAAATTAGATAAATACTACAGGTCTTATTCTTTATGAAGATTGCTTCCTGTGAGGGTTCATGCCCAGACTGCTCAAGAAGTCTCTGTTGGTGTCATGAGCAACTATTTACTGTTTTGCAGATGATGCAAGTATTTAAGGCTGCATTCAGAATACCTTGCATCTTGAGCCTAAATGTAAAATAACCTCAGGCAATTGGCTTCCCCTCTCTTGCCCATATACCCCTGCCAAGCATTGTGTAACTTTGTCTCTTCAGATTACAAGCTCTCTGGGGTCAAGGAAGCTCCTAGCCTGCAGCACATACCTCTACTGAGGCCTTGAGGTACTGCTGTGGTGGCATTATATTTCTAAAAGATGCTAAATTGTATTTCCTTGGCAAAGCATCTTGTCTCTGTATTTTATGATTTTACGTGCTTCCTACTGCTCTTTCGGCAGTGTTTTTCCTTGACCTGCATCAGCTTCTTCATATGCATCTGTGTCATGATGAGGACTGTCATCCAGGAGATCTTTATGGATGAGATTTCCTTTGTCTGAAGGAGAAAGAGCCTGCAATATTCTCAGTCTTGTTGTTTTGCAAAGAATAAAGCCTGTTGTCAATAGTAGTGAACTGGGTTACTAAGAGAAATGAACTTGGAGTGCTTTTCTGGACAGGACTACAGGGAATCAAGGTTTTATGAAATGTATAAATAGGAATTTGTAAGAAACTATATCCACTTGCTTTTACCTACAGATGATAAATATGTGTTTCTTTGGCTGCAGGCATATTATCTTGCTTGTCAGTTATACACAATAATCTATTAACCATTGTATTTAGGGTTGCCATTCATTTAGTACTTTTGTTCTCCTTTCAATAGATGTATGGGCATAGAGTATCTTCTTGGCATATATGTGTGTAAAGCCCTTTTGAGCTAATGGAAGGTACACGTGGCTGCATTCATGCAAAAAGCAGTCATCATCACCTGATGCTCTTTCATGTCTGCTCTCCCTGTGAAAAAAAAGAGTCCCCCTTTATTTAAAAAGGTGACTCAACTTGGAATATTTGCTTACAAACTGGAGGGAGGAAGTCTTGCAGTTCATTGCTGACCAGGGCTTGGAGAGCCTGGTCCCAAGCTTGAGCTGGGCTGCAGACTTGGCTGGACTCTGGGCATAACTTGTGTTTGTCCCATCCTGCCACCATGCTGCCTCTCAGCCCGGACAGCCTCAGTGCAGTGTGTAACTGCATGGGCGTTGTACCACAGCCTTGCCTTTGGTGGCAGCACGTTCCACTGTTCTTCATGCATTTTTGGGTAGGCTTCGAGGGGTGAGGGATATACAGAAATAGATTCGCTTTGTAAAGACAGCTTTCAGTGTGTCAGGCTTGCAGCAAAGAAGTAAGGTGTGGACTATGTAGAGGTTATGCAGTTTTCTCCAGACCTTCTTGAGCAGGGTCCAGGCAGAGTACACCATGGTTCCTGCCTACCCAAGAAGCACTTGTGGATGCCACAATTTCAGTTGTAACCAGCAAAGTACCTTTGTGTTGCTTCTCCAGTCTCACTGATGCCCCTGATGCTCCTTAGGTTTGTGTCCTTTTGCCTTGGGCACGGATTTCCTCATTGGTTTGGTGGTGGCAATAACTAAAAAGCAGAGCTGGCCCTGCATATGCTGGGTGGTGCTTAGTACTACTGAATGGGTCTTCGGGTAGTTTGGCTTCAAAGGAACAAATTTATTTTTACATTGGATGTGGCACCTGACATTAAGGACTATGGATATATCCATGGAAAAAGGTTAAAAGAGCGAGTAGACATTGCTGGAGAAACTAGACAAAGAAGAAAGGGAACCGATATTTTTGGGCACCAATCCACAACCATTAGGCCTGGCTGCTTCTGTGGGTGCACTGCAGTTGCTTAATGCGTTCTTGCTGATATGTAGTTGCTGATACAGGTTATGCTCAACCTGTGCATACAGTCCTAAAATTTGCTGGACAAGTGCACATGTATGTTTAGGTCAAAGCAGTGCTTGGATGGGAGGCTGCTTAGCATGTGCTGCCTGTTACTGGACATTTAATGCAAGGGGAAATTCAGTGTGCTTTGTCCTCATTAGAAATCAGTGAACTGTGCTGTATGATAGAATTTCTGTGTAGAGCTTTTAGAAATGGCAGTGCCTGGAAAATAAAATGGACTGTTAGTATTGGCACATTCAGCGCTGCAGTATTTTTAGGAGTACTTATTGCTAATATATAGATTCTAATTGGTAATTCCCCCTTTTAATTATCTTACATTTAGTTACAGCAAATGGTCCCCTTGTTCTTTAAATCTAAATAAATTAGTGTGAGCATGTGTTTAATGGCCTCTTTCATATTTTCCTTTTCACAAATACTGGAGTTTATTCTACTCAAGCTAAGCACCTCCATGTTTTGTGGTTGTTTACTTATCTATCCTTCTTCAGAAAGTAACACAGTCAAGATTAATGGATTGGCACCATTTTGGTACTTGGGTGATTAATGTGAAAGCTATTTCTAAACCATTAGTTCATTGTACACGGCATTTTATCTTTGTTTAGGAAAAAAATGCATGAAGTGCAGATGCTAACTATAGATTAAGCAAACTTGATTGATTTTGAAATGTAAATGTAGTAAGAAGGTTTGCCTCCAAAGGTAATGTCCTCACTTGTAAGTACTCAGTGCATCAAGTGTCTGTATCTTAAACCCACTTATATTTACTACTTTGTGAGGTGTCTGTCCAAATAACAATGTATTCCAGAAACACTGATTTGTATTTTAAAATTAGAAAAAGCAAACAAAACAACAACAGCAACAAAAAGCAAAACAAATAACAAAAGGAAAAGAAAAAAAGCACATAACAAAACACCACCATTCAAAACGCATCTTTTTTAAACATGCATGTTACTCCTGTACATTCCCAGCAGCTGGGGGCACTGAATTATTTGGTATTCAAATTCTAATACAAGGTTTTGTATGCTTCGCTTCTGAGTGAAGATATTTCATTCCCAACAGTTCTTGTTAACATCTTTTATCTAACAAAAGCTGAAGGCTGTCCTTTAATGCTTTTTGTTGCTGATTTAAGTTACATATGTGATTTTATGTCTGTATATAGCCTGGGTAAAGATTTGTGTTTATGTCCCATGGGGCCTTCAGTTTTACTAGGTGCAATTTTCTCTGAAACCAGCAAAATTCCCAGCCAGTTAGTGAGGAATAAACTTTGATCCTGTTTGTAACTGAGCATCAGATGTCAAGATGACCAGCTGAGTGCATTACTCAATTGGGAAAAACTCCGGGAGGAAAAGATTCTGGGTGGTACAAACTATAATACAGATACACAGTCACTACTTGCAATATGTCATCTGAACTTGCAGAAAAAGCTGGATGCTATGAATTACCATGAACAGAGAAAGATGGTCAACAGTGTGATATTAATGAGAGTCATGGCATAGATTTCCATTTGTGAAAATGGTGCTGCTGATAGACAAGAAGTACCAACTGCGATGTCTTTAATGAAGGTTAGATCTCATGTGTTGTCTATTTAAACCTCATTTTTGTACTCCAAATCTATGCTTGATAGCTACAAAGTTTTCCAACAGCCCAAAGAGATAGAGGTAACTCTAGTCCTTGATTAGATGGGAAATTGAACATACAGAGCTAGTTGCTTTGAGTGATGTTGATGACAAACCAATGCCATGGTTTGGAATAGCATGATGTGTTCTGGCTTCTACCCTTAAATATTACTTTTTCCCTTCCATTCTGTGCCTACAAAATATTTTATAACTTCACTCTTTGGGGTTTATAAAAGCAGACTGATTTTCAGAAGTGTTTAGGAGCAGCCAGGGAGATTGGAGGAGCGTGCCACGTAACTGGAGACAGATCACAAGCAGCGTCAACCATTGTTCCCCAAGGACAGGCCTCCTTTAAAAGCCTGGCTTTCCAGGAATCCTGATGGAGATCAGCTTGTGTGTCCCGTGTATCTCTGCAAATCAGGCTCTATATGTTGTCAGTGAGGTTTCCTAGTGCAAATCTGAAGTGTTCATAGTCCTGTATATCAAGTTTCTGCAGAGTTTATACATACCAACCTCCTGTGGGTTTTGGCCATTCAGAGAATGTGTTGATTGCAGAAATATTTTACCGTGTCCTACGGTCTGTCTGTCAAGTGGCATTTCAAGTCTTAGTAACCAGAGAGATAACTCTTCAATTGAATAGAAAATAATTTTGCAAAATGAGAGCTCATGAAAAAGAAGAAAAACTTAATAGCAGAGGAAGATAGAAAACACTATGCTAGAATTAATGGATTAATCCATTCATCAATTACTCTTCAAAGTATATGTCAAGTTCTTGTCTTTTGATTTGTATCCAATGGATCAGCATTACTTCCAGGAATAAAGTTACCATCTTTTTGTTCCTTTTGCTTGCTTTCCTTTCCTGCCTAGGACACATAATCAATATCTATAAATTTCTTCATTTTTATTGTTCCAATGTAAAATCTGTTTTAAAAATACCTTTAGGTAAGACTTAATAGGCAAAACTTTCTTTTTTTCCCCCCAATGACTGCTGAGAAGGCATGTTGTTTATCATTCCTGCTCAGCACTTACAGTGAAAACTTCATCTGATAAGAAAAGGAAGAGGGGTCAATGAGTAAGGCATACCTTTATCTTACACCTATGGGCAGGGGTCTTCTGATTCCTGGGTAGGAACTGCTGCAGGTTTGTTAGCCACGTGGATTCAGTATCCTGAAAATACTGCAGTAGTTGAGACAAGGACTCCGGTGCCAGCGTAGCAGAGCCATCTCCTCTTCTTGCGTCTCAGTTCCCTGTCTGGGTATGAGTGCTCCCATTCTCTCAGACTTCAGCTTTGTTTTCCTGACAAACTATAAACCTTACGTGGCTGGGGCCACCTTTCTGCCTGTTTTGATGTGATGTTAGGTAGTACTCGGAGACTTGCAAATGGTTTCCAATGGATGGAAAAACTGTTGATGGATTTGACTCTGTACTGCAGGAACTGCAAGACTGTCATTTTGCCTGATCTTTCCAGTGTGCCAGTGAAGGAGAAACAGTCACTGGGCTGAAATGTATGAGGAAAATAATGGAGGTTAAGAGGGAATGTGCATGATGTGCGCCTGGTATTTATTCCTAGACTCAAGATTTCAAAGCCAGAAAAGATCATTCTAGTCTGACCATCAGTATTACTAATAGATCAGAGCTAGCAAATCCTGCATGATGTCTGTAGTTTGGGAAGAGATTCTCTCTCAAAAGACACTGTGTCTCAGAGACATTGGATCCTCTTGAAATGCTTCAAACAGCAAAATAAACAAACAAAAAAAAACCAGCAGCAACAACAACAACAAAAATCTCATCCCTTAATTAGGATGTGACTGTTAATTATAGTCTCTGCTAAATAATATCATGCAGTCCTTTCTGGTGTGCATTCAGATCACCTTTCTGCCAAGTAATCCCACCGTACTGTTGCGGGGTACATGGAGAAAAACCCAGCAAGCAGCTGTTTTCTCCATGAGCATGTGATTAGAGTCTACAGGGTAATTCATCTCACTGAGCATAAGAAGCATTTTTGTTTCATCACTTGGTAGTGGTTGCTCTCTATCTCAGCATATCAACAGGTGAGCAGAGGGACTGTTTTACTCCTTAATTTATTTCGCTTCAATGTGAGAATTCGAGTAGCTGTTGGAAGAGGTGGGATCTTTTAGTGCTCTGAAGCCTGGGCAGTGACTGAAGGGTGAGAGATCCTTTGTGATGAGCAGAAGGGGAGACACTGAAAAGTGAGGACACTGGGCTGGAGATTATTCATTGGCATTAAACCCCGTGATAAAATGGATTGTAATGCTAGAGCAGATTGTATGTCCGAGGCGAGGAGAGGCGAGAGGAAAGGAAAGGAAAGGAAAGGAAAGGAAAGGAAAGGAAAGGAAAGGAAAGGAAAGGAAAGGAAAGGAAAGGAAAGGAAAGGAAAGGAAAGGGGGAGCTGCAACAGGGATTTGTGTTTGTGAAGAGTGTTGTCTGCAGGCAGATCTGTCAGTTTGACTGTATTCATTATCGTGAGGTATGTTGCATGAAAAGGACACAAAAAGGGTGTTGCATGAAGTCTAGTAAATAACAAAAGTGTTTCCTTTTGGACTGTTCTTTCTCCATCTTTCGTACAGACTGTAGGGGTAATACACCCAGGCACAGGCTTGTGATGGTATTCTGGTGCCTACTGTCAAGAAAGTGAAATGGCATCACCTGTTCCCTGCGGTATCATGTCCTTATTAATAGATCGCAGTGTTACTGAGCAGAAGACATTTCTGAAGGAAGTTCTCTTATTTATTGATCTAATTTTTTTGTTTGTTTGTTTTATTTTGTTTTGAGCAGACTGGGAAGCCACCTTCTCCTGTACAGGAAAAGGAAAGGAAAGGAGCTGACAGACTCAACACAACAAGTTCTGTCTCATGGTAAAACAGCACATGATTCTTTGACTAACAGAACTACTGTACTCTTTGTGGTCAGGATTTGGTATTAGGTATTAGGGGATCTAGGAAACATGATCCATGTCCCAGCTGTGAGTCAAGCTGTGTTCATTGCATCCCAGCTGAGCACTTGACCTACCAACTTTTAGACTGAGTTGCTTTTTCCCCCATCCTTCTAATTACAGCTGTTCCACTTTAAATGCGTCATTAAATATTCCCTGGAACAGAGAGAGCCTGTTGTGTGCTCTGGCATATCAGGTCGTTCCCAATTCATGCCAGTGAGAGCAGCTGGGGAGAGTTTGCCTGAGAAGGGACTGCAAGCACACATGTGAACCCTCTAGCCACTTTACTGTGTGACTGTTTTGTTTGCTGTGTCTTGTGTTGCATTAATATTTGAAGTTTTTATCGGTCTCAATTTCTGCTCAGGATTTGCCTCACTGTAAACAAAACAGGAGTTACTGCAAAAACTGTATTATTTCTGGTTCAGATCTGCTTCCTGCGGTGGCAGCTGCTTAGATGTGAATTACCTGGAAAAAGCAAGATTGTGACAGTACGCTCAAGGGCTCACTACCAGACTGGAGTGAATGAGTGAGCACACATATGAATTTGGGGGGTGAAATACTGTAGGCTTATAGTATATGCTTGTAAGTTTGTATAAGACACAGCAGGCTTGCCTGGATAGTGAAAGGTCTGAGATTTTGTATGTGTGCTGACAGATGGCTCTGGAGGTATACCATGGTCTCCTGGCTCTCTCCACAAGAAATTTCTTATACTGCTTTATTCTGCATCAGAGCTGTGATACCACTGGGGCTATAAATGCAAACGTAAATGAAAAGGTGAGGTGGAGCAGCTGTGCACTGTCACCTGCTGGTCTGTTTGCTGCAGTGGCGGATGTCAAGTCACCATGAGGGTAATCCTTTCCTCTCTCCGCTATGCATATCCAAAAGTGGTCCTTGTCAGTGGCTGCATGGTAGCCCTTCTCTTGTGGGAGATCAGTTCACTGAGGTCAGTCCCACTACACGGGCTCTGAAGGCAGCATTTCCTGGCAGTATCTTAGGGAGTCAGGTCAGCTGCATCTCACATAGACTTGGTCTGGTCCCAGCTAATGTTTCAGCAATCTTCAGAATAGATTTATATGGAGTTCTAGGCCAAGAAAAATGGGGGACTTGAAGCAGCATTCATTTTGAATTCGATCTGCCTTTTTGATGCATGTGGATATATGACATAGACTGTATTATTTTATGTGTGGGCTGGTAAGAGAAGTGATACATCCCTCACGGTCCTTCATGGAGTACCTTTTCAGGATGCAACACAAGATGTGACAACTGGCTGCTGGGAGTGGAGGTGGGTCTCTGTAGAAGTTGGATGGGAAACAAGCAGCTGTTTTGATTTCCCCATCCTTTGGAATCAGTCCAAAGAGAAGGGAGCTGCCGCAGGGAAAGGCTGCACAGCCACATAGCTGCTGAATTAAGAGGGGGTGGAGGAGTGATCAGCCAGGACAGAGTGACACCTCCACACACTTTTCAGGGGGGTAGAATAATTCTGTGTGTGCACATCTGAGGCTGCTCTGTCATCTTGTTCAAAGAATTTACTAGAATTGTGGTGTAGTATATTTGCACTGGATCCCAAGGAAAACACTTCAGGGCCATATTATAAGTATGGTTTGGAAATCCGTGTAAATTGGTTGCAATTCTGGTATTGTGCCAGAACATAGATGCTCACAAGACACTTCTGCAAAGCAAAAAGATAAAATTATGGAACCTCTTTTAGAAATACATGGGTTTGGTCAAGATGATGAAGTATACATTTAACAGTGTTTTCTTTCTCAATTTGCAAAGACTGATGAGATCATTTCAGTGTGAATGGCTTTCAAGCAGGTAATGAAATGAAAACAAAAGTCAAGTTTAGAAGAGATTTATGATTTCAGAAGTAATTATAAGGAGCAGTACTGAGACAGAGCACCTAACACAATGAAACCAAATTATCTCACGAGATATGCATAACAAATTCTGTCAAGAGTAATTAAGGTCACCAAACATCTTATATTGAAAAATCTCACACAGAGAAAAAAAATAGAAAGGTTCTTTAGTCGTTAAACCATTTTTAAACCTGAAAGATCTTATAAAAATAAAACCAATAGGAAAGGAGGTGGGAAAGAATAGGAATGAGTTACCCATAAGGCAAAAAGTTGCAACATGGAGTTTGAAATCTCTGGTTCGGGGTCGCTTTCATGACTGTCAGAATAAGCTTCTTTTACTCATATCAGAAAACTCCCTATCAGAACCAAAAAATCAGATACTATTAATGACTTAAAAAAGACACTACTTTGGGGAGTGAAAACTCAGTATAAAGAAATCTGAAAATAGTGATCAGTATTGGAAATCAAGTTTCTGTCTACAATCTCAACAGCCCTTTTCTCTCCTGGAGTCAGAGACCATGAGCCATAGCATCCCCTTTCTCCTACCCCTTCTCCATAAATCATACTTGGAGAATGCAAAGCTCCTTTTTGCCATCTGGATCAGGGCTGCACATTGGCTAAGAGCTTGTGTCTCAGAAGGGGCAGCTGCCAGGACTGACGAGAGTCAAATTCCCAACTTCATTTCTAATGCAGAGTCATCTTGGGCAAGCAAGTGGCAGCAAGGCCCCCCGGCACCTTGTTTTTTCCTCTGTAAATTGGAAGTTGTGCTATTTACCACCTTGTGCATGTAGGGTGTGTGTACAAGTAGGACACTGTGTAGGTGCCAAATATTTTCACTCAGTTGCTTAGCTATAAACATTAGTAGACAGGAATACTTGAGTCAGTGATCTAATTTGGACATTAACTCAACAGGCTCACTACTGGTAGCATGAAAATCTGCACTCCTTTGAAAGCTTGACCTTTAATCACACACAGTTAGGCGGTTAAATGATAACCTTTGCTGGTTAGAAGAGACTTGGGGTGGTCTAGATATTAAAATTCCAAGTGGTGTATTCAGCAGCAGCTTTTCATTCAGCTTAGCAGATCCTCACCTGCCCCAGCTGACAAATACATCCTTTTGCCAAATAAGAGGACCCCGTGCTTGTCAAAGTGGAAAAAGCGGTCTGAGAACACTAGCAAGATGCTTGGATTTATCAGGGAAGAGTCACTGGATAGCAAAAAGCCTCACCTGAATGGATGAGTTGGAAAAAAAAAAAAAAAAAGGTAGAAGATTGTAAAAGAGCATTATGGTAGGGTGTGTTATGCTTAATCATGTTATATTTTGAATTAGGGAAGGTCACAATCTGGTATGGACAGTTAGTGATATTTACTGGCATTGCTACTATTAAATCCCCAAAGTTGCATCTGTTCCCATCAAGCATGCTGTAGCTTTCAGAATTCACCTAAACAGAGAAATTTCCCAGATGTGATCTGAAGAGGATTTCTCAGCGTATGTTTTTAAACCAAGCTAAAAAGGATGCCATTTTCAAAAGACCTGGCCACCACTTTGATAAGAGTTGGGAGGAAAAAAAAAAAAAAAAAGGCTATTACTATCATAGCCAGTTTGCTTACCCATGAACAGAGAAGCGGAGCCTTTTTCTGCAGCTGACTCCCATATTCTGTAAGTAAAAATAAGAATAAATTAAAATGTGGGAAAACAAGGTTTTCAACTGGAACAGTGCAGTTTCAATGAAACAAATTTCATGGACACATTTATATTTTTGATGCTAGTTTCAATGGAAGAGAGTGGAAGCAAATAGTTTGTGCATGTCACTTATATAATGCTGAATTGCTTGTCTCAATGAGTTAAAACATTTAGTTTTCATGCTATTTCATTTAATTCCATTGAGGCTTTTGTACTCTAACATTCATTTTATGCTAAAATGCTCTATATTCTCTTTTATATTGCTTCAATGTTGATTTAAGACATCCTATTCTCTCTTTAAACAAAATGGTTCAACATTATCAAAACACAACCTTTTGGTATTTCATGAGAAATCTCAACTCTTGTACTATTTTACAATACACATGTATTTCAAAATGTCAGAATATCCCACTGAACTAAAAAAAGTATTTTCTTACCACTTCTAGTGAAGAAATTGCTTTTGGACTGTTACAAGTAGTGACAGGATGCATTATTACTTTTGCTGGGTGGCATTTCTTCATTATGTCCTCAGTCTGAGTTCTGTCTAGAACATGTTTAAGTAGTCTTCATATTGGTTTTGTATCACAGGCTCTTTCTTTAAATGTAAAGAAAAGAGTTATCCATTACTCAGTGCTTCAGTGGTCATGACCTCGCACCATATATGAAGGAGGTGGTCCATGACCTTCCAAAAAGGCATTTAATGCAGTGCCTGTTCACATTTTCACAGCACAGCACTCATTGTTTTTTTCTGGGTGGCCAATTACTATTTCTATTTGCAGACCAAATGGCTATTCCCATTAATCAGCCAGCTGGGCTTTCTGTTTGTTTCTTATTGCTAGTCCTTGGAAAGGACTCATTTTTATCACTCATCTAAATGATGCCTTAGGATATCTGGAGTAGATATGGTGAATGGGCGAGTTCAAATCTAGTTTAGGCAGCATAGCCAACAGCTATGGAGTTCAGCCTAGGCTGGCATCCAGGGCATCTGCCTGCCTTTGAGTGTGTTCTGCAGCCTGTGGTGAGCTCTGAGCCTTCACGGGCGTGCTATGATCAGCAACCCAAGTAGCTTCTGTACTGCAAGCTTGATGAGGCATACCCACAAAGTCACAGGTCATTTTAATGTTAGTATGGACTATTGTGACAGTGATTGTAATTCTATTATTTCTGGTCTGTAATTGGAGTAGCATATGGCCTTCATTTGCAGGTGATGTCTGCCCTATCCCTGAGGACATGACTCTTAATTCCAGTCTGCTTCTATTGCAAACCTCTTGTCTTTGTGAATCATACCTTTGCTTTAATTTTGTCTTGGATAAACCCAATCAAATGTCTTAATCTTCTCACCATGAGGCAGGTGATTGTATTGGGTTTACATGGCACAGTTTGGTAGCAGGGGGTCTGCAGGGGTGGCCTCTGTGAGAGGAGTGCAGAAGCTGCCCCATGTCAGATAAGAGCCAGTTCCAGCCGGCTTCAAAATGGACATGCCACTGGCCTCAGCCAGTGAGCGACGTTGGTTATGCCTCTGTGAGAGCATATTTAAGAAAGGGAAAAAAAAAAAGACTTCTGCGCAACAGCAGCTGGGAGAGAGGAGTGAGAAACAGCCCTGCAGACACCAAGGTCGGTGCAGGAGGAGGGCAGGAGGGGCTCCAGAGCGGAAGTTCCCCTGCGGCCCGTGGAGAGGCCCATGGTGGAGCAGGCCGTCCCCCTGCAGCCCATGGGTACCACACGGAGCAGATCTCCACGCTGCAGCCCG
>VXAA01003002.1:82108-120334 GCA_013399115.1 Anseranas semipalmata | reverse complement strand
TGGGAGGGACCCCACGTGGAGCAGGGGCAGAGAGTGACCATGAAGGAGCGGCGGAGACACAGCGTTACGGACTGACCACAGCCCCTGTGCCCCGTTCCCCTGCACTGCTCGGGGCGAGGAGGTAGAAGAGGGTGGATGGGGGAAGGTGTTTTAGTCTGCTTGTAATTTCTCACTGTTCTAGTCCGCTAGTGATAAGTAATAAGTTATATTTATCTCCCTGTGCTGAGTCTGTTTTGCCTGTGACGGTAATTGGTGGGTGATGTCCCTTTCCTTATCTCAACCCTTGAGCCCTTTTTATTGTATTTTCTCCCCCTTTCCCTTTGAGGAGGGGGAGTGAGAGAGCGGTTGTTGTGGAGTTCAGCTGCCCAGCAGGGTAAAACCACCACAGTGATTTACATCCTGACCCTTCCCAGTAACTCTCTTTTGCACTCTCTCAGATCAAAAATAATCAGAAAAGCACGGAGGTAGGGTGGAGATGAATTGCTTTATGTGATGCGGCTGTGCAGAAGCAGATGTGTTGGTAGGCCTCAAGGACTGGCATGACACAGGCTAGAACTGGGACTTCTCATGCAGTACTTTTTGAGTGTGGGGACGGTGCATTAACAGCTTCAGAACAGCTTGATGTCTTAGAGTATTGCATGTTGCAGTTTCCTCTGCATATAGTATTTCTGACTGAAGATTTCTGTAGTGATTTGGGTTTATGGGAAACAAGAACATAGCCCTTTTTCCCCTGTGGTTGATGGGAAGCAAACCTTCATGAGGTGTGCTACAAGTGTACTTTCTCCCCTTACTTCTCCAATCTTTGCAGTCCATAAACACTGTTTGACTTTGGGTGAGATAACATTTTGATGATATGAGGATTATTAAGAAAGGATCTGCCATCCTGTATTATTTCCAGAGTGTGGAGAAAAGGGTCTTAGAAATCTTGCAGCTTTGTTTTTGCCAAAGCTTCCTCAGAGCAATACAACCAACCAGGTTTCTAGTGAGATGTCTTCGTCAGTTAGCCATTTCCCTGTATTCCTGTTGTGAAGTGATTGCTAAGCCTGCATTGCTGAATGGTGGGATATAGTGGAGGGAAGAAGAGTGGCTGGGAATGTGACTGTGCTATCACTGCATAACACAGCATTTGCAACCTCTCTCTTTTGTCAAAGGCCAAGTACCAGGGACGTTAGGCTCTGTCATTGTTGGGAAATTGTTTTTCCATTTAAAGCCCTAAGAGCTCTTAGGACTGTATCAACCCTCTGTGTGAAAGAGGAAGACTAAGAAAAGCTAGTTTCCCTGACTTGTCCCTTTTGCTAACAAAACAAGCAAACAAAAGGACATAGCTTGTTTAAACTCCAGAGAACACCATGCCCTTTAATTCCTGGGCTTTTCTGTAGGAGCAAAACTAAGTTTAAAAAATTGGAATGACAAAATAAGCATTTCTAATGGTGGTGTTATGGGATCACTTGCTGTCACAGTGATGCTGTCTCCATCAGCACATCTGAAAAAGGCAAAGGATTCCTTGGCCATGCTGGGCCGGATCTTTCATGGCACATTTTCCATGGCAGATGGTCATGCCAGAGCTGGGGACAGCCAGGACAAAGAAAAAACATGCTGTCCCCCAAATTACAATTTCCAAGGCTACAAAACTGAGAAATACAATCAAAGGCATGACTGTCATTTGGTGACACTGAAAATGTTTTGCTAAGTGTTCTAGTAAAGATGATACAGTAATGGTGTCACATTGTGCATTTATATGTCACAATGCTTTTTACAGTAGCTATAGACTTGCAGATACACTCCTTGATAATCCTGCAATTTTATCATCAGGGAGTGATAAGCTCTCAGATATGAAAGCTGATGTCAGCATCTTCTGCCACTTTGATCTGCATGAGTTGATGCCTTGAAAATTAATGAGAACGCTACATGTGAAATCAGAATCAATCTGCTGTAGATTTTTTCCCCTCTCTGCCTTTCCAGGAGCGCTAGCAGGGGGAGGCGGGTGGGTGGGAGACATGCGTTATCAAATTTTAAGCGTGGCAGATATAAAGGCTGTAATCTCATCTCAGGATTCTTATGGCTTTAATAAACTCTTCATGCTTCATTCTTGCAGTTTACTGCATCATAGGGACCCTTCTGCAAAATTGCAGCCATAAATTTTTCCTTCTGCTGGACAGATTTTACTCCCTTGCTTTGGTATATATGTCATCCTGCTTTCAGCAGAGTCAAGACATGACAAAACTGATTAAACATTTGTATTACCTTTTCAAAATATATAGAGAACTGCAATTTCTTAGGTGGAGGGAAAGAAGGTGAACACATTGTTGAGTACAGTTCATGGGTGTTTCTTGGTGCTTACAAACACACAAAGAAAAGTAAAACTCAACTCCTGCCACCTCTTGGGATGAAAATACTTTGTCACTTGATCTAAGATGGGCAAAATATTTTTATTACTACTGGCATTTGGCAAAAGATATTAGTCAATCATCCAAAAAAGCATTATTGTCATGCCATCTGCTCCCACATCTGCTTAAGTCCTGATGGCCCCCAAGAAACTGTCTGCCGTTAGCAGTGATCCCTAAAAATAAAGTTCCTTTTACAATGGGTAAGTGAGCTAAGTAGACCATGTTCTCCCTTAAGATGGTCTTCTGGCTGAGACTGCACATTAATTATGTTTTGGGCTGGCAGCTGTAAATTGCGGTAACCGTTTGCCAGCTCCTGCTGGAGGAATTTGTGGGGTGGAGACTGTTTCAGTCCCATCATGTTTTCATCTCCATTCTTTGTCTCCAAGTCCCAGGCATGGCCTCAACTCACCCTGCTGCTAGCAAAGCTTTCCCTGTGCTGTGTGTACCGCTCACTGGGGCCGAGGTGGCACAAGGCTGGCAGTAGCAATCGCTGCTGACATGAGCAGTGGTGGAGCTACCTGCCAGGCGTGACACCTTCGTGTCACTGCTCCTGTCACCCAGGCTAAGCCAGCCATCCCACCACTGCCTGCAGGGTCCTTCCCCTGGGGGAAGCAAACATCCCTGCTGCAGTTTCCTGGTCCAGAAGTGCCAGAGCAGGGATGATTTCTATGGTCTACACAGGTATTTTTTGGAGGGTGTTGTTCCCATGAACCTGTTGGAAATAAATGTAAGATCCTGCATCCCCAGTTCCTCTTCTGTCGGGAACAGGCCACAGGGCTATTTTGTTCACTTGCAGGCCTTTTCTTCAGCACCAGTATCTTATGCCCAATCCCACTCTTCTTCTACCTCTGTCCCATTGCACACAATAGGTAATTTCTGACAAACCTAGCAGTCTTTTGAGCAAAATAGGCCATTATATATACATGGATCTCATCCCCCCTTCTCTTACAGAAAACCTAAACTGAAAATATGAGGAACCTGTTTTTGTTGAAGGGACATGCTGCCATGATGTTAAGCAAAAGGAGAAGCACTCATACGCATGGATGGAGAGGTGTTTTGGGAGTAAAATCCTTCTGTCTGGAGAAATGGTCCCTGCTGGAAAGAGTTTTTAACCTGAAGGTAGGCTAAGTTGCTTCACAATGTAGCAGATACCAGGAAAGGGAGGAAACCAGCCTGCCTGAAACTTAGAACTGAGAGGGAAATCAGTTAAATTCAGGCTGTAGGCTCAGATGATTTGTGCAATAAATTTGTGTCTGCATTTTCCTGCTCTCAGTGGGAGCAGGGCTCCCTGCATGATGGAGCTTGCAAGGATGGGCTATGCATGATGCTGGGGAGATGACTGCTTTCCAGCTGGGAAGGCAACCCCAGAGCTGCCAAGGGAGAGAAGCTACAGAGTGCGATAGAGTCGATACAACTGGCAGTGTGTCTGCTCCCATGACAGCTGTTTGGTACACACAGGTGAGCTAGTGTCAAATTAACAGGTAGAAATGGAAGCGAGCATCTCTGGGCACACTGTGTGTACATTTAGGTGGTGGTCTACGTTACATGGGAACTGTGCTTACAGCTGGAAGTAGATTTTTGCACGTTTTGTCCTTGTTGCAAACTATTTTGAGCGAAGTGTCAAATCAGCATTGAAATGGAGTGTGACATTAGTAAAACCTTTGCTGTGTAATGTTTTGGCTGCTAGAAAATAATAATTGGAACCTAGCCTGTTGTGTTTCTTTTCTTTTCTTTTCTTTTCTTTTCTTTTCTTTTCTTTTCTTTTCTTTTCTGGTGATCAGATGGGCTTTTAAGTGGACAAGGACATTGAAATCTTCATCTCCGTCTTCCTAAGATTCTCAAGTAAGCTGTAGAAAAAGTAGGATATGTTTCCATTACAAAAAACCTGCTTAGTGCTAAAACTTCAGAGTAGCAGCATTCTTGTTTTTCTTCTGTTTCAGGGACTTGCATTCAAATTAATCAAGACATAATATATTGAAGTCTTTTTTTCTTGATAATGAAAAATAAATTCAAATAACACTGGTGCCTTGGTATAAATGTCATGAAGTTTGAACATGCAAGTTTATAGTCTCAAAACTCAAAGGTATTCAGATTAAGAACCAATTTTAAATGTGTAGCTATCATGCTGATTTCAGCAGGTAGCACATCTGATGGGATGCAGTACAGGAATTGAAAAAGAAGGTAAGATTTATGCGTCTGCATTACCATTGTCAAAAGAATCTTTCGTGGTTTCTTTTTTCTTTTTTTTCTCTTTCTCTTAAATGGCTTGTGTTAAGTCCTTAGATTCCTAAGAAAGGGAAGCAAAGATGCTAAGCCTTAAATATGAAGACAAGGATGAGACATAAACATTTCATAGTTAAGGAGAATTATAAGATAGACGGGAAGGAAGCAAGGATAGACAATTTCTTGGATTTTCTTCCAGCCGCATTTCCCATAGTCCTATAAATCTGAGAGCTCATTCTGAACATCCACATCCACAGTCAGAGCCAGTGGTGAGTGCCAGTGGAAGTGTTCTTGCAGATTAGTAGTTCCCTGACCAGGTCCAGTTGTATTTGTGCATGGACGTGACTTGAGGATTGCTGTCTTCTCTGCTGTAAATGAAGACCAGCAATTAAGCCCTTCTGTTTTAGCTAGGTTTAACCCACCATGGAATACATAGCTCAACACTTAGCTTTATATAGTCACATGTATTCACACGGTTCCTGGAACGTTTGTCCTTATGTAAGGAAATGTGAATTAATTCAACTAAGATCATATTTTTTTAGTGATTTCCCAGTTTATTATTTTCTTGCTGTTAGACTGTGTGAGAGTTTGAGGCATGCAATCTTCTATAATTACTTTGCTCAGCTCCTTACATACATACCCATGAGGAGTACTGCTGCAGTGTCACTCCTCTGGTCTGTAGGGCTCGCTGCTGCTTGTAATCCAAAGTGCTGAACATGGAACACAAAGTCCTCAACAGCCCGTGTGCTACCTCCATTAAAGGCCCTGTATGAGATGCATGCACTGAAAAACCTTTGAGGATCTTTATCATGCCTCACTGAAATTGTGCCTAACAGGTTGGAGCAAAAGAGATAATTGAAGTATGGAGCACCAGATTTTCATTCTCAGTGGGTATTAAAAAAACAAAATGAAGCTTTCCAAAATAGTTATGGGATTCAGGAAGAGTGGTTTCTTAGGAATTCATTAGGAATTCAAAGAGCTAGCCAGGAAATTGGTATCCAAAAGATACTTTAGCAGAAAATATGATTCCTGTTAGATTGTTAAAGAATGCACCAGAAAAGCTGAAATGTCCATTTCAGGCCACTTTCAGTATTTGAAATTTTAGGGAGCTGTAGAGTTTCGTTGCAAGCTAATTCAATAAGAGGTTAAGGTGTGCATTATTCTGGTAACCTGTACCTCCATCCCTGGTATATCCAAAGAGACACTGTGCTAAAATATACATAACTGAGCCATAGAGCCAAGCCTGCCACCAGCATAGCCATAGTACTTTAGGAAAGATATAGTTCCCACAAGGAGCTTGGGGCACAACCAGGCCAAGGAACTACAACTTCCACAAGTCACTTTTAGGATCTCAAAGGAGAAAGCAGCCACTGTAGCTTTTTTCTGCCAGTTTTAGCCAGACAAGGACTATGCTCATTAACCTTCACATCACATTGCAAGGTCTATTTGCTCAAGACTTTGCTTGAAGGAGAGAGGTTATATGCTGAGCTGATTTGACAATAAAAGCATCAGTGTCAGCTCTGCATTCCTTTATGAACTCGTAATGTTTTAAATTGAAATACATTTGTTCAGAGACTGCCATGGGTATACATCCATCAGAGAGGAAAATAAAGTATCATACTATTTCTGATTCACCAGCAGTTGTGCCATCAGAGGCTGCTGATCTATGTCAAATGTGCTACTTAATCAGGAGAAACGGGGGAAATGAAAGTTTTCACAGCCCTATCCTTCCATTGTCCTGCTGTGGTGTTTGCTGCATTTCCAAGGCACTGGATTCATAGCCAAAACTTGTCTGATTGTCGGAAATCTTCAAAGACATCTAGGAGAGCTCATTGCCTAGCTTCCACTCCACACCTGTTTGTGCTCTTGATCTGGATAGCTCAAGAGCCAAAGGAAGGCTGCGGATTTGGTAGCAGTTTGGACTATCTTCTTTCATTGTCCCATGTTATTGCTGTCATTTGGCTTTTGCTAGTTTTTTGTTTTTGTTTTTGTTTGTTTGTTTTCCCCATTATGCCTGTTCAGCTACTTAATCTGCTCTCATAGCAATGCTACAAGAAACAGGTTAACCTACATACTAATGTTTCAGTGCAACGCTACAATTTGATAACAATAAACAGAAGCTTTTATGAGGCTGTAAATGTCTCTTCCATTTATAAATATTGTACTATAACTGCAGGCTCTGGGGTTATCATGCAGTCAAACCCTTTATCAAAGCCAAATACTTCCTAAAGTACCACTCTTAAAAATCTTTTGCAGGCATTAATGTTTCATTAGTTCTCTCAAACGAGTCTCTATGGGAATCTGTATGGCAAGTAAATTCTAGCTCTAAAACATGGGAAAATTAACTGCATTTTTAATTCATTTCTTCAGGATTTACTCTACATGGCTTTTGGTGGTGCATACTTGGTATTCCAAGTGTACTGTGCAACTTCTCAGTTTTAAGGTTGGCAGTAAAATCAGTAGCATTAGATCTATAAATGTACACTGTATAAACACATACTCACCCTCCAGCCAGGTTTCTTGTCTGTGTGCCCATCCATCTCTCCATCTATCCCCTGACTTTCCATGGAGATCATTTGTGCCTACCCTGAGCATGTACGTACTCAACAGAGCATATTACAAAGCCTGCCAAAGCTCAGAGTACAATCATACTACTTTGCAGCGCCCTACAGGGATAGTTCATTTCATCTTGAAAAGCATGTCCTTCAGCCCTGATGTTTGCAAGTCCTCCTGTGCAGGATGTTGCTCTGCTGCTGGTTCCAGATCTGTCTCATTTCGGCTGAACCGGGGAATCTCTGCTCTCCATGGGGCCAGCCTGTGCACAGGCAGGCAGCTCTGTGTGTGTATCTCTCCAGCCTGGCACCTCCTGTCTCTGCTTAACCAGCCTAAATTTCCAGAAAGAGGTGACTAAACTGAAGTTGTACCCATGGTGCAACAAACAAAGAAGCACTGTCCAGGTATTTGACCTATTCACAGATTTTCAGGTCAGCAGGTACTGCGATTGCCATAAATACACCTATTACCTGTCTAAGCTACTACTCAAAGTAAATTGTGCTGGCAACACACACAGCTCATGTCTTCACCATTCTGTTTTTTTACCTCTAGACTTGTGAAATAAGTATCCTCAGTTCCTGCTCAATGTTTAAATGTGAGTAACTGGCAACCTGTTGTTACTGCATAGTGGAGCAGGGCTTTATAATTCATGTGAAAGAAACTGATTTTGTTGTCTGGAGTGACTTAGTTTTCTCCAGTTTTTACATGGTCTTTCAAGCAGTGCTTAATTTCATTTGTGTAGCTTGTTCAGTAGACATTTCATATAAAGTTCAGCAAGAGTGCAGGTGGGTGAGACTGAACCAGCAGCTTCCATTTCACAAGTGACTGACAGTTCATTGTCTCTCTGGGCAGGCTTCTTTGGGACAGTCGAGGCCTGAACTGATCTGCATATGTGTGATGTGAGCATCTGCAATCTAAAAAAGACCTCTTAGAAGCAGAACCAAAGTCAAATGCCTGTATGCTGCCTTAACTAGTGTGGCAGGCACTGGAGGAAGGGGAGACCTTGGGGAAGGCAGGAGCACACCAGGGAGCAGTGTCTGTGGGTGCAGGTGTGGAAGTGGGCACACACATGTGAAGTCCTATGGTTGTTGCTGCTGTTCATGCTGTTGGTTTGAACAGGGTTGCAGTTCAATGCACAGTGAGCTGACCTGTTCCTTGCTTGGTCACATCTAGCACAGCATGACCTTGGCTCTCGCACTTCAGAGAGCTTTGGAGTTTGGGCTAAAATAAGCTCCTAGCTTTGGGAAGAGGAGCAAGTCTATCCTTGACAATGAGCTTGAACATCATTATACCTCATGTCAGTATGACTGTAGATCTCTGCAAAATGCCGATATTCATCTCATTCATGTCACATCTCTGTTATTGAATCAACTGCAAATGTGTTTATTGATAGTTACCCAAAAGCATTAGTAAACACGGAGTCAGCAACAAAATGGTTACATATCTGATGAGTCCCTCAGGAGTCTGTTTGGACCAATTAGTCTACATTATCTGTTCCTGTGGTCTGGAAGAAACTGTCCAGACTTTGCCAGAGGGAAAAAGAATAGTGTTGGTAGAGTGAAAAATGGCAACAGGGACAATGAAGCCATACAGAGCAAGAAAGACTGCGTGGTGCTGTTGCTTCATTTGAACTACATGCAATCTTTAGCATAGTCAACACAAGATCATGCATCTAGGAATGCACGGGATAGTTGATGCTCACTAGGTGGTGTTGAGTATCTCAGAAAATGGTGTCTCAGCAGAGGAGTTGAGCATCTCAAGAGAAGTTGTCAGTGGAGTGTGAGTTCCTGGGGAGCTGCTGAAGGCAAATGCAAGAACCTGTCTTCTGAAAGTAGGGCATAATTGGAGGCTGAGAGAACTTGTAGTGTTTCTACATAGAGAATTATTGAAGCTATTACATGAATGGCATGTCCAAGAGCATTGGGGAACTATGAAAGGTTCAGAATAGCAAGAAGGATTCATTGTCTGGAACCCTTCTTTTTAAGGCATATCTATGCTTACTGCGAGCTACCTTACTGGTGTAGTTTGAATATCCACCCTGCAAAAACCTACCTGTGCCAAATCATTATAATAGGCCCACAGGGGTGCTTTACTAATCTGTGTGCTGAAAGCATTTCTCCTGAGGTATCACATGGTCATTTGCAGCGAGTATAGAGGCCCAATTTGTAAATTCACTCCCCAAGTTTTCCCTCTTTCTTTCTCTCGCATTTTATAAAGTTGCTGTCTGTGACAGTGACAAGACAACTGCAAATACCTTTCAGTAAAGTTACTCATCATCAGTGCAGACAGTTTGAAGGCATAAGCAAACAGCATTTGGCAGGAAAAACTTTTTAATGAGAATGGTGTTAAGGAATTCAATTTGAAAACTGTGTAGGGATTCTTTGCACATGCCTCCAGGTTCTCTGTATTCCAGTTGTTTTCCTGTCAAGGAAAGGAAAGGAAAGGAAAGGAAAGGAAAGGAAAGGAAAGGAAAGGAAAGGAAAGGAAAGGAAAGGAAAGGAAAGGAAAGGAAAGAAAAGGAAAGAAAAGAAAAGAAAAGAAAAGAAAAGAAAAGAAAAGAAAAGAAAAGAAAAGAAAAGAAAAGAAAAGAAAAGAAAAGAAAAGAAAAGAAAAGAAAAGAAAAGAAAAGAAAAGCCAATTTTGGATTCATTTTCCCACATTCTGGGCTTCACTAATTTCACATGATGGCTTTGCCACTCAGCTTCTCACCAACAGGAACCACAGAAAGACTTCAGAGTTAGAGGAACTGCAGTTGGGATTTTTGATACTTGAAATCTCAACAAAAAAGCATCATGAAAATAATTGGCTGGAAAATGAAGTTGGCTAGAGCAAGTCTATCAATAAAGTGGAAATGTTTAACAGGGAAGGAACAACTAACCTCAAGTTGGGGTGGATGATCCATCTCTCCCCATGACATCTCTCTAAAGCAACTGCTTGTGCTCATTCAGGAATTACAGGGTCAATGCAGAGATTATTTGATATTGATCTTCAGGCTGGCTTTATGCAGATCATAAGTCTGTAAAATTAGAGTGGTCTTTGCAAATTTATTAAAATGGCTTAAAGAACCTATTAATCACTTTAGAAACGCAGGTCAGGGACTCTGAACTAGAGTAATAAAGCTGTAAGCCACTACCAATTAACTGAGGAGTTTGCACAGCAGGGCAGTTCGGCTCCCTCGTGTGTGGGGTTCCCAGCCAGGCGGCAGTGATGCCACACTCGCCATTGGTCCTTTCCTAACTAAACAGGGCTGCCAGGACTCCCCAGATTATCACCATACCCCCCCATCAGCTATTAATTCTCATTAGGGAGGGACACCTGTAGATTATCACCGGGATATTCACATAAATTATTAATATCGGACCCAAAGTACGCCAGACGTGCGAAATGGGAGACGCTGGAAAAAGCCACAGGCATGCATCACTGGTCAGGGGAGCAGCAGGGGACGCCCTCTTATCGACACAGGGATAATGGCTGTGCTGTCGTATCCCATTGCTCCTGATAAAAGAAGAGGTCACTGCTGTGCATACTTTCTGACAGAATGAGGTCGTCGACGTTATCCCTGATTAGCTGAATAATGGTTGTGACAGCTTCTTCGTTGTCTTGCCTTAGAAATGACAGTTTAGTTTCTATGCCGGCTGACCTTTTTTTCTTAAAGGGAACAATACTTGCAAAACGGCTCCGGAAGCTAAGGTCTGGGAGACCAGATTTTTTTTCTGTTCTCCTTGTGAAAGGATAGCAGGAAGAGGAGAAGAAACTTTAGTGGGTACTGTGGTGGTAAGCACCCTGCGTATCTTGAGGTGTGTGCCAAGGATGTCCTCTCTGTGGCAGTGGAGATGGTGGAAGAAATTCTTCCACCTCAGCCATCTGTTGCCCTCAGATGAGGTAGGAGAGCTGTTTGCAGGGTTATGCTATCAAAAGGATCATAGAAATGGGCCGAGTTAAAAGCAGTGCCTTCTGGAGGGAGGAGTGGGGGCTGGCAGGCAGGGGAGGGCACTAGTCCCATCAGCTCTATCGTCAGAAGCAGTGGATCCATCCCCTCCACCCTGCAGGCTCTCAGGAGCGTATGGTGGCTGGAGATGCTGCTCCTCCTGCCTCTCCCAGGGGTTACGTCCTTGCAGCAACAATCGCCAGACACTTGTGCCCGTCCCATGGGCAGTAGGATGGTGGTGGCATGTCCTCAGGGCTGTGATGGCCTTCAGGGATGCAGTGAGGGGTACCCCAGCACATCTGCCAGAGCACTCAGCTGCTTAAACTGGGTGTCATACAGTCAGGCAGATCTCTGCTGCAGAGACCCCAAACGGCAAAAGCAACTGTTTAAAGGAAAGATTTAACTCGTTTGCTTACATGACGAATTTATTGAGTTTGTCTTAGTAAGGTATGGTTAAATCATTGCACTGGGGTTTCTTATTTCAGATAGGTTTAGCAACGTTTCCACACAACTTGATTCAAACTGGAGAAGGCACTTTTACAACAAAATGTGAGTTTAAGTTCAGGCTTTATTCATTTTCATAAATTTTAAGGCCAGGCGGACACATTAGATCATCTGCTTTGCCCTCCATAGCATCTCACCCCTGTGCCCTGGTACTGAGCACAATAACGTGACTAAAGCTCCTCTTACCATTTAACAGCCCCATTAATTTTCAATTGATGCACCACTCAGACTAAGGGATTTGCACCCTTGACCTTGGGCATCTAACACATAAACTATCAGATTATGTTTTTGCAACTCTCTTGTATGCATTCAGTCTTTCAGTGTTAGGAGCGCAGACAGCTATAACCAGCTCAGTCAGCCAACATAAAAAACACTTAAACTTTTCTGGCACAGACAAGGCTAGAGACACAGGAGAAATTCAAATGTCCTTGTCTTGTTTAATAAGTTTGAAAGTGTTATTAAGCATCCAGAAAATAGAATGTGGCACACATAGCGGAAGTTCGTGGGGAGCATCTTTTCTCTTTTTCTTTCATTCCTGTTGAAGTCGTGAAAAATGAGAACTGGGAACAGATTCCTCATTTTTGGTGCCTTATAGTGATTTGGATTGAAAGTGAACTGTTTTCTTTTCCCCTCCATCCGTTTAGCCAGCGAATGGAAAACATATTTTGCTCAAAAACCTTTAGAGAGTGCATGGGGAATGGAGTTATTCTAACTAACTGCTGCATTAGAGAAGTAATATAACACAAGTTCAGTTTTCCTGTGAAACTTCTCTTGAATTTGAACTGAAATTCAATGAACTAGATCATGCAGACACACACTGGTAGGAATAGTTAGATTATAGAGAATAAGCGGGAATGAAACAGTTACAGCTAGAGCTGACCTGTGCCTATTCTCTGGCACCAGAGTTGGATAAATTTGGAGTTTGCATTTGTGGATATCGTCGATTATTCACTCAAGCAGCTCATGGGAACTAATAAAGCACTAAGAATTCATGAGGTCAAACTTCAGTGCATTTAGTGGCTTCTTCCCTAGAAAACTCCTTCAGACACTTCTTAGTCTACTTGCAGCAGGGAGAGAAGTGAGATGTGGGTACAGGGAGGCCATCAACCGCAAATGAGCTCCCTGGGGTGAAACGCGGGTGCTGTACCTCCAAGACTCACGTGCTGCATGCAGTGCCTCTTGGGATTCAGCAGGAAAGCAAGGAGGCTCCGAGTCCCTCTGGAGTGTCTGAGCTGGGTGACCTCTTTCCCACCTACCTTTGGGGCCCTGAGGGCTTCCTAGGTGCTGTGGATCTTTCAGTGCCATTTCAGTTCAGGCATCTTGGCAGTGTATGGTGTTTTCAGGTTGCTCACAAAGCTTGTGGAAACCTGCTAATCTGAAAGAGGGCCAAGGACAGTGAAATGCCAAAGACTTCAGGAGCAGGTTGGTTATCCACCTTTGAGGCAAAGTCACAATTGTCGTTGGTGTGAGATGCTTGCAGGGCGCTGAGATGACGGGACCTGGGTGCAGGCACGCGAGCTGGAGGTGACATTAACCATCACATCACCTGAGGGATGTAGCCTTGGAGGGGTGCGGAGCATCCTGCTGTGCCATGGGGACAGGCTGGGCTCCGAGGGAGCAGGGCTCATGCTGTAGGGGCTTGGGGACATGTTGTTAGCAACGTCATATCCATTTCTTTGCATCAAATGCCTCCTCATTTTGAAACCTGTTAGTAGTCTAACTCAGAGCTGTAGTGTGTGGTTCGTGATCCAGTATCATCCACTACTTACAGTGAAAATGATGACCAAGCCCTTTGTAGAAAGAGAGAGAAGGGGCAGTCTGGCATGGAGTGAAAAATAAAGTGGAAATCTAAAGTTATAACCACACACAGGCAAAATAATATTTTCCAAGGTTGTTATCAGGGAAAGTTAATAGAGCTTTAATGAATATTAATTTATATCCAGATAGATTACTAACTTCTGTGCTTTTGCTGACATGGCGAGCAATCAGTATTTAAATGTCTAGTATTTCTTTTGATTTGCTACAATTAACGTTTCATGCCATGTATGTGAGTTTATAAATTAAAAAAAATTTAATTAGAACTTGTCGCTTTTGGTTTTTTGTAAAGATTGAATGGCAAACAGAGCCATTAAGCCATGTCATGCTCAGAATCGGGATGCTGATGTAAATACAGGTAGATGATGCTAACGACTCTGAGTTATTTCTTTTTAATCTCCTCATATTTTGAATGGAAACATGGCTTTAAATGAAAATGCTCATTATACAAATTAGATGGATGTTATTACTAAGCACATTAATCATTTTTTCTCCAAATGTTCACTTTACAAATGTAATTATTTTTAATCATACTGGTTCCACTAAATTAGAGATTTGGTTTCCTTTTTATACTCACATTCAAGGTCTTTGTATTTAAAAGCACATTATTTTTTATAGATTATTTCCTGCCATTTTACTTCAAAAGCATCTAATAAAATTTCAGTAAATGTGATTAAATAGCACAGAGAAGTTGCCATGGCATTTTTCTTCCTTTTAGCATCAAAAAATAGCTGGGTTCTCTATTACAGGCTTGCAGCTTCACAAGGGTGTGGGTGGGTAATTAATCTGATTCCTTAATGTGCGTATCAAAAATATATTTTCTTGCAGTTCAGCGATTGATATTAAGCTATTGAGTGTTTAAGCCTGGCAGAAGATCAGGACAAGGCCTATATGGCATTCAAATAACACCTATAGCTTATCTGGAAGTTTCGCAAGGTACTTAGTAGACCATGTTGTCACGTCAAAAACAAGCGCGAATTGTATCCTCTGCTTGAAAAAAATATCCCAAATCCTCAGACCCATGGGAGATTTTGTGGACCGCTTTTCCCCTGGCAGTTTGCAGCAGAAAAAACAGCACAAGATGTCGTGTTATCAGCTGCCATCTGGCAAAATTTCTTTGTCTGAGCTTTTCACCTGCTTTATGAGGAAAAACAATTAAACTCCACGCTGAAGACTGTTCAGCCTCACAACCAGATCCAGTCATTTTCAGTACTGCCCCTCTGTTAGTGTGTATAATTAATACGGACTTTGAGACATTAAGCAACAAATTCTGTAATTGAAAGATATTTCATGTGCAGATTAGGAAGCAACCATCTGCCACCTTCTTTGTGCATTACTGTGGTTTATTTTAGAAAGAGAAGAAAAAAACCCTAACATATTCGCTGTTTTGCAAAGACCAAACATGCTCCCAAGAGAGCCTGGCTTTGCCTTTGCTGGAAAGGTAGTTTGATGGTGAGTGTCGATTCACATTCTCTGTGCACATTTTCTACAGCAATTTTGCAAATGTGTTAAGGAATATTCCTTCTGTGAGATTTTACCTAACCAAAAGTTTAGCAGAAGAAAAAAATCTGTTTTATGCCAATGCATGAATAGCATATTATTTGTCTGTGGTACGACGTTACTTATGTTGGTAATCAGGTGCTGCAATCTTAGTGTCCCATTCAGTGACACAGGGCTGCATGTCTGATCCTGTGTTACAGGGGGCCAGGGGGCCAGCTCCCAAACCGCACTTGGGTGATGCCTCTCCATCCAGCTTGTGCAACCTTCATCCAACTTCTTTTAAATAATAAAAACCCACCTAGCTCCTGTTGTCCCTGACTTTGATGTTGGATATATGACCGGGCCCCTGCTTCTCCACAATTTGCCTACAAAAAGGCTCATGAAAAAAATGTATTGAAGGAAAGAAATATACTGATGAGATTTTGTAACATGGAATGAAGCAGAGATGTGCTGTGAATATTTGTGATAGTTAAGGGAGCACAATACATCCATTCAAAATTATTCCTTGGGTAAACACTGCTCATTGCATTGTGTTAGCAATTTAATGCACCTTGAAAACAGTATGGAAGATCGCTCTCTTTTCATTTGCTGTACAGCGCTCTGCTGTTGTACAGAGCACAGTGGTACAGCATTAGCGATTGGTTGTTTCAAAGGCATTTGCGAAAATGGGCAAAAATCTATACAGGTTTAGTAAAAGTGAACAAACATCTGTCAAAAAGGAGGAGCAGGGGAGATGCTGGCAGAAGAGAGACCTGTTAATAGCTGTTATATGTGGTGGCCCACATAGCGTGCAAGCCTCTGTGCTGACGATTGCCAGAAGATGGGAGGATGCTCTGCCTATGTCCTCTGCTATGTTCTTCTGCAAGGCCCTGCTCTTGTCAGACCCTGAGGCAGAAACTCACTGCTTGGACATTTGAATTGGTCCACAAGAGCCATGTATGGAACTCCAGTGCTTCATTTTAATAGTTTTTACTGAGATGATTAAGCGTTGGATTTGCAAGTGAAGTTCAAGGAGGCAGGGATCTGTGTTTCTCTGAGATGTGCTTGTCTCAGCCCCATAGGGTTTTGTAACATCCCAGCTGAAATACTTATTTCTCTTCTGCACTTCTGTTTAGAGCGTAGAGCTCGGTTCCTTCTTCCCACTCCATAGCGGGCACAGTGGACTCATCCCCTCTTTGCACCTCTAAAGAAAAAAACCCCTTGTGATGAATAACCACAGAACTCGAGTACCACAGACGGGGTAGTAATTTTTTTACCAGTGTTATTACACCTCACTGGCACATGACAGAGCTGGCAGCTCCATCAGGAGTGGGATGAATTTAACTTGGCTTCCTATGACTTCTTGGGCCAGTGTTGGCTTCTTGGAGGCTGATGTGGGTGACCTATCTGTTCCTTCAGTGGGAGACTGCTAGCATGCATTTCTCTGAGCTTTCCCAGTGCTGTGAACGTTTTTAGGAATTTACTGGCTTTGAGATGTCCACCTTTTTGTCATATTTGATAGAAATTTGCAAATCTTTGAATTTACTGAGGAGGATGAAGGCATAGATGTACACATACATACAGCACAATTACTTAGGCTTCATTTCCTTAGGGAAGCTAGGTAAAAATGTCCACTGCATCCTCAGTCCCCATCAGTGCATAAAATTGTGAAGCTGTCTGTCTTAAAGGACATTTAATTATGGCACAATTTTAGAAGCAAATGAGTGGTGAGTTCTACTTACCTTGTAGTAAATGGGCTGGTTTTTTTTTCACCCCTCAGAATCCTTGACATATAACCTTTTGCTTATGTAAAACACTTCAGCTGTTCATTTGTAAGTTTAACTATGCTGAAGACTATCCAGTGGAAAGAAATCTTATTATCTTCAGCTTAATGTTTCATTATCTGGCACAATACGAGGATATTAGACTTTGATTGCTGGTTCTCTTTGGAGATTACAGCATTTAAGTTCTTATTCCCATCTTCATTTTAAATTTTATCTTTTTTTTTTTTTTTTCAAAAAAATGGTCACATTTACGTTACATTTAAATCTTGTCTTTCAAGATTTTGGGGTGAAAAGTTTAGGTGAGAAATTAAATATTCTAATTCGATTTGCCTTAAATTGCCCAGATTATTCTGTTGTTCATCCATACATTTTATATGCTGACTATATGTAGACAAAACAATGTGCATCAAGCAATTGCAATGGCCTTTCACTACATATCAACCTCACACATCCGACAGAAAAATCCCTTCAAGAACAGTGTGATGACCTGAAGCACCTGTGGATATTACAAAACCATTAATCTTTGACAATGTCACCCAAAGTTACAGTAAATAAGTTATCAAAGTAGTTTTATGGATGACAGTAATGTATCTGTTTGGAATCTGCTGTGCTCCGAAAGGCATATACATTTGCTATAAAAGGATCTTCAATCTTTCTGAATCATTTAATTCTTTTTTACACACTATAAAATTGCCATTTTTATGGCCAGGCTTGATGTACGATATGGCTGAAGAAATGTATGAGTTAATTAAAGAATAAAGGTCTGTCCCTCCTGCTGTGTATTTCTGTTCATGACATTAGCATCTTAGGACCACTGGTTTGTTCTGCATGGAGATTTAACTGTAAATGAATCATACGGGCGGCGGGAGGTTACTATCACTGTGGTAGGCATGCTCATACTGCACGGGAGCGTGTGATTTGATCCAAAATCCAGAGGCTTTGTATCTCCAAGGCAAGCTTCTGCACTCCTAGGACACATTTACATTTCTTTGAAATTGTCAGCAAGACCCCAGATCACAAAGCAGAGTTCTTTTTGTAAACGATAATCCCACCAAGAAAACTACCATGGAAAACTAGGGCAGGAAAGGATCACTTAAATTCTGTCTGCTGCAATCACAGATGGCCATGCTGTCTCATCCCAGCCGGGCATGCATCAGCCTCTACTTTAAATCTTCTTGATATTTGCTTTTTGTTGTTTTTTGATTATTTTTGCTCTTTCTACCCTCCACTAGAAGGCTATTCCAGAAACTTACTCCTCAAATAGCTAGAAATCACCCTCAGCTTTCCAGCCAAACTTCATTCATGCCAATTAATGCTCATTTGTTCTTGTGCCAACATTGTTCTTTAGTTTAAATTGCTCTTCTGGCTCCCTGAAGCTTACCCCGCTGTATTTATAGAGCCCAATCAGATCTCTCTTGGTCTCTGCTTTGCTAAGCTAAATAAGACAAACAACCTTAGTTCACTCTCAAGAGACAAATTCATTGTTCCTTTGATCATCCTGCACCTATGCCCTGCTGGGTTTATATTTTTGCCCAGAGCTGGCAAGAAATGTCCCCTGAACTGCAGTTGAAGTCTCCTCAGGTTGTCCTACATGGGAATTAATGCTCTTCTCTCACTGAAGCGACCTATTTTGCATCAGCCTTCAGAAGTGAATGTGCGTACCCCAATATCTACCTCTGAGCTTTACACGAGCCACGTATTTCCTGGCCAGTAGCACTCCTCTCATACCAGTGATGAGCAAAAATGGTATGTCCAGGGAGCACCTTCAATTCCTTATATTTTTCCTTTGAATCCTGGCTATTGTGCATTAAATAAGATAGTTTCTTCAGCTGTCTCATAAGCACTTTCCTTTTCATCAAGAGAATATTAGTTAGACAGACAAAGGAAGGCAATTGTACCATAGGATGATCATCAGAAAGAGAAAAAAACGACACCGCCTTTAAATTTTAGGAAACATGAAATTCTATTTAGTTTGCTCATCATTATTCAGTATGAGCTAAGACATTTACAGAATGTGTGCTCTCCAAAACAAATTTAAAAGATAAAATATTCTAACTGCTCTGAAGTATAGAACTTTTTTTTTTTTCTCCATATTAGTATTATAAAGAAAAATAGGAGGAAAGTGTCAGGAACTGTAACTTTTCCACATGACTTAGTCAAGTGCCATAATTTCAAAGCCTACATCCAATAATGCAAGTTCCCTTTTAACAGCCTTTATTATTGCTGGGCCCTTTCTCTCTTTTTTTCTTCACATAAATACTATTATAGACACATTTTTAATATCCTATGGATACCAGTTTTCTTCTTGAGGTCATTTCATCCTGAGGAAAGATGGGCAAACAGGCTAGAAAAGCTAGTAGTACAGTTACAGACATGAACAGTAGAGATAGAAAAACAACATAAGAAAGATTTCTAAAGCCATGCAGATTACATGGCTTTAAAAAGTACATGTCTCTGTCATATTTCTTCCTAGAACCCAATTTTGTCTTCACAAATATGTTATACAACTATCATTCCTCTCACATACTAGGCTTATCATCTCCCTGTCCTTTCCAGCCTTCCCCATGTCCTCTGTGTTAGCTCTAATAAAAGTTAATCCATAAGAAAATACTCAGAAGACCAAGCTGACCAAGCTCAATTAGTTCTTTGATTAACATCATCAAAGCTAGACCTTCAGCTGAACGGGGTGGTACTTGCTGAGACAGGACAGAGCCTGCTCAGTGTGTGTTTGAGCACAGCTTATACTGGACTCTTTTATAACTTAAAGCATTTGTCTTTATTAACGTAGCGCCTTATACCCTCTCACCCTGTATGCAAGCCAACTGGAAGGGCACGCTCATAGCCTCACCATATCTCACCACACGTGGACATCAGTAAATGAGGACACCAGTTCCCTCTACTTGGAATGAGCCACTTAAGACCTGTAAATATAACTCTGAGCGCTAAGCATTTGAGGAAGAAAACTGTCGTTCCTGTTCACACATTTCAGCCTTGTCATTGTGTTCCTCCTTTGTCATCCTTCCTGGATGCTTTTGAATACAAGATGCTGGAATAGATGGGCCTTTGATGTGATGCAGTGTGACCATAGCCTTGTGCTCTATTCCAGACCAGGCTGCCCACAGCTGTGCCCCAAACCTTTGCCATGCTCATGAGTCTTTCCCTGACATCAGCACATTTCCATTTCTAATGTTTAGCAGGGAGGCAGCCTGGGTATACATGGGCTTTTTATCAGGAACACCTAAAGGTGAGTGGCCAGAGCTAGACACTCATTTTTATTTGCCTATCTTCTACGGTAAGGAAGTCCCCTTGCAGCAGACTGCAGAACTCTCATGTTTTTTTGGATTTGGGAGCAAAATCCGTATGTCTGGCCATGCAGGGGGAAATCTTAAATAGCAAAAGGAATTTTTTTGCGTCTTGACTAGCCAGACTAATTCATTCAGGGAACTCTAGGTCCCTCTTACTTCTATGCGATGATTCAGCTTAGATTTTCTGTACTTCTTGACATGGTGTGCGGTTGATGGGGGTTTCCTATATATGTGTTTCTGTGTGCAGACATCTGCATGTACAAGATGCTATATAGGTATTTGGAGGAGAATAGCGGAATAAATTTTAAAAGGGCTCTTCAAACAATTCAGGTCAGTTCTCAGAAGTTTCATCCTGCAAACCAAATATTCAAAAAATTCTCTCGCAATAAATGTATGCTTGTCTGTAATACTCACTAGCAGCTTGTTTTAACCTTAAGATGCTGGAGACAGTCCTGTAATCTCAGTGGGTACATTCTCACTGAAGCCCTATAAAAGGTAATGGGTAATTAATACCATAAAAATTCTTCAGTAATGGCTGGGGATAGCAGAATGTAGCTCATATTTCCTTTTGGGACCATGGAAATTAATTTTTATACCTTCTGGCAAAAAGGCTGATCTTTCTATTCTGAGTATTTTTATTTCAAAGCGCATATGCAACAGCAAATGTATACACTTCTACAGTTTTGTATCATTCTTACTGGAATTTGATCTCTCCCTTTACTAGTGAAGGAAGGAAGATCTGAAACATCCTCAAAGTTTAACAAGATGCTAATGTGCTAGAAAGAGCCTTTGAATGAGCTCGTTTTAGTCAAAATATTGCAAGTGTGTTAATTCTGAGACTTTCAATAACACTAAAAATGCTTATTGACAAATGCCTCATTTTCTCTTAATAACACTTGCTTTAATGTTGCTTTAAATGGCATCAATTTTGCCTTAATGATACAGTATTAGCAGTTAAAATCTACCTTCAACAGTTATTTGTATTTTCAATTTAGCATTTTCATTTGGTCCCATATGCTTTTGACAACCCTGGACTGAATTCAAGCAGGATCCCAGGTATATTACAAAGGCAAGAGAGCAGCTAGATTCTAGGCAACACCTGAGCTAATGTCTCTTTTCTAACTGAGTGATAGTCGGGCAGTTTGCAGTGCCAGCAACTATGGTTAAATCAAATTGACTTTTAGTGTTAGACCAATGGTGCTAATAGGCTGAGTTGACTGTCTATGAATGGATATGGAAAGGCAAATACATTAAAAGCAGAGGTCATTCTTATCTTTTGCTTTCGGCAGCACAGACTTAGCAGTGCGAAGTTCATTTCCCCCCCAAGAAATTATCATTCCTCCAGTCTATCTCAAATGATTTTGGTAATGAAAATATAGAAGGATTTTTACTTTCCACATCATTCTCCATAACTCAAGACTTATTGCCCTCATACCTCATGGTATTTGTTGCATCCCCTCATGCTCAGATGGGAGTAGGGATATTGTTTTCCTTTTTATTTTTGCGTACAGCATCTAGCACAGTGATGTCTTGACCTTTGCTTTAGGCGTTAATGCAACAACTAATAGGGAGCAAGGAGTCCAAGTATGGAAAACGTGGGGAGGCTGTGAACCAGCTGGGGGAAATATCTGTTAGGAAACATGGATCATTGCTTCCTTCAACAGCCAACAGAAAGAGCAATAGGTACCCCGGTGAACCAGCAACGATATTCCCCTGCTGAGTTCATGAACTTTTTGCCAAGGCTAAAAGAATGGCCTTTTCACACAGCTGAATACCGTAGGCAGTGGAATAGTTTTAATAGTGCTTTTAGTGCTGAATGGCAGGTGCTGAGGGCTGCAGAAGTCTTGGCCTATTGGTTTGTGTAGGGCTTGATAAGTGTGTGCCTGTGACTTGGCTCAGGGTGGTGACCAGGGACCTCTGAAGGCTCGTGTCAGGCAGATTAACAACAGCTCCGGAAGGAGTTAGCCTGGGTGCAAGTAACTAGCGTCAGCACAGCGGCAGCATTGGCAGCACAGTAAAAATGCCAGCATGTTTACGTCTGAAGGCTTGTATCACGCGACGAAGCAGGATGAACAGAGCTGCATTTCAAGAATGACTTCAGCAAAAGGCTGCAACCCCTTCTCGGGCTAAGAAGTAAGGAAAAGATTTTGTCAGTAAATAGCCTGTTGGTCATGCCTGAGAGTCCTCCTAGCATTTCAGCAATGTCTCGTTTGTTGTATTGTCTGGGCAGGACCATGCCCCACTCCAAGTCACACGTGCAGGAGGGGAAATTATCCTAAAAGCCTGATCCAGTTGGGGGGATCCAGGTGGGATGTGCTTTAAATCCTGCCAGCACCCACAGGACGGGACAGGAGAGAGATCTCTTGCCTCTGAGCCTTCTGCTCAGCGGAACTGTGATTCACGATGCACCACCCTGAACTGCTGGCTTAGCAAAGTGCTTCCTCCCAGTCTCACGTTGCATGGAGGGTGCACACGGAGGGAGCGACTTCTGCATGCTCAGGTTTAATGAGGTGAGAACTGACACCACTCTGTGCATTCCCTGCTGCTGCAGCAGCCAGGAGAGGCCACGTCTGACCGGCTGAACATCGGCCATGTCATGCTGCCTGTCACCCTGTCTTTGGAGTGTACAGAAATATAAGAACGGGGGGGGAAAGATGCAAGAGGTCCAATGCTTGAGAGCCGGCATGGCCAGAGCCTTGTGCTCTTTGTAGCTTCAGTTATTCGGCATGTCGATTGGAGTTGGCCAAAACCATTTTTCAGAATGATTTTTCTTGGAAAATACTCTTTTGTTGACATCTGAAAGTTCTGTAGGAAGACTGTCAAAAGCTGAATTCAGACAGAACGCTTTGTTTTGAAGAGTTTCATTTCACTCATCAGTAGTACTGTCTATTTATATTAGTTCGGATGATAACAGACATTTTTAAATGCAACTGTTGTACTCTGTGCTGTGAATTGCAGTGATTTTTACCATGTTGCAAGGAAACATTTTAACACTGTGAAAAATCTAACTTCTTACTCAAACATTTTGACACCCACAAAGTTAAAATTTTGATACGGTCATTTGATGGTTTCAGTATAGACCAAGCTTGAAATTCTGTTCCACGGAACATTTTGAATGTGAAACAAATTTTTCTAATTTGATTTAGGGAGGGCAGAATAACGAGCAAACTGTATACCAAAAATCTGGAGCTTCTTGCAAGTTGAAAATTCTGTGTTCTGTTTCCCTCTAATACCAAGAGAGAAAAGGTTAATCTGAAAGTACACTGAAATTCACATTTACAAAATCCAGTCTCCACAAGGCTGTGAAATCCTTAATTTGTTTATTTCTCCCATAAGAATATAAATCATGGTTGCATCCCCCAAATGTTTGTGAGTTTATCAAAAGGAGCATTTATTCAGCATTCATTCCACTCTGTCATTAAATCCTCTGGATTATATGGCTGTTGTTGTCTTTTAAATTCCTGGTAAATATGTTGCTGACAACCAGCTGTTCTTTTCAGTGCATCGTAACCAAGCATCCTAGAGTAGATCATTAGTCTGCTTGCATCCATCTATTTTATTTATGTCAGTCAGGGAGATTACAACAGCCATCTGCAACTGTGGGCAGCTTTTGTTTTGGAAGAATGCACTATGGCACCATTGAGGGCAGGGGGACGTGAGGGACAGGGCAAAGCTTCAAGGATATCAGCTCGCTGAGGGCGATAAGGCTTACTAAGAGCCTGGGGAAGGGACACCTTTGTCTCTGGTGTCTTTGTCCCTTCTTGCCCCAAGGTTGCTTTAAGCCAGGAAGGCTGGTGATGCCATGGGGAAGCGTTTTGGGGCTGGAAGCCTGAAAAAGGCACAGGGCAGCTCATGACCCATCACGCCACCTGGTTATCCTCAGGAGCCAGCTGGTCTCAGAAAGCCTCCACACCATTATCTTCCTCCCGGTCCCCAAACAGTGAGTCCATGCCAGCAGCATACTCCATTGCTTCAGCTAGGGGGCAAGGAGAGAGGCAGCCTGCTCCTCACCCGTTTCTCTTCCACATCTGTCCCATGGATAGAACAACTTGGATGCTGGCCTCTTGTCTACTTCGAGTGTGAGGGTAGCCCATTCTCAGAGCAAAAATTTGGGTGTACATTAAGCCTCAGTTATGGTACGGTCATCGTTCCCTTGTACTCTTACCCCGTATTTCATTTGTTTAAGAGAGTGTCAGAGCTTTCCAGCTATGTTTCCCCCTTGGCAGCATCCTGACTCCTGCTGCTGCTGCTTTGACTTTTCAGTGGTCCGACGCATCAGGCTTGGTTCATGCTCAGTTCAAGCTGTGTCAGAGACTTCCATGTGCACAGCGGTCAGAGGATTTTTCTGCTGGGGAAATCAAACACTATGTTTTCCAGTTCGAAGGATTCAGCCCAGCTGGTTCTCTCTCTGAAAGCAAGGGAATGCTGTCCCTCGCACTTGTAATTTACAGTAATTAGCAACGAAGCGATGCTTGGTCTAAGGGGAAGAAGCACTGCGAGCAACTAGGTCTTAGAGATTTGGAAAGGGGGGTCCCCACTGGGAATCAGTAAATTTTGGTTTCTGGTGAAAACATAAATATTTGACACTTTCTGTAAATCAAAAATCAGAAGGAAAAACCAGTCATTTCAGATTGATTGAACTATTTCTCTCACAGCTTATGCTGAAATACTTAGCATTTCATCAATGTGTGAAATGCAAGCAAGCTGATAGATTAGTTATATTAATTAGAAGAAATACTAAACAAAACAAAAAAAAACTAGCTGAGACTTTGCTTTCAAAGAACAGATGGCTTTCCCTTCTTGCGGCTGTAGAATGTTTTGCTGCAACATAAAGGCATACAGCATCTCCTCTAGGGATGAAGGAAATTGAAATGGAGAGAAAATATTGCAGGGAAATTCATTAGCAGCTCTGGGTAAGCAATAGAAATAGCAGGCACGATCTTTGGTGCCGCTAACCTTTGTTGGTTTCATTGCCTGTTGCAGGCTCCTGGGGCCTGAAACGCTCTGCTTTGAATCAGGGTAAGGGTCTGAACCTGGGGCTGCAGCAGACTGGTGGTTGCTCCTTCAGCTTAGACATTCACTTGTCTTCAGCAAGATAACCAGGGTTTTCCCCAGCAAGGACAACAGTGGACTCAGCCTGCCCAAAAGTGCCAGAACAGCAGCCCAGACCCGGTGAGAATACACACACAGACTGTTACTAGGACATTGCAAATCACTGCATGAGATCAAGACATTAGGACACCTACTTGCCCTCAGTTTTCTGTCGTTCTTCTCATCAGGACAGCAGCAGAAGAAGCCCTGTCTACAGAAATTTATTGTGTCAGAGGGTATTTTTGTCTGTTTTCTCTACCAGCTTGCCTGGCTTAACCTTTTGACCATCCTTCAGCCTGCCTCTTAATGTGACCATTTTATCAACAACTGCAGTTAAAATGGAAGTCAGTTTAGCCAAACCTGTCTGCTGCTGCTTGAAATTTTTGTGTCATGACCTTGTTTGTGTCTTTAATTCCTGCTGGAGATGCTCATCTCCTTGCACTGTAACAAATGAATCAATTTTATTTTCTCTGCTGAAAGTGGGGGGTGGGAGTTTCTCCCCCTTCCTTATGTCCAATAAGAAAACTCCCGCAGTTTTTCTCTTTGTAACCGCTTATTGATTGTGTATGTCAACCACACGTTTGTGGACGCCGAAGGATTTGATTTGATTTCTATTTGCTCAATGGAATCTGAAAAAAAATGAGGCTTCTGAGAAGTGGAGATCTTGTGAACATGTTTTATAATGCTTTATTCACACATAATTGCAACACGACATTGTGATTTCACGAGGTATTTCCTTTTGCTTGCTTAAATATGCCTTTTGGATGATATATGCATCTGCAGTCCCAAGGCTACAGATCTGCAGTAGGCAAGGTTGCCCCATATTGCCTGTTGCACGGGCCTCGATTTAGTGCTCTTACATAAACTGTCTGCCAGTAAATAAAAGTCATTTTTCGAAGTGTTTGCAGGCAACCACTGCTGTGCTCGCTTTTGTTGGTCTGGGCAGTCCTCTGCCACTGAGAGCCAGTCAGACGTTTGCCTTAGCGAACCCCGGGCTAGCACGTACCACGAGTTGCCTAAGGGATGAGAATAACAGTGACTTCCTCAGGGATGAAAACCTGTAGTAGCTGTTTGGCAGGCTTCTTACTGAGAGAGCTAAACCCATCTTGCGTCTGGCTTCAGCATCTCAGCCTCGTGTCTGCAGCACATCTTCTAGCAGAGGTGTGGCTGGCTTGTGGCACCCCAGCTCTTGAGCAGTTCGAAGAGGACTTGCACGCTGAAACGCCTGGCTGGGGCCACAGCCCCGGGGCAGAGCGACTCTGAGAAGGTGCAGCAGTGGCTGAGATGGGCTTTGCTGCATCGCGGGCTCAGGCCCATCAGCACAGGAGCAGGGTGGTTGTGGAGAGCTGTCATCTCCTACCTACGAGTGACTCCTGAACTCCCTCTTTCAAGCTCACACTCTCTGACAGAGTCGTGTGGCTGCCCTGAGGGTTTGGTGTTGCAGTTCATAAGGGCAAGAGATTTTGCCACCTTCTCTGGTAGGAATAGCACTTAATTTCCCTGACAAAAATGAAGATAAATAACTGGCCATAATAAAACAGCATGTTTTTGTTTACTCGCTATCAGTAATTCCCTGGGTAACTTCCAGTACCCTGTGCAAGTCCACAGTGTGCTCATAGCACATGAGTGAGAGTTCTTGTAAAATTGGTATTTCCAAGCCAAGTGCAAGAATGTTTGAGGTACAGTTTCCAACAAATATTTGCATGTGATCAAAATAGATTACCTGTTTATTTAACTGTCCCCAAGGTACTATGCCTTCTAACGTTAATTTCAGGTTTGTAAGCAAGATCAACATTGCCTTTATTGGATTGCAGTAAATCTTTATTGTTCCTGCACTACACTCTCCAGGGACAGATGTCCAAGGCTCTGAGTGCCTGGGGAGACCACAGCTCTCAGATTACTACAGCCCTATTTGTCCTTTTGTCCGTATTATTGCAATATCTCTTCCTTTTAGCTGCTGGGGCCCTCTACATAAGAAAACATGTCAAACGTATGTGAGAATATGTTGTATTGTTACAGATTTATGGTTTAATAGTAAGATACTGTTGCAAACCTGATTAATTAGACCTGGAAGAATTATTCTTGTGTTTTGCAGAGAGAAGTCAATGAATAGCTGCAGAGGTTAGGAGCAAAGGAAACATGTAGGAGAGTCATTCTGAAGTTAGGGCTCAGGTAGTGCCAAGGATTGCAATTCACTGTTTCAAGATCTGGGCTGTGCAACTGAATTAAGGTGTGATGTTTGGCAAGCCTCTGAACACTGCATCAAGCTTCACGTGGCTACTAGAAGGATATCTAAAAATGGCAGCAAAATAATCATGTATGTGTGGGGCAACAGGGCTGAAATAGGTAACATAGATTCTTCATCCTTAGTGTTCTGAAATCAAGAGCTGGTTTTCCTGTGACATTGCTGCGTATCTCAAAGTTTTAATAGATAAATAGTAAGAATGAGAATGAAAGCCGTACAAGTCCAAATGCAAAGCACATTCTGCAAAGAGATGATGTAAACCAGAGGGTGGAAGAATACAGTGTTCATATGTGACAAGTATTCCCTGTTGGTTTAAGAACAGGTACTTTGTTTTTCATTAGATGCAATATTGGAGATGTCATCTTTAATCCATTTCTGTCAAGCTCTGTTGTCAGAAAGAGTGAAATTTCTTTCCAAAAAGACATATCTGCTAATCCCTAAAAGCACACCGTGGCCACATTCTAGTCCTTCCAGCTCTCTAATCAATGTTTCCTTCTGCAAGGATGCCCTTGAACCTAGGAAATGGCTTCATATTATGTCCTAGACAAAAAATAACTTTTTTTTCTATTCTTGTCTTGAGGAGAGGGACACTTTTAAAAGTATTTGTTTGTTTTGTAACTCACTGTCATGGTGTTTCACCAGTAAACTGAAAACTCATCGACTTTTCAGTATGAGTATGAGCAAAATAATGCTTGATGTGGTCTGTTTTTTTTTTTGGAGCCTGCCCTGCAGTGCTTTAAAAGAAAGAGCCCCCAGATGGTGAGAGCTGTAATTTTAAAACAAAAGCCTTCCTTATTGAGAATGGCAGAGTATTTGGAACAACAAAAGGGATTACTGGTAGAGCGATATTACTTTCTCACAGGAATAATGCCGTGTGTTAGGAGGGAGCTGGCTAACAATCAGAATTCTTCAACAAAAGATGTGAAGTTTGCTTTTTTAAATAAGGAATTCGTTAGTATTACTGAATACTCTTATCATATTTCTTTTATCTGTAAATGATTTCCTCTTACTTGGTTCCTCAGTCTTCAAATGCTTCAGAAGTTAGATAAAAGCAGATATATGTTAGAAGTCTAGGTACTGTGGAGGTGTTAATATGTGGTAGATTTTTTTAATCCAAACGCTCATACTTCAGGACCCATTAACTTGTCTTCGCACTTGATAAAAGAGGTTTTAGATTTACCATTACACTGTGAGGAAATTCAGTGCAGATTATTTCAGCCACACAGCGACTGACGCTCCTCACCTGGGCAACTTCTTGTCCAGACGGACAAGGAAATGTTTTCTCAGAGACATCCTCACGGGGCAGGGCTGGGGTGAGAGCCAGTCTCTGCTGTGCTAGGCAAACAAATAACCAACCACTGGCACCATGACAAAGGCCGAGGGCAGCTCTGCTCTTGGTTCTGATACCTGCAGAATACCTTCCGATACCTACTTGTCTGAATCACATACGGCTGAACATTGCATGTGCAGAGAACATTAGAAAAAATATTCTGTGCTGCTAAGCCTGTGTGTTATGAAAATTGCCTTTAATTGTAGCTATACAGCAGCCTTTATACACTCACCTATGATAAACCAGGCTTTTCATAGTAAAATATTACTCATGTAGATACTTGTCTCTGTGCAAGTACAACACAACACTTCATTTACGTTTATCTGTGGAACGCTGGAACTGGCATACAGTACATTTCTCTAAAAGATTTCATGAATGTTAATGACAAGGAATATAGCTTGGAGACAAAACTTGTGCCTAGGAAAATACAGAAAAGGGAAGCCAATAAAGCATCATGTGGAAAATCTTAGCTTGCTGAAAAACTCTTTATGGTTTGAATTAATTTTTAGTTCAGCAGCACTTGTTAAAACTATAAATAGATAAATAGTCTCTTGCTTTCCCATAGCTTTCTCCCTCTTACAGTGTACTTTAGAAGTCTTCACATTCAGTGATTTTTATTTTATTATATTTAGCTATCACTGCAGGCTCTCTTTTAGAGAACTACGTTGCTATCAGGTTGCTTTATCTCAGTTCCTAGTGTGATAAAAGACAATTTCTTTATACAAAACAATGGAAAGTACGAGATATTTTGATAATAATAGCATCTTTAAAAAAGGATGACCATCTGCCTATTCACTTCTCCTGCTTTCAGTGTCCTATGGAAAGATGAAATCACTGAGACGATCTTCAGTCCTCTCAGCTAAGAAGATGTGGTGACTGTCTTATAAAACAAGCATATGGCTGGGTCTTAAGGGCTTTTTCAAACTGGGCATCCACATGCAGGCTGCCAAGTTGTGTACAGGAGCATCTGCCACTTCAGTTCTCCATCACAATGCCTCACTGCATCACCAGAGTGCCTGAGCTGTTGCCTGCTCTTTTCAAGCTTGGCATTTCATGGGAAGAGCAGGCCACAAAAATGTAGACTTGTGAAACTGAAGGCCCAACTTTAGGCTACCCCACTTGAAAGCCTTGAAATTAGACTTTGGAAAAGATGAGACTTTCCCATCTAGAGGATCACAGCAGAAAACCAGTAGTAAGTTGCAGCGTGAACACAGAGGGACCTTGATGCGAGCAGTCTTTACCGATGGGCCAGGAAGCAGTACTTTGAGCAGTGGTGTTCATACGATTCCTCAATGGGCATGCCAGGAAGAATCCAGTGGGACTTCAACTGATTGTTTTTACACTATCCCCACCAGAACTGTTGTCTAGTAGGCCCACTGTCTCAGTATCTTGCAATATTTGTGGTCTCTTGGCTGGATGGCTTAGCTTCTGAGAAGTGTTGAGCAGGAATTGCCCCAATACATGGAGGCCCTACTTGTACCAGTGGTTGCACTGGCTCCCTGCATCTATCCACAATCTGTCTCACTCCAACTTCGACCACTTGATTCTTCTGCTATACATTGCTCCTGCCTCCTGCTTTTTGTGACAAATGCTGTATGTTGCGTCTAAGATGGGGGCTGACAGCAGCATCAAGGAAGCTCAGGCTGGCCACCGGAGCAAAGGCAAGGGCAAGGCGCATGCTGAGCACCAGGGGACAGTGGGTTCACTGCCCTGCAATCCATCACCTTTCCAGATGTAAAACCTGGGGATAATGGAATCAGAAAGGGAGATAGCTCAAAGGGCAAGAATTGTTTTGTTTGTTGCAAGTTGTAGATTTCATGGCCCCCACCGAGAAGCAGGATTGCAAAATGTCATTCACATCGTCCTGATTATCTTCCCTTGTGTGCCAGTGCATGCAGAGTGCTGCGATGGGCACATCCTTAGCAACGCCCATGAAATAACTCCATATTCAGCGGCCAAAGTAGGGGGCAACTACCTAAGCTGCACCTGAGAGGTCACATTGGATGTTGGCTCCTTCCCTGTGACCTTTAAACATGATGGTGTTCTGGTAGTCGTGCGAACTTGCCCATGCCTTCCTCCTACTGATGGCTCTGAAAAAGTTAGGTCTGTGCTTAAGAGAAAATACTGGCAAAAGTATTTTCAGTTAACCATTTATTTCCTCATTAGCCCTTAATACAAGAAATATCAGCATATTTAGAGCTTGATAAGGAATCTTTTTTCCCAGGTAATTAGCAGTCGTAACAAACTTTCCCAAGAAAATGTATGTATGGAGACAACTGTTTTGGTTCAGAAGGTACATGATGCTTGTGGCTAAAATTACTGGTAAATGCAGGGAGATAAGTTATCTATTCTAATCACACAGAACTTGCCTTGAAAATCACAGAAGGCAGAGTAATACAGAAAGATCCACGAATGTGCAGGAAGTTGGATTTATTGCTATTTGTGAAGCCACTTAGCACATTTTAGAGCAATTTTATCTAGTCATGACCACATTGGTGAATCCCAAAGTATCTGCCATATTTATTTTTCTGAGATAGCCTGCTGTAGTATATCTACATTTTTTTTTTTACCTAGTATTTGCTCATACCCTGATTTTAAAACTTCAGTCATTCACTGCAGGAGCCAACACCCTTCTTCCCCCCATCCTCACGTACTGAATGACCAACTAAAAAGCAAGGAGGTAAACAATTACTGATGTACTTACTTGGCCTAAACTAATTGTTGAATAGGAACTGCTCTCCTAGCAATTGGACTCACTCTGGTAGTGTGTCTTGAACAGACTTAAAGCTGCAACAATTGCAATCAAGAGACTACCAGATAAGTAATTTTGTCAAGTTACTCTCCCTAATGAACTATTCAAACTTCAAGATTGCTAAAATGAGACATTTAATAAACCTGGAATTAAAACAATCCCAGTATCTGGAGTAAAAAAAAAATAGACAACATTTTTATGACTCACATGTCTAACACTGGTTGGAAAAAAGTTTCAAAATATTGCTGTTAGCTATAAGTGACTAAAAAGTACAGAAAGTACTTTTTCTGAAACAGATCTTTATTACCAGTCTAGGTTAGACAACGGGTTGTTCACTGTAACTCTGGTTTTCCATTGAGAGGAATAAAAAAAAAATTGAGGTATTAGCAGGTTAAAAGTTAAAAAATATGGAAAGTGATTTATTTACCAAGATGAAACTGAGTTATAGTGGCTGATAGGTACATTGTGAGACTCTAGATTAAACATTAGAAGAGGGATATGAACACAATTTTGGGGGCAAATTAACTTTGTTAGAACACTTGAGCTGGCACTAAGATAATAATGCCTCTAGGAGACAAAACTGCCTACTTTGCATCTATATTTCAGTATTTCTCTAACGATTAAATTCTTCGGGCAAGCCTTTTCGCAGGCCTAAGGGAGCCAAAACACCTTGATAAGTGTGCAATAGAAGTAGAATGAAAACTAGACTTAAGATACGGAGAGTTAGGGCATGAATACATGCTGAAATAGTTCTGGTCCTCTTGCTGTCTATAACTACTACTGTGCTTCTGCATGGCAAGGATCCGCCGATTTGCAAATTGAGCTAAACAGTTTTCAGGACTTGAATAAGAAGTACAGGGAATCCCCTAAAAAATAATGTCCTGGAAAGCAAAGTAGCAGAGAGAACTGACTGACCAAACTGAAGGGGAGCAGAAGCCATTCAGCAGTGTCCATCTGAGGCACTTGAGGTAGGGACTGAAATGCATTTTGTCAGAATCCCTTTCCTTTTTGCTAATAAGCTGTACTCTGGTTCACCTTGTGCCCAAGGATTTTCACAGTGCTTGATGCAAGTTAAGGTGAATGGTGTCCAGATGTGTTCGGGCACTGAACAAGAGGATCTTAACACGCTTGTTAGTCCAGAAAGTCTTCTGCTATTTCCATAACTGTTTAATGTGAGAAAGGGGGATGGACTTAAACGATGTACCCATCGTCATGCAGCAAATTAGTAGCAAGTTGGGAAGAAGCTCACAAACAGTCCCCTCCTGGGACCGTGGGGCTCATCTGCCTGCCTGAAAACAAAAGAAAACCAGACCTCTCTGCAGTGATCATTTTAAGCCAATTTGTATTGAACAATTTGCTATCAGATTCAAATAAAAAAAAAAAAGGGGGAAAAAAAAGAAAGAAGGAGAAATCTTGTAAAGCTAGTCTAAACTGTTTTAACAACATAGCAGTCATCCTCTGATGTGATGCTTTAGAGGAGCTGAGGCAGAACATGCTGTTTCTGTGCAGTTTAATACATGCAAAAATCCAAGCCTCTGGTCAACATCTAACACCAAGCCTTAAAATCGCCAGACCTGAATGCACACAGATGAGGTGTATTCCATTAATTTCAACAGTATCTGTGCCCATCTACACCAGCTAAATATCTAACCTAACATTCAGTATCAACAATTTTCTCATCCCTTCCCAATTATCTCTATTGCAGAAAATCAAATTAAATATCTTTTAGCAGGAAACAAGAATTCAAGAGCTTATTTTTTTCACTTAATTAAAAGCTCTTCTTTTTGATCTGTTAATTTTCTGAAAAAGATATCCAGTAGTTCTTCCTCAGACCCACTTTGGTTACTTAATTAAATGGCTCATTTACTCTGCATTAGCTATTGAACTGTACACTTAGGCTCCAACTCTTGTGAAGAGCTCAGAAGATGACAGGAATCATAGCTGCTTTTCTCCGCACCTCTGGATAAAATTTCTTCAGGTACAGCTTGTGTTTCTTTTGGGCCCAGAGAGACATCTGGATGACCATCAGGAAAGCAAAAATGCCGACTATCAAGAAAAAAAGGGGAAAAAAAAAGGATCACGTTTTCTTTCAGCATTTGTTTTTGTGTGTACAAGAGGGTTTATGGAAAAGCCTGCAGTCTCTTCCGTGGGCAGGGACAAGCTAACTCTGCCCTTGCTCTCAGCCTTGCAGTGTCTGTGATAACATTTCCTGAGGCTCGCAGCTGCCATGTCAGAATTCATGCAGAAGATGTTCACATCTTCTAGAGACACCCTGAACCACCTATGGCCTCACCATAAATCAAGGCCTCCTTGGGCATTGCGCAGTCGCAGCACAGAATTGTCCATGACCACACTTGACTATTTCTCCGATTTGCTTTTGTCCTATGACACTTCTTTATTTTTACCTTCAGCTCCCAACCACAACAAGGAGCCGCGCTGTAATGTCTTGTTGTACAGCTGAGCCCTGGAGCAAGCAGACAGTCGTCAGCTAACAGATTAAGTTGCCCAGTTTTTAAGTTTTTGTCTCACAAAGCCTCAGTGTAGATGCCTGGGTCCTTGCTGTGGTTGTCAGGGCCTAGTAAGAGGCCTCTCAGGTTCCCCTCCCTTCATTCTGAGAGGCAGAGAATGGCAAATGTTTTTACAGGTGCTTTTTGCAAATTCATTACCCTTTTTCTCCCTTAAAATGAGCTGGTGGATCAGGTTCATTTGCATCTGGCCAAGTTATATTTGGGACAATCACAGAAAGGATGTGTGCTCAGAATCTGTTTCTGTTCTCTGCCTCTGGGAACGCAGCCCTACAATGTCCCCAGACTTTCAGGTCATTTCCATACCTGGACCTACAGCACAAAAACATTTTATCTTTTCAAACAATATTAAAAGTTTTATTTTAATTTTGTCATAATGCAGTTTAAGCCACTTCTGAAATTCCTTTCTTTTTCATTTGTAAACCACATGGGGCTACTTCTTGCAAGTAGTTTTTATTGGTTTCTATTTTGGAATGGAGAGAGAATTAAAAAGTGAATGTTCTGGAGAGCTAAGTCCCAGGGACCGTATTTGTATGGGTACTGAGGTCTCTAAGGATGCAGGAAAATACTGAGCAAGATTTGCAAACACTGCTGAGTGGGTTGTTATTAGGAGCTGGGTGCCTGATATAAGCAAATGGGGAAATGCTGTCAGAAACCTGTGTATGTTTTTATTCATTGGAAGTACTCAGTATGTCTGTTTTCCTCTCCCTGTTAGAAGTATTATTCCAGGCTTACAGTGAAAAGAAAGTTCCCTATATCAAAAATGTTTGACTGTAAAAGAAAAAATACAGTTTTTAAATTAAATTTCAAAGTTTGTTTTCACTGTGAAAACTGAAGAAACAACAATACTTCACAAAAAAAGCAGAGAGCAGGATTAACTCAAAAGAAGCTAACTGGGGGTATTTCAGCAGTGTTCATGCTCTCCACAACTTCCTGAGGGTAGCACTTTGTGACCATTCGTACAGTCATGTCACAAGGGAGATCTGATGACAATATTTCATATGCTGTAAATTTGGGGCACATTTTAGATTTACAGAATTCACCTCCACAAACAACAATTTCAAAGCTATCTTTGCTCTGTTTCAAACTTACCTGGCAGCGTTTGTGTCATCACCGTGAAACTAATCCAAGACCCAACCTGTCGCAACAAAAAAGGCATTCTTAATTGTATACTTTACATAAAGCAAAAGGAAGATCTTCAAAAGTGGCCACTTCCCCAAGAGCTCCCACTGGAAGAATAGCCTAACACTTGCACTGGAGAGGGGAGAGGAAAAATAGCTAGAAAGGGACCACGCAGTGTGCTAGACGAGGGTGAAGAGATGGGTGGTAAATCATTTGGTTGCTGGGGACTCTGTAGTGGAGGGGAATATTTTTGAAAGTCGTGATATTGATGCAAGGGAAGAGAAGGTCTGGGGAGAAACATTTGTGGGAGCAAGGAGACTTTGAAACAGAAAACATAATGATTGATATACAGGGAAATGCACGGAGAAGTTGCAGATTTGCTTTGGGCAAAGGCTGAAAAGTGGTGTTACACAATGTAACAACCCGCCCTTTGCAAATAAACAGAGAAAGTCATGTACCTCATATGTATAGTTGGGACAGGATACCAGCAAGAAGAGCCATGTGAAGGGGTTGTAGGTTGGACTTGGAAAACAGGCTTTATTTCCTTTATAGAAGAAAAAAAAAAAAAAAGACAAAATCATGGTTTTATTACAGGGAGGAGAGCAAGGCCTTATAACAAGTCGACTATGTAACAGGCATCGCTTTGGCCAATGCTTCCAGCGTACAACTGTAGTCAGGAAATTTTGTGAAACCTTTTGAGACAGCAGAAGCTGCATTTATCCCAGTGAGAACACTACTTAGCAAGCCATGTATCAGTTTTTACAGGAAAGGTTTGGCATGTCCAAAGGATAAGACCTTTGTTCAGAGGAAGAGAGAAACAAGTAGTTTAATGTGGACTAGCCGGCAGGAGAGGGCTAAGGGCACTCTTCTGGGATATAAAGGACACAGCTGTATCTTATTCAGCCTGACTCACGACCGTGAACCTGCCTCTCTTGCATCCTCATCCTTCATTCCTGAGTAGAACAGGAAAACAACTCCAGAGCTAACAGCATGACTCTCTACAGCCACTGATAATGCTCATACAAATTGCAACACTTCGCTTTTTGAGTTCTGGCAACAATGATGTCTTTAATACTTGTAGACACTGAGAATGCTTTAAAAAAAAAAAAAAAGACTTTGCTGCTTTTAAATTGCTTTAGACCTTTGCAATAAACAACATAAGCGCCTGCCTAACCACAGCACATCAAAAGCTTTCTGGAACAGAAACTGACTTCAGTGTATGAAGTTGATTATACCATGGTGAAGTATTTTCTTGAATAGGATGCTGTTGTGGGAAATTACACTATTATTACCTGAAAACATATTTTATTTTCTAGTGTAGCCAGTATGTATATCCAGTATATATAGCTTTTATTCTCAAGGTACAAAAGATCCTGAAAAAAACATGCTTGAAGCAGCCTTTAAGAGCATACATATGCACACATACATATGCCTGTGTAGGTATTCATACGTTTATCTTTGTATATATGTACATATGTGTATGTGTATCTGTGCATGAGATGGGTGTATCTAAAAACTCAAATATTTAATTTTAAAATTTTTGAAAGTGATTTAAAATTGAATTCTCTGTTGTCAATTAACAGGATGCTTTAGAGAAATTCCATGCTTAAGTCCATATTTAAATTGTAGTTGTGTATAATTAAGATAAATTTGCTACAAGTTTTGGAACAACAACAAGTGTTGCTAATGTTTCCTTGTCACCACATTTATTTTGAACACATTATACTGATGGCAAGGTACCTACTTAATCTTTCTTTATTCCGTGCTTGTAGATACATAAATTACTGTATACCAGCAGAAGATGGATAGGTTAAGCACACTTCAGTCTTAAATAGACAAATATGAAACAGACCTGAATGATTTTGGTGAGCTAATGCTACGTTGATAAAGTGACTTCCAGCTTCACACATCTGCAAGACATTAAAAACATATTTTCAGTTGTATGACTAAAATGCTGGCTGCATTGCAGTGCATAACCAGAATCCCCCCTCTACAGCTTAGTCTCTGCCTCCAGAAGATATATACTGTGGAAGGACTTCCACACCCACTCCATGGGAAATGCATTCTGTGCTCTTTGTCCATCACGCAAGTGCCCAGTGAGCACCATGGGGAAGAGCCTGGGGTGAGAGTCTCTAGACCAGTGCGGTTCCCATGCCCAGCCTGTGCAACACACTTCAGTTTAGGGAGGTCAGAAAGTCTCCCTGGGGTCTAAGGAATTTTGCAAGATACTTTTCTGAACTGAATATCATTGTCAGGATTTGGATTTAAGCCAGCCTGCAAAGAAGTAGGTAAAAAGTTGACTGCTGGTTTTGTAAAGTTCATAGAATCACAGAATGGCTTGGGTTGGAAGGGACCTTAAAGATCATCTGGTTCCAACCCCCCTGCCATGGGCAGGGACACCTTCCACTAGACCAAGTTGCCCAAAGCCCCATCCAACCTGGCCTTGAACACCTCCAGGGATGGGGCATCCACAACTTTGCTGGGCAACCTGTTCCTGTGCCTCACCACATCTCATCTAAATCTATCCTCTTCTAGTTTACAGAATCACAGAATCCTTTAGGTTGGAAGAGACCTTCAAGATCACCTAGTCCAACCTATGACCTAACACTAACAAGTCCTCCACTAGACCATGTCGCTAAGCTCTGCATCTAAACGTCTTTTAAATACCTCCAGGGATGGTGACTCGACCACTTCCCTGGGCAGCCTGTTCCAATGTCTAACAATCCTTTCAGTAAACAAATTTTTCCCAATATCCAACCTAAACCTCCCCTGGCGCAACTTTAGCCCATTCCCCCTCATCCTGTCACCTGATACTTGGGAGAATAGACCAATCCTCACCTCGCTACAGCCTCCTTTAAGGTACCTGTAGAGAGCGATCAGGTCGCCCCTGAGCCTCCTCTTCTCCAGGCTAAACAACCCCAGCTCCCTCAGCCGCTCCTCACAGGACTTGTTCTCCAGACCCCTCACCAGCTTCGTTGCCCTTCTTTGGACCCACTCCAGCACCTCGATGTCCTTCCTGCAGTGAGGGGCCCAAAACACAGTACTCGAGGTGTGGCCTCACCAGAGCCGAGTACAGGGGGACAATCACTTCCCTGGTCCTGCTGGCCACATTGTTCCTGATACAGGCCAGGATGCTGTTGGCCTTCTTGGCCACCTGAGCACACTGCTGGCTCATATTCAGCC
>VXAA01003002.1:0-81818 GCA_013399115.1 Anseranas semipalmata | reverse complement strand
GCCAGTCCAAGCCATTGATTTTTAATATTTAGATGGTTAAAATCTTTAGAAGAGGCACCACGTCTCCCTGTTTGGTTACAGAGCGTGTAGAACAAAGCAGTTTCAGATCTGCCTGGGGCTTTCAGTGCTTCATCGATTACAACTACTGTATAATCAAAAGCAATATACTACCCATATTTAAAGTGCAACCTGGTGGGAAAACCAGTTTCAATTCCTGGAAAAGAAAACCTATCGCTAGAACAATCTCATTTTGTATTTTTCATTTCTCCCTTGTTTTACGAAGGAAATCAAAATGCTGGTATACATTTCCATCTCAGACTGAACTTTTTATTCAGTTCTGGGTTTGAAGACTGATTTCTCCTTTCACACTGAAAAAATGCAGTGTTAAAAAGTTCGGTTTTCTTGTATCATTTATCACTCTTAATTTTTCAAAGCTGGCAAAAAATCAAGAAATTAGAATAAAAAGGAGGAAGACTGCTAAAACTTAGAGACATTAAAAGTGTAAAGTCACAAAATTAATACAGAAAACAAGTGAAATATGATTGCCATTTTTTAAAGCCAAGTATGAAAAGGCAACCATAACAAACTTCAATTAAAACTAATTGAAAGAAATACATAACTGCATTTTGTGTTGAAATGTGCCATTATCTGAAAGAAAATTGTAGATAGCTTTGCTGAAGAATTTTTCCCTTTCTGACAGAGAGATTTCTGTGGGTTTTTTGTTGTTGTTGTTGTTAGGAAAGTTTAAATCAGTTTTCCTATTAGCAAAGCTGTTATTCTGCATGAATAGGTAGTCATGGGTCAAATCCTGCAGTCCTTTTATATTTTTAATTACAACTAACTGGCTGTCACCTATCATAAACACACCAGATGTAAAACGTTAAATAGGCAGAAAAGAAAATTCTATTATAAAACATTGTATCAGAAGCTGTAATTCTAGCCAGAGCATTAGAAGTAATTTTAATTTAGGTATTTCTGATTATGAGCGAGGAACTATTACTTCAAAGAAAAAAGTTTCAAAGTTTAAAGTGTTTTTGTGAAACACTATACAGATTGAAATGTGCGTTGCCTATATCACTGTGGAGCAAAACAGATTCATACACTATAGATAACACCTACTAATTCCATAATCAATTATAAGTTAAAAAAGGCAAAGGGTATTTCTGCAGGGATTCTTATTGGCTTACCTTTGACTCTGCAGCTGCATTCAGCTGGTAAGTAGCTCTCATGTCACTCTTTACAACTGTGGCTGGTAATGCTCTAAATTGAGAAGTAGTGCTAAACGTAAGCTAGTCTTTAGTGTCTCAGAAATATAAAAAGTGGGGCAGTGGAGAACTGCAGAAAGAAGCCTTAGCATCTTCTTTATGAGGCTGAACTGTTGAAGTCTACATGCTGTTTCCCCTCTTTATATTCCACATGTACCCTGTGATGTAACCATCCCTGCAAAACTTTGAGTAATTTCTCTAAATAGGAGAATCTTTCAGAAGGGCCTGCTGACACTCTCCAAATTACTCCGTACTGTTGTTTACAGCAGCTGCAGATGTATACACTTAAATCAGGATATATACTAAAACAAGCCTTAAAAGAGAAAAAATAAATCTTACAAAAATTTTATTCATATGTTTAAAAACCCTGTGAAAACAGCTTCAAATCATTTTCTTTTGTATGTTGCTGTTTGAAATTGTCAGGGAATCTGCCAGCACAAGGTCTGAAAGAGAAAAGTTTTGAGTTTCCATGGGTATGAATTTCTCAAACGAGTTGTAAGAATTCAGTCCACAGATCTGCTGATGCAGATCTGAAGAGGCTGGCTGTATTGTATAGCAAACACCCTCAACAGGACTCATCTTGGCTTGATGGCACCCTTTTCCATAAAAGTTATAGCAGGGCATGTTGCACTGAGGCGAGAAAGGATATTTCATTAAAAAAGGATGGCTTTTCCTGTGCAGAGGTCTCATCAAGAGCTAGTTTTTCTGGCAACCAGTTTGCTTAGTTTCAAGTAATCCCTGAGCCTGGCAAGGGCACAGACAACCAGTCTCTGGGTGCATCGCTGCCCACCACAACCTCCTGGCTCCACAGTATGGGATTATTGCCTTCAGCTGCACAGCCTCATCGAGTAAGCCACTTTGTAGGAGAATTTTGCATGTCTTTGCTACACCTTATTTGGACGGGAAAAGCTGAGGACTGCATGGCCAACCCCAGAGATGAGCACGGCCAAAACTGTGATCTTTAAGGGTCCTGATTTATGAAAGCATTTAATTTTTGCTAAGGAGTTTGAGTGCTTTTCTGAATAGTGTTTGTCTGAAGGACAAGATACATTACTGTCTTCTCTTACTGTTGTATTTCTGGAAGTTGATCTGCATCTGATTTTCAAAGAGGCTGACTGCTTCAGTTACCCATGCTTGCTTGGGTAAGCTAATACTCAGCAATTCCAACTGCAATGCCAATACAGGATGGAAGAGAATATACATTTCCATGTCAGAATTTCTCACTGAGCCTCTGTCTCAGGATATAGTTATGTTCATTGAAACATCAGGTTCAGCAGTGTCAGGGGCTGCACTCTGAGCCATCTGTGGGTGAAACTGCATTTTCCTCTCTTCCCAGCAAAGAATGTGTTGACCCCCTGTCTAATTTGCAAGGTTTTAATTGTCTCAGAAGGCAGTTTCTTTCAACTTGTGTTGAATAGCCCGTGTGTGGGTACCTTAGAAAAACATTCTCAGAAATAATCCAGGTGAATCATTTCTCACAAAGACCCCCTAGAAGGACATCAGCCTTTGAAAGCCATCCCGATTGTCCACGGCATCACTCTGTTTTCAGATGAGACCAAAATGCTCTAACCCATTATTTCTTCCTGACATGGGAGCCCACAATGGAAGTCTATCCAAACACCAGCAGTGTCCTCATCTCTGTGTGGTTCCATGTAGAGTCCCTTCCTTCTGATCTGCTAGAAAATTTAATCACAACACCTGAAAAGCAGTATATCTAACTGTAGCTACACAAAGGCAAAGTCAAGCAGGCTGAAAAACAAATGCCACCAAAAATCCTTCATCACCCGCACTTCCCTTGGCTTCACCCATTTTGATAGGGATTTTTTTTATTGTTTTTAATATCTGCTGAGGATGTTATTCAAGGTACACAGTACTATTGGAAAGTCTGATTAGGATAAAATTCCCCTGTTTGAGAACCTTCGAGTTCCAGCCTGTCTAAATATTAGTGTTTTGCACAGTTATGAGTAGTAATAATACTGATGTAGTTCTCATGGCTCTCAGATACATTAAGTTCTGTATAGGCAAATAATAATAGGAGACTTCCTGGCCCAGAAACCTTAATAGATTTATCACTAAATCCAGTCAAATGACACAATGGACACATATATATACACACATGTACAGCAGCATTACTGCATTTTGCTAAATCATAAGTTATTCCTATTGCACAATCATTAATAATTTTTTTTTTGTACTTACCAGAAAAGCAAGGGCAGCAAGAGAAACTTGTCTGTGGCCAAATGCTAGAAAACAGAATGAAATGATAAATTGCATTTTACAGTATGCACATGGTTTGCTATGGGTGAAATTAATCTAGTGCTGAGGAGCACAAATACTTCTCTCCTGACAGGCTCTGCAGAAAGAGTGGATATTATCACACAATGTGAAGACAATGCAAATAGTAAAGGCACTCTAGGAATGCCAGTCTCTTCACCATTGATCTCAAGGTTGTCTTCACCTAACTTTTTCTAACATTTGTCAGCTTCACATGTCCAAGTGCTTTCTCAAAGCAGTCGGTGGTTATATTCCTTGGAAAGGAATGGGATGAAGTGAATGTCAGTGGAAGAACCAGGCTAGGAATCACACCTTCATCCTTTTTTTTTATCCATGGGCCCTTCTATCTCCATGAGCAGAGAACCCAAGACATAACCTATCCATTATTTTTTTGAGTAGTGAAGCTTTACTGTATATCCACTATCTGCTTCACAGTCTCAGCATGCAAGAGATGTATTTAGCCTTTGCAATTTTTACCTGCCCTTCACCTGCCATCTCCTTTTTGCTCTTGTCCCGAGACCACTGTAGTGCTGTACCATGTTCATATCCAAAGTTACAATTTTCCTGTAAACCTTGGTCATGGCCGAGAGCCATAAACCATATGTATGTCTCTCACTTCACTGACCAAGCCTCATCCAGCCTTTACTTTTGAGAACCTTTTTTCTCTGGTTGGTGCATGACTCCTCTGTGGTGCCAAGGGCATATGCTAAAACTCCTCCCCAGAACAGGCAGCACATGTCAACAGCTGAGTATGTAGCTGCTAAGCAGATGTTCTTCATGGGCCCTTTGTCAGCCAGGTTTAATTTACCACTCCTGCATGCCATTCTGTAATTATCTGCTTGCCTTTCCTTACCTGTTGCCAAAATAACCATCTTCGGATACGGCTGTGGAGGTCACCTCCTCCTACATCCAAAATAACTCTATTTTTTATTGATCCAGCTAACTATGCCAGAAGGCTGGTAATCTCCAGCATTGACCCATTATATAATTGTAATTGTCATTTTAAGGCAGTGGCGAGCAATTAGAAGTTAAAGGAATAAACATGGTTTCTGGCTTCAAGCTGCATCTTGAGCAAAGAGCTTTCTCCATAAATAAAGAAGCTGTGCCTACTGATCTGATGGCCCAGACTGGTAAAAAGAATGTCTCGGAAGGTTTCAACCTTGTTTGCAGCATTACTGCATTGCAGAATAACTAGTCAGTGACCCAGCAGGAGTGCCACCTGCACAACAATCTTCCTTCTGACAAGGAGTAAAGGCTAATCTCTGGCTAGGTTAGTCATAAGATATGATGCGAGGACCAAAACATCTATTGATTTTGGAGGACTTAAGGTTGCACACCAAAAGCTACTTACAACAAAGGTTAATTTTGTGTTCTACTTATACATACATGGTGGTGTATATCGTGGATGGTTGATGTAGTATGCAATCCAAGAAGTGAATCCCCAGTAAAAGGCACAGCCCTGGAATGGACAAAAGATACTTTTTTGTTGGATAGAAAGGGTGCAAAGCAAATATGAACTGTAACTATAAATTCTCGTAAGTGCGAAGCCCAGATGACTACTGAAAGACTTTGCAGTGGCTTCGTGTGTTACGGAATACCGATCTTTTAAGATGTTATAAAGCCACTAAAAATAATAATAATAAAAAAAAAAGGATGCACAGTGCAGATTTTTCAGTGTCTGTTGAATGTTTTTCATTCCTGTTGTAGGAACTGACATTTGTTTTCTTCTCCTTATTTGATTCTAGCACTGAAGGGCACATTTCTCTGAGTTGAACTATTAAAAGCCTGGGGCTGGATAAAACAGTTGAGCTGTGACAATACCTTAAATTCAGTATTTCCAGGCAAGGCAGAGCTAGCCAAACAGAACGTTAAACCAGCTGAGATAATAAAGAGCAAAACCAAATAGGCCTGGTTTAACCCCGGTGAAAAAAGGCACTCGGTGCCTTTGAGCTATGTACTGCATCTACTACCACCCAGCCCCGCTTCATCCATTTGCAAAAAAGCAGCACCCCGGCTGCCTTTGCTTGGTGACCGAAGCCATGGGCTTGGGAAAGCTCAAGCAGAGATAATTTGATCGTGTTCTTTGCCCTTTTTAAGGGTCACTGCTCCCATCCTTTGTACAAGGAAAAACCCCAAACTCACCAGCCAAACAGCTGAAATGACTGCGGAGACTGGATAAAGCCTTTCTACGTGTCTAAGTTAAAGGTCCCCCTCTCTGCACCTTCTCAGGAAGAGCAGTGTGCTGGGACCGGCTACAGCCCCATTCCACAGTAGGGCAGCAAGTCAGGCTTTCTCTTGTCAATCTTTCTACGCAATGCCACTGTGGTGCGTGTGTCACAAACATGAGGGGACAACAGTTACTGTGGGTCTTTAACTCCCACAGGCATGAATCGCTTTAGAAATGGCACTCTGGCTCCAAAGCCATATAGGTGCTCTAGCTTATATTCCTCTTTATTTTTAAACACTGTGTGTTGTAACACATCATCTCTAGTTGTGCATATCTCGTTAGCTCCTTTCTGACTCTGGAATGGTGTCGAACCACCTATCATGGCCATATGTTTATCTCCTTCACAAAAATGTTAAATGTATTGCAAAACTTTCCAAGGGAGGCTCTTTAGGGATGGGGAGTGGGCTGATGCAAAATGACGTGAAATAAAAGGAATGAAAGCTTATAAGATAACAACACATGGCTGAAATTTGGGAGGTTTTTGGAAGACAGAAGACTTTAGGCAGCTCAATATCTTCCGTCCTGAGGCTTCCATCTATAGCATGAGAAATATGTATATATTTTTTTATTTGTAATTTGTTTTTAGCTTCCTAATGCAATGGCTGTCTCTTGTTCTGTATTTATATTGCACCAAAGAAGCGGAGTGTGATTTCTGTCAGCATTGCTAGTTGTTGCAGCAGCGTATCTCATAATAAAATAGCATTCAGTCTGAAAAATATCCTGGACGTGACAATCAGCCCCTTGGGTAGATGAGTCAAAGTGGACACTGACATGCAGGAGCTAAAATAGCCATTGATTTCAATTCATGTCCTTGGGGACATGACCCTGGGATTTTTCCTATATTTATATTTTGGCTAATCATAATCGCTGGAGCTAGAAAATAAATTATTTTTTATTTTCCTGTCTTCTTCCAAGGACTGCTTCAATATGAGGATATTCTCTCTTGCACAAAATAATAAACACAGTCACCTTTATCATATTTTTCAGAGGAGTGTGCCCTCCAGAAAACTTGTGAACAAATAATGTCTCCAGAAGATGTCTGATGTAGTGTAAACAATGGCAGAAGCAGGCCAAGCTGGAGGGAAACAAAAAAAAAAGGAAATGAAGGTAAGCAAAAGATTGATTTTTATTACTTCACAGTTTAATGTCACAAAAAGAATAAGGACTAATATTCCAAAACTGCAGAGTCACAGCGAAATCGTGGGATTTAAGATTTTGTCTTAATTGAAGCATCTGGAACCAAAGATTAATAGAATTATTTTCAGTGTTATACAAAGTTGCTTTCATTTTGCAGGGAAGCAGCTTATTTTTACTAGCCTTGAATTAAAAAGAGCTCTTCAAGCTCTGAATGTGATACATAGCCCTGACAGGACATTAAAACAGGACAGCTGTGTATACAAGCAGACGTCTGCCGTGCTTTTCCAAAAGACGTCTCCCATGTTTTAAGGCTACCTTAATGCTCCTGTAGGATGTGTCTGACATTTAAAAACATCTGAATTGCTTCTGAATGGTTTCCTTGTCCTTTGCCAACTCAAGTATCTGCATGGAGGTAGTTTGTATTTCATTTCCTTGTGGACACAAAATGAGATTTTGTTGCAAAGTTAATCCATTCTGATGGCTTTTTTGTTCCCCGTTACAAAGAACTGAGGTAATTGTTGTAGAAATTATTATACTGATTCTCTTCTGAGGAAGATTATGAAACAATAACAGGCACTGCTGATTTGCTTCAGAAAATGAATTGCAGCTCATAGAGATTGAGTTTCAAAAACAAATGTCAAGAGTGATTCCTGGTGGCATTTTATCTTGGTTACATTTACCATACTACCAGAGCCTGCCTCACTGCAAACCAATTATAAGGCATAAATGAAAAGTGGTTTTCAGCATGTGAAATCTCAAATACTTTTATTATGCATCTTGTATGGTAGCCAGAGTCAAAGATTAAACAATTTCAAAGTAATTAAGCCAGAGAGATTCGAGCTAAGAAAATTTCAAACAATTAACGATTTAACCAAAGGCTGGAGCAAACTTCCAGTTTTGCTGGTAATTTCAAAACTAATTTGACTCATGATGAACCCATTAAGGATTGGTCACTGGAAGGATTCCGCACACCTCTTGCCCATTTAAAAGAAGGGTAAAAGTATTTCTGGCTCTTCTGTGCTACCAAAAACTCTCTCCTTTTAAGTGTGTGAGCAGAAGAAGGAAGGCAAGCGTCTTGCAGCTCTGGATTTGAATTCATCTATTCTGTGTTCTCATTCCCAGCTCCACTAACTCCCTTAATGTCTCTCCAAGCCTCTGTTACTCCATCTGTAAATGGTAATATCACTCACTGTGTTTCTCTGCTGTGTACCAGCTCCCTCGATCCTGCAATCATAGCGTGGAAAAAGAGTGCTATGGGAAAACTGTACTGTTCCTTCATGCTCACAGCTCCCTACGTGCCCTCTCACTTCCAGTGCTCCAACTCACACAGCTGACCGACAGGCTTTCCTTGACCATGTTCCCCCCCACGGCCAGGCACTAACACCCCCAGAATGGGGACAATCAGACTGAAGAGAAGTTCCTTAAATGTAAAAGTTCCCAGCCTGATGCATGAACCATCATCCAGCAGAAGGGTCACAGCTGGTGGTGGCAGAGCCTGGCAGTTACCATGTTTTGCTGCTTGCCTATTTCTCATCTGTAGCAGTTCTTGATCCCTCCCATCAATTGGGTCTGTTTTACTTCTTCAAGAGTCCTGCAAAAGGCTTGGGAATGGCAGGAACTAAAAGAGGTCCTAAAAAGTTATCTTGGTCAGCTGTCATCTCTTCATTTCTTTTTGATACCTTCTTGAGTTCTAGCAAACTAACAAGGTTGCATTTCCTTGTGGTCAGCAACTATTGTATCATATCTGAGGTGTTTTGTTTTTCTTGTTAGCATCACTGTTACAGTGATGGAGAGAAGCAAAGATGTCAGGTTAATGCTTCTGTATAAGCTCCTCTAAGTTTTTTTTTTTTTTTTCTGTACAGCTAGATACAACATGTGCTTGTCACTCTTCTGTAACAGTGGCTGAGCTCTTACTTTTGTCGCTTAAATGTTTTATTTCTTGAAACTCTCAGAACTCAAGTATGGATCGCATGGCCTTGGAGAACAATTAGACTTTGAAGATCTTAGTTTCAAAAATCAGATTACCAGTTCTGAATTCCTGCAGTTCTTCTTTGGAGTTTCTCAGTTGTTCTCGACCTGACTCGTATCATGCAGAACTCTGGAACCTGCTCATTGTTCTTACCTAGGTGTGAGCTGCCGTGGGGGCAGTTATCCTCTGTGCTGTATGCTGACACTACCCACCTTGTGAGTGCGAAGGCACTGTGAAGAGACTGAGAGTGGGACACCTGAAGGCTTGTCCTCTCCTCTCTGTCAAGCATGACTTTGGGTTACTACCCCATGTTTATTATTTTGCCTACTGTTCAGGCTGTGTGTCTAGAGTGCAAACAATTTGGGGCAAATACTACCTCTCCCACTGTGAGCAGGTGCAGTGACCATTGCAGCTGGAATCCTATTTTTGGTCAGGCTTATGAGTGCTGCTAAAATGCCAATTTGCTATTGATGACAATCTGAAATTCTGAATGCTGAGTCTGGGACCAGTTTCCAGGACCCTGCCCTAGAAACCCAGCCACCATCCCTCTGGCTCCTTGTCCTCCAGGCCACAGTTCCCACAAGTGTCACTTACTGAACCGCTGGGTGGCGGAAGTTCTTCGTACTTTCCACTTGATCATAAATAGTTGAGAGGCGAATGTAAAAGAGCAGATATATTAGAAGAGGCCCAGTGTATTCTGTTAGAAAAAACTAGAAATGAAAAAGAGAATAGCTGGATCAGAGTAGGAAATTGTACCAATAAAGGCATGAGAGAAAGAATAACCCCCTCCACAACACCCATTCATCCTTTAAATGTCATTTCAGCTTCATTTTGAGGACTTAAATGACATGTAGGTGTTTTTCCGCTGTCTCCTTAGCAAAGGAGTAAAATCCATCTAGCAAATGAGACGTTTCTGTGAAGAACATTAACCCAATCGCGAAGGTTTTGTGGAAGATGGTCAAAATTGCAGTTATCTCCTGTTTGTACTTTTGGCTGTGCCATCAGATCCCTTTTTTGAATCTAAATACCATTGAAAATGAATGCCCAAAAGCTGAAGGCAACTTGCTTTGTGCCAGTATTTTTTGCAATTATGTGATATTTGGTCTAAAGCCAACCAAGCATGACAGAAGGAAACGTAGCTTTGAATCCTGGTTGCTAGCAGAGTCATCTGGAAGGGAGGGATCATGGCTTGAAATCTGGCAGTGGGTGGGAGAGCAGGGCCAGCCTGCCTGCTATACGGTACTCTGAGCCTCTGTTCATTGATGGACAGGGACTCCCCTGTGCAGGCATCGGCAGAAGCCGCGTATGGTGGGCAGAGTGGACAGGTAAGTTAGTCCGTGAAACAGAAAGCAATAATTTCATCTCTCTTCTGCAACCCCAGCTAGCCACAGAGAGCTGAGGGAGATAAGAGGCAGGGGAGGGAAGGGGGACTTACAACACTGCCACAAGCCACCCTCGGGTTTATGTTCTAGCTTTGGTTTGGTACAGCCCTGCATCACCTTTTGTCAGGGCACACCGTTAAGCTACAAACAGCTGGAGGAAATAAAACTTGGTTAGGATGCTGTGAGGTCTGGATTTGACCATCCATCTCCACTGTAATGAAATATCAGAATAAAATGGTGCAGTCCTACATGTTTACAAGGGACAGTAACTGGTAAATCATAACTCAAGTGCATAGCATTGCTTAAGGGATAAATGTTTTTAACTAATGGGCTGTTTGGCTTTAAGGTGGCTATTTGCACTGATGTAGAATTGTAACAGGTAAATACCCATAGCTTAAAGAAGCAACACTGAATTTAGACTACCTTTCTCAAAAATAGTATTTGGCAGGCACTCTGACCCTCACTGCACTGTTCTTCTTATCTCTCTTCAGAAGAGCTTTGAAACAGAAAGTTTTTCCAGCAGAAATATTCTGCAAGTAGGTTTACTTGCTTTGGGACCCCCGGTACTGTTTCTTTTCCCCTACTACAGGGGGAAGCTTTGGAAATATCAACCTTTAATAGCAAGACTGCCTCCAAAAGTAAAAAACCTGAGTGTTCTCTACAGGAGAAATGTCAAATGCTTTTTTGCACGTGACATCATGACTTCTGTGCTCCATTTAGACTCTGCTTGAGCCCAAGAGCAGTAACGTGTGTCTGTGTGCATGGAAACATATGATGAAGGAGTGTCTGAGAGCCCACATTGTTGTGGAACAAACCACAGCCAAGGGATTATTGGATTTTTGTCTTAGTAACAGTTGTACTAGTCTATTCCTAACAGTTTGAGAGCCCGCTGTGCAAGGCATTCTACAAACACTGTAAGAAACTGCCTCTGCCGTTAAAACCTAGTGCATGAAATATAGGCAATGATAGTATAGGAAACAGAGGTATAGATAACATGGTTTGGACAGGTCAGTGAGCTGCTTGCTTCAGTGTAGCTTCTCCTCTCAGCCATCGGTTGCACCACAAAATACGCCCCTAACTGCCAGCCTTCATCTTCTGCTTGGCATGAGCATATTACAAAGCTGCCAGGAAAAGATTGGCAGGACTTAGCACCAAGTTGTGGTTACTTGTCACTGCACCAAGTGTTCCCTCCTCACCCCCTGGCTGATTTCAGGTGCTGAAAGGAGGAGGAGAGCTTCAGGATTTAGTAAAAAGAAAAAAATCCGGCCAAAGCTCCAGGCCATGTGACAGCTGAATCCAGGTGGACAGATAAGGTGGTTTTGATGCAGGAGGGGGAATGTAGGGCCTCCCCTCAGAGCAACTCAGAGAAGCAGCCGCCACGCTGACAGCACCAACAGCAGCTCCAAGCTGGAGTTTTGTGGAGGTGAGCAACATCAGGATGCTCAAGGTGCTTCACAGGCCAGGGACAGCATCCTGTCTCATCTGTGTGCCAGTCACATCTGACACAAAGCCTTAATCACCCATGCGGAGGCATGCGGTCTGGGATCAGCTGTGAGATTTGCAATCAAAGTAGGCATTGTCTGGCAGGCAGGACGGTATTTGCCTTTGTCATGACTGCATCACATTGCTGGAGTGTAGTTAAGATTGGTAGCGTTCAATTTTGTAAGATGAGGTTCAATTTTCTGCCGTGGAGTTTTTTCTTCTTGACACTTTGGGTGAGTTTCAGTCTATTTCCCTCTGTTCCATCTCCCATGCTGCAACCTCTGCTCTCCTTCTCTGCCCCATTGATTTTAAATTCACCACCAGTGAAAAGTGAGTTCCAGAGAAACTCTGATACAAATCCCACGAGTTCAAGCAGAAGGGAAAGTAGTCTTAAATTAACACGAAATTGCAATCACTTCTAACCATTGGCAATCAAAGACAAGCACCATTCTTTTACTATTGATTTTCAGTGAATATATGCAACTAAGCTTACCTAGTATCTTCATAACTGGGCTGAATTACTGGGCTTGCAGAGTTGTTAGCTGTGTGTTAAGGATCAGTCAAGCTATTATTTTCAAAGATGCTCAAAACCCTATCAAATTACTAACATATTAGTTTTTGCTGACATATCCTGCAAAAATATTATATTTTAAACAAAACCCTGAAATAATAACATTGTAACTTGCGGTTTCTGGAAAAAAAAAAAAAAAAGTAAAGACAAAAAAGTGGTAATTTAAAACATACAGCATTTTTGCTCTGTAGAAATGCCAAAACAGCCGATATTCAGAAGAAAATTGCTTTTTCTTTACCATCTTGTGGGCCTGCCTAGATTATTTTGATATATTTGATGCAACCAGATACAGTGGTCCATAATAAATGCAAAGAACTTTTCCTGGAGGAGCGTTACATCTCTATTACAATATGCATAGCTCAACAGAATTTAATTCATCATTAACCCCCTGAAGAAACAAAACAGGAGACTGCCCCCTTCTTTTTTTCCACATCTGTACACTCTATATTTCATATTTCATACCACACACAGTGTCCATTTCTTTTATCTTCCTTCTCTCTTTTCAAGTGTCTGCATTACATACTCTAGTTACCTCTTATTCTGAGTGGCACAGATAAAGTGCTGTTCTTGAATCGAGCCTCTCTCAGGCATGAGCTCCATACAGGGTTCTGAACCCAAGCTTTTTTAATGACCTTAGTTATCAGGACCCTGGGGATTCGATTCAGTAATACCTGCACTGGAAGCATCTATTAATAAACAACTGAAATGTGGCAAAAGAAAGCTAATGGGAGCCTCCAAACTGCTTGTCTTCATCATTCAAGAGATGATGAGAGAAGTGGGAAAACAATACAGAATAACTAATTTCCAAACAGCAAAGTATCTCATGCTGCATGAGCGGGATGGTACCTGCTTCCCCAGAGTTTCCAAAGGCCTGTCTCTTTTTTTATCATTTGTTCAGGTTATCATGGCAGTAACACCTTGCTAAACTAAGTAACAATCAGGTCAAGAATTATAATCCCAGACCTGCTGAGGCAGAGGGTATGTTTAGGGAGAGATGAATGCAGCAGAAGTGAAAGGAGGTATTTAAAGTGTTTTGTTCTCTGTGATGTAGAGGGAATGTGAGGTGAATTTCCTGGCTGGTGGGGGCAGCTGGCGTAGTGCCTGACACCATCCCAACAGGACGACTGCAGGGGATGGAACGATTTCTGATGTGAGTTAATAGTACTGTGTGTACTGGTTGGGAAAAGGCAGAAAAGGGCAAAAGGAAGCTATAAATAGAGGGGATGGAGTGGAAGGAGACTGAAAAAAGTCCAAGAGAACCTTTATAAACGAACAGCCCACGGATTAGCAATCTTCACATGAGGGCATCAGCTAATTCCTCTCTGTAATGTTTACAACATGCCCTTTCTGTAATACCACACAACGCACCCGAGCTTGTATCACGTTGCCTTTTGGCATAGTCTCACATTATCTCATTTATGACAAGCTGCAGAGTGGAGCTGAGGAAAGGCCATACAGCCTTTTCCATGCCGATCCCTTCCTGCAGCTCTTTCCATGCCATGTAGGGGCAGTTTCCCAGTTCATCGGTGCTGGTTGTGATGGTTTCTCTTCAATTGCCACTGGGATGTCTGGGTTCAAGCAGGGGAAGTGGTGGCTGTGGTGTAAGGGCAATACCTGCAGCCAAGACAAGGACTTTGGGCCACTGCCTGAAGCTCTCAGCACAGCAAGAGACACAAAAAAGTTCGAGTGTGTCCTGGATAACTTTGACGGAAAAACAGCTGCAGGATATAAATTATCTAACAGATGGAGCCTAGTTTCTCTGATAAATGTGAGACAAAGGCATTGGTTGCAGGTCTGAGCCAGGGTCAGACTGAGACAGTACGTGCCACGTCAGGAGGAGGATCAGCTGATACCAGACAGACCATTACCATATGCAAGTGTACTCACAGCAGCTGGGATTTCTGAGAAACCCAAGAGAAGCAGGCAGCTGAATCCCCCGAAGTTCCCAAATCGCATTAAACTTAACATCTAATTCCCTTAGACTCCTTTTACAATCTCAGCCCTAAGTATTCTTGAGCTAATGATCATTAAGAAACTTTATTACTTCTGGACTAATTTCTACTTCCTATGCTTTGGTACCTCATTAAAGGCCATATAGTTACCTGGGGATGATAATGGCATCGTTTTATCAGCCTCTTTGAATCTTCACCTTTTTAAATTGTTGTATTTTCATGTCTGCAAAAATCCTCAGCAGCAGCAGTTTTGCATCAGGTAATGACCAGGTAAATTCTTAAGGACTTCTTGAATATTCAGTGATTTTTCATCCAGTTTTCATGGAACTGGCTGACCCATTCTACAAAATTTGAACAGTGCACACAGGGGCACCTGAAACTTCCCTTGTCTGGGCAGATTTTGCAGTGACTCACTATTTAGGAGTATGTAAGACTACATTGCAGTATTTACTGCAAATATCAGAGATCGGGATGGATTTGCTGTAGGATTTTACAGGCAAATTGCAGCTGACTCAGGGGCTGGGGATTGAACAGTGATAGATGCTGCTTCTTCCTGATCCAGGCCTGTGCTTCCTCCATGGGAAAAGGCAGGGGAAATCACGGCTTCCTCCCGTCTTTTCTCCTAAGTCTGATCTGTCTGAAACGACCGGCGTGGCATCAGACTGCTTCGTACTCTGAACAAGATTCTTCCCTGAGAGCACATGCCTTTGCACATTTCTTACTTAAAATGGAAAATGACTGCAAACTAAAATATGCTCTTCTTAAAAACACACATATATGCATGTTATGTATATTTGTATCTATATATATTCAGCGAAGCACTCAAGTTCTGTTTGTAACCAAACAGCAGTATGAATTCAGACTTTCTGCCAAATCTTTACAAGGCTTCAACAGCATTTTGAAATCTGCCCTATAATCTGCCCAAAAATGTATATCAATCATCTGCTGCGTAGACACCTAAATGAAATGGTGCTCTCAAACACCTGGCTCTTACTAATAACCTCAACTAGCTCTTCCACAGTGCTTTTCATCTAGAAGCCTCAAAGCAGTTTGTAAAAGAGGGAAATACTGTTATTTTCTTGACACAGAACTGGAATGTGAGATACAGAGAAATTCAGTCAAGGTCACTGCACAGGGTGGGCAAAGAACCTCACTCTCCCAAACCCTGGTTCACTGTCCTCTTTGTGCTCACTTTACCCACGGTATGGGCTTGGACAAAATTTCTCCATACAAAATAGTTTTGCCAGACTTACACATTTTAGAGGGCCTAAAGCTTCTCAAAAATTTGTGTAAAGATCAACAAATGGTCCACGTCCCTTGTTTCTCTGAATACACACAGGACAGGGTCTACACTTATCAGCACCATACACTGAGTAGTCCTTTGCTCCTTTAGTGGCAGAATTGGTTCAAGCTGTGTATAACTGAAAAAAAAAAAACCAGCTTGCTCTGTCTATGCTTATTGAATTCCCTCTATCTTCTTTTTGCACTTTAAGCAGTAAAAACTAGAGGGTATTTCTGTAAACACCTATACATGGGTTATGCAGCCTGTGCTCTGCTCAACAGCAACTAAAACATTCACCTCTCTTAGAATTAGTTTTCCTAGTAGCTCCCTAACTCCCTTTGGTGCCTGAAGAATGGACATGCTGGCATGGTTCATCCTGAGCTGATGGCATTTGTTGCCCAGACCAAGAGATATAATTGTAATACTGTTTGCCTTATTAGAAACAGTGTCTAAGCAATCCAAATCAGACAGTTGGGCAGCTTCAGCAAAAGAGAGGTCTCCTCTTCCCTTATCAGTTCACTTCATGCTGCCACTGGGCAGTAACAGCCAAAAGTATATGTGGCCCAAGGAAAGGCACAAATAATATAAAACTATGGCAAGAAATCAGGCAAATGCAAGCTGTTCTCTCCTGATAACCCTGGAGGTTGAAAACTATTAGACTTAATTAAATGAAAAATAAGACCAATCTTGTGTGTGTACTTTGTCTTTGTGAAAGGTTACAGCATTTTGACTCTGATCAGCTCAAGACTTGGCCAGCTGTACCAAAGTAGAGCAACAGTTACTGTGTGCAATATTGTGTGTTCAAGCAGAAATCTCTGCCAAGTACAAACTGTTAGCTGTAAAATGGAGGTGCTTTGTGTTACAAATAATTATAGTTGGAAAAGTGGCTGTAGAGGAAATAATGACTTTTTTTTTTCCTGGAGATCTTCTATGATCAAATTCTCTATTGATCCAAGAGTTTAAGCAATCAAAAAAGTTTTGGGAAATTCTTTGGCAGTTTGTGTAGTAGTCATCCTTAAGCTGCTCAAAGATTTACAAAGAGTCACATATTCTGTTTCTTTGGCACTGCTGCCAAGTTTTTCAGGCACCCACACTTCTATGAAAGTATTACCCAGTTGGAAGGGTCCTGTCCCACAACTGTATTGGAGTTGGCCACAAAGTATGAGAGCTCCAATATGTATCCAGCTAGAAATACATTCTCCACCTACATAGCCTGCAGACACTTAGCTCTCTCTCCTACCTTGATCTCAAATTCCTTCCTAAGCAATGATCATATGAGTTTTCTTATATTTATCTTCTTCACACAGACCCACTAGTTTGCTGGGACTCCCAGCCCTCCCACTCCCCCAAATTCCTCAGATCCCATCTTTTTTCTTTCATTTAAATTGTCTGTACTACTTATTACATCCCATTAGGAGGATATAAACCATTATCAAATTCTCTTCTCCTGTTGCCGAATTCAGGAAAGCGTCCTAAGCTGTTCCCCACTGGAAGCTCAGAGCTGACTTTGGTACAGAGGAGGCTGAGAAAACGAGTCTACAGAAGTTTAGCAACCTCTTCTTCAAACCTGTCAATACTTGTAAATTGCTTCATATCACTCTCATCCCACAGACTTCATGGGATTATTTCACATCTACAAGACCAACTCTGCATTCTCAGCCATGGTCAGAGCAAACTGCTCCTCCACTATTCACCACCCACCCACACCCATGGGGCAGAAAAGCTTTAGTATGCCTGCATTGCATGAGTAAGAGTAGAGGACTACGCTGACCAGAGCACTGCCTTCCCCCCAAGAAAACAGGCACACCTCGTTATTCAATACAGCACACCCTTCCCCACTGCGTACACTTGCTATACATTACCACAAAGTATCAAGCATACACCTCTTGGCTTCTTGTTCATTTTCCACAATCTCTAACTCAGTGATAATATTGCTTGCCAGCCAGAAGGGAATAGACGAATTAGTGAAAACATAGATTTTCAGAGTTCAAAGATCTTCTCAGGTTTAAATAAGTATCAGTCTCTACATTTCTAAATTGAGCAGAATCTTTTTTCTTTGAAAAAAAATTGAAATTATTCCAGAAAAAAATATGTAAAATGCAATCTTAAAGCTACTAAATATGGTTCCTTTTTTTTCAGCCAGTTCTATGGTTTATAGTAGCAGAATTCTATTGAAGTGGTAACTCAGAATCAAAATTTTTCTCTGTGATAATTTGTCTGTACCACAGAGCTGTGTGGAATCAGAATCATATAAGGAAGGTTTATAGTGTGTATGTGTGTGTGGGGGGGGGTGGCTGTGCAAACACAAAGCAAAAAAATGTACAACCTAAGCAACTACAGTCTAAGCAAATGGAGCAGTTCTGCTGCCAGCGTCAGTGTTTTAAGGCTCCCAAGAGTCAAAGTATTTAAGCAATCCCTAATTTTAACTCAGTTACAAAAAAATATTTACTGAAGTACTGTGTTTCGGGATTAATCTTTCTCACAAAATTCACAGACTTGGAGGTAAAATGTATTTTTCACAGTTCTGTGCTGTTTTCTCAGTTCTATTTTGATCCTTCTGGTAGCCTGCCCGGGTAGCAACTAGACAACAGAAGCTGATAAATCAGAAACTGCAATCACTGTTCAAATGAGGAAAGCTTTAACACAAGTCTGAATTTCAGCAGAAAGAATGGCTTTCTTTTTCCTTTTGACTATAGCAGCAGTATGCATTTGTAGCGGTAAAATGCCAACCATGTTTCAAAAAGTCACATGCGGCATTGCAATATATAAAAAGAGGTCTCTGTCAAAGATGCTTAGGCCCCAGATTGGACAGAGATCAAATATAAAAACCCATCACCACAGTGGTGGGAATTTCAAACACCTCTGGGGGTACAGTCTTTGCAGGAAGCATACAGAAGAGATCTGTACACTCAGCTCCCATTCATATCTCTGCAACATCAGTCAGCAAACCTCAAGTATGCCGCCCGGGTATATAATTGATACTATATCAATTCCCAGAGTAAGGAAATTGACAAAGCTTGTGTAGAAGCAAATTATGTGTTTCTGCTAATATTTGTGTTCTTAAAAAGAAGGCAGAGTAGAGAGTTCTGGCAACATCTATGATGTGAAGAAACAGTTTTTGTTTTCTCCCTAAATAGCTTTATAGAGATACACCTCGAGGGTCTGAATTCTTCTAAAAGAACCAAGTGAGGCTGGATTTCTACCCACATTATCCCAGGAGGGGACCTCATTTTCAAGAGTGTCAGAGCTTAACTGCTCCAGTGAAGGACAACTGTAAATCCTTCACACCAATTTGTCTTTCCTCCCTCCCTCAGAGCAACCCAGTCTCTAGAACTTGTTGACATCTGGTCAGCTGATCTCAGAGCTGTGGTGCAACCTGAGCCCAGGAGATGTCTGGCCTTTCACAACACAAACTACCAAACATGTTTGCACAGTCACCATGCAACTGTGTTTTAAGAAAGCAGAGGCTGAGAAGGAAACATCCTACCAAGTGGCAACCTTTAACAGAGGGACCGAGTAGACAACAGGAGACAACTCTCGAGTCATCAAGGTGATGTCTGACAAGGACTGTAAATCAGAGACCATGCATGCCCCAAAAGGAAAGGTGAAGTTTATCGACTCAGAGATGTATGCTCCTAGACTTAGGGACCTGAACTGTGTTCACTTGGGAATAGATAATGGCATCATCTTTTCTTTTACAATATGCCTGGAAGAGGGTACTGCTCCCAGGAGGTGGAAGCCCTTCCCCTAGCCTCTCCCTTTCATAAAACGTGAGCTCCTCTTCTGTGTTTAAATCCCCAGGACTGAGGGACTTGGTGTTCTTGATCCTCAAGTGGGCATCTTGAATATGATACCCAGTGAGGTGAAAAGCCCCAGAAGATCCACCTCTATGCTTAGTTTTCCCCCAGCCAGATCCATGCCCTATGCATCATCCCTTGGAGCAACAGCACATCTCCATATGCTTCTGTGTCTAATTTTAGATGCAGACCTGAATGTGGCCCTTCGTACTTCAGCTATCATTTTGCTGATAAGAGTATTTTTATTCTATGCCTTGTTTATTTAAATGTCAACCCTTTAAATCATAAGTGTCCCTCCCTGTGTGCATGAATCTGATGGAACAGCAAGGGGGTTTGAATGGGAGCTCTAAACACAGTAAAACTGTACATCCGGTGTACAAATATGTTCTTAATTGCTATTGTTAAAATACAATCTTTTATGAACTTTATTGCTATAGACTAGCTATAATATAAAATCTCTCTACTGTTTAAACTAAATGATGTGGCTAGGAAGATTTCTCCCACTGAGAATGGAGACAATTTAGAATATGGAACAGAATGGGGTAAGATGAGTATTCAGAACTCATGGAGTCAACTTTCTGCACGCACAGATCAAATCATAAAAAAAACGCCACTGCCTGCAGTATCAGTGCGTAGTCATAACTGTGCTATTTATAATGGGATATTAAGCTTTAGTTATGTTACTGTCTTAGGCTACATAAACCACCAGGAAAGGAGAGAATAAATAAGGCTCGTGCAGATTACTTAGTTGCAGCAAACAAGAGGCTGCACTACTCACACTTTTTGCTCTTCAAGGAAATTCCACGGTTGTTTTTCTATGAGTGGAGGTGGGATGGGTCAGGGAGACACAGGACCTCAATTAGCATTAATCAGTATGGCCACATGGAAATCAGTGGGGCAAGGCCTCAGCCTTGGTAAACACACAGATCTCTACTGAAACGGGTAGAGGTCACGGAGTATGAACTACTCTAACTCCACTGAAGTAAACTGCTTGTCACCACCTGGGGATTTGGGTCCTGTATTAGAGCTGGGAAAGATAAGTATAGGTCACATTATTAATTCTTAGGGTTTAAAACCTCCAAGAGATTGTGCTACTAGTGGCTACATGCTAACCTGGCAAGTGAGAAACGCACATGACCTTAAGCAGGACAGATGGATATGTGACTTTATAGTGCTGATCCAGAAGCTGTTTCTTCCCAAAGTTAGGAGCAATTCTGGCAGTAACATCCACCTTGAATGTACTAGTTAATTGATAAGGAGCTGTACAATAGCATGTCCATTCTTTTAAGCGACTTGTAGTAATGCTTATTAACCCATAGTGACCCACTGGTGAGGGGAACAGGTCTTATCATCTGCAAGCTGCTTAAAGACCTAATGCTGACAAGCTCCATCCATATAGACCAGCCAGCGAAGTACAGTGGCTTGTCAGTGGGCCTTGTGGTCCACCCATGTGAGGAGGGTGGGATCTGTGGGCTGCCTGAGGTAAGTATGTATTAATTTGGCCCACAGCCATAATAACAGTTAGCAATAATTCACTTGTTTTGTTAAAGGAACTGCAAGCAATTGAAGATTTGTTTTCCTTTGCTATGAACAGTCTTATCACAGCTTTTATGGCTTTCAGAAACCATGTAGTTCTGTCTTACGTTTCTCACTGCAGAAGTCAGGAATCCCATTACTCAGCGTACGTATGGAGGTTGTGTGTTGTTACTCCAGCTAACACAGTGCACGCAAACTGCAGCACACGCCAGGTCAGTCTGGTAGTCAGACCAGTCTCAGCTCCACCACCTGTTTGCTGCAGGACTTTGGAAAGGTCTCTTCATCTCCCATTCCTTCGCTGTTCTTTTCAAGCCTTTCTGCTGTCAGTCTTTGGACTGTGAAAGAATGGAATCTTTCACTTCCTCTTTGTGCAGCATCTAGCACGGCCAAACCCATAAGGTTACAGTTCCCAAAAACCCATTTGAGTGGAGCATGTTGCCTGTCTCCAGCCACCCCCACCTTCCAACAGCTGGAAATAGCTGAAGTCGAACTGAGACCAGAAGTAAAAACAGACTGTGGTTCTGTGCACAGCATGATACAGGTATTATCATGCTGATGGAGAACGCTTTTGTTTTACAAAGAGATTTAAAAGTTTTACGACTCCTGGGTATCTTCTGCCTGGAATCCCTGGCCTTGCTACTCTCTCAGAACCATTCTTTGTGTGAACAAAGAGTAAGACAGTCCCATGCAGTAATTTTCCTGCTTAAGTAACAGGATTACCAGAAATTCGTATTTTATTTATTTTTTAATGTCCTCCCACTTTCAAAGCTGAGGAGCCTTGCAGCAAGTGAATGTATTCGGCTACAAGTCCTGCACGGGCATATAAACCCTAGATAAGCTAAAATTGTTTTAAAAAATTTATCTTTTTTTCCTTAGGCAATATTGTCACGTCCACCTTCTAATCTTTAATTGAATGTTAGAGTTAGTATGTTGATAACTTGGTTTACTATCAATTTAATTCTGTTTTGACTGCTGATAAATTACACTATTTGACATAGGGAAGGACAGGATGAGGAAGGTGGAGTAATTTGATGATAAAACACAGTGTACATTAAGATGTCATGCTGATTGTTACAAGAACATACTTACTGTGGTCCAACCGACCTGCTGACCCAGGTCTGTAAAATACAGTGTAATGATGGAGGAAACTGCAAGGCTTTGAATGTTAACGGAATCCTTCAGATAGGGCCCATCTGTAATGACAAAAAGGGAAGAGCAAATGGCACGAACAGCATACATCCTTTCAGTGGCTTAGCGTAGCGCGTAGGCTGCCCCGTTAACGGCCAAGGAGTTAAACCATTTCCTTTAATTTGCATTGCAGTCTAGTGACTATACTTTTCATGTAAAAGGCATAACTTGTATTCTGATTTATTTTGGTGACTTGGTACTTATTCTCTAGGTTAGCAGCTTAGAGCATTTCTATGAGAGTTATTCTTCTCTCATTTTAACAAAATCATTAGGCTGACATGACGCTGGGCGGCAATGCACAGCAATTGTTATGATGCTATCTCTGTTCATCTAGACCATTAGAGACATGCCATGCAATTGCACAATTTCATAGATCACTTTTCATTCCGTCTTGCAAGACTAATGGGAAAGTCAATGTTATACAGCCTCTTAGTCACTGATGTCTTCTGATAGTTTTTGCCTGAGTATTTGCATTCTCAGGGTATTTTACAATAGGTTGCACCATCATGATGAATGCAACTTCTTGGGCAAAAGCTCCCAGTCCAAGATTTCTTTGGAAACTGTCTGACCTAGGCAGACCACGTGTATCTGAGCATTACGTTACTTTTCACAGCACTCTGAGGCATCTGTTTCCAGAACCCAGACTGAACAAGAATGGACATAAAATAGCAAGGTCTGGTTCTTTTTTTAGAGAGGCAGTGAGTTGGATATTAGGAAACCCCAACAGACACTGGCATGGGGTGTTGCCATGGCTGCAACACTTCTTTCTTTTTTCTACTTTAAGCAGTGCATCTCCCTTTCGATGTATGTTTGTTCACTGTTTGAGTCAGGGAGGATGCCAAATTCCACCAGCTGCTCAGGTCTCATTTTCTAGGGTTCTGCAATGCTGCATGTCCACAGACCAAATGCCATGTGGTCAGTGGCAGCTACAGCTCCCACCGCCATGTCCACCAAGAACTGGTGTGCTGGCACAAAAAAGGACACTGCGTCCGGTGGCCAGTTGTATCTTCCAATGAGGCTGTGAACAAGGACTGTAACTGGTATCACAGTGAGGGATGGAAGTGAGTGAATTTTTCCATGAATGGCTTTAGAACTGCTTTGTCTTCATTATTTGAGCATATGGTGTATTCTGAAACATTTTTACATTACACAATAGTTATGAAAACCACTAGATTCCTTTTTTGATGAGGAACCTAATAACTTCATGATTGATCTCCATTAATGAAAAAGTACTAACAGTTCACCTACTAATACGTATCAAGAGAGTAATACTGTTAGGAGGAGAACTTGCCAAAAGTTTAGTAATTTGTTAGGTGTCTTTTTAACATCCATATGAATACTTACTGCGTTCCAGTTGCAGGCCAACACGGGAAGGGTACCACTGGGGACCTGTTCAAATCACAAAGCACAGCTGTTAATTTCACGGTGGATGATCTAAATTTCTCTTCTTGCTAGTATTCTTTTTAGCTGATGGCTACAAATATGAGGCAAAAAAAATCCTCTCTTTGGGTCTCAGTTATACAAGGAGAATACAAGAGAGCTAGGAGGAATGCACAGTACATACAGTTAGAGCAGAAATCCCTTTTCCCCAGTCAAGTGTTGGATGGTCCAATCTCAGTGCTGAATGCTCCATTAGTACATGAAAAATGCAGTGTGCGTGCACTACTGGGGATTATATATAGGGTCCTATTTACTACTATATTTGCCAAAACTCCATATTAAATCTGTCACTCTAGCCTCTACCCGCAAAATTATGCTTTTTGTACAGTCTGGTCCATAGGGGGTTGGTTTTTCCCATTTAGAAATATAAAATCTGACTAGGGACACACAACTAGCACTACTTCTTAATCACAGATGCTCAGTCAGTAATCCCATTTGGCAAATAGTGACACAGAAAGCAGAGACATCTGGGTAGCTAATACTGGGTTACATATGATTTCCATGATACCCATCAACTTACGGATGTTTCCTAGAAGCAGCTTTTAAAATGGTCTAGTTTAAAGGTTGCTCCTGAATGCATAATAGCAGTTGGAGGTTGTTATTAGGTGCCCTTTGATGATTTTGGATGGAAACCAGTCAGTTTGTTCAAACAGGTACAAATCTCCAGCTGCATTTGTGCTTTTCAGTGCCAGAGCAAGTGGGTAAGTGCCAGAGAGAGACTGCAGAAAAGATCGTGGACATCCAAATTGTTAACTTATCCAGCTCTGTGTAGTGCCTGTATGCAGGAGGCTCTGACCCGACAGCTGTGCTGGCTGAAGGGACAATGTAAGCATGCCTCCTTTGCATTGCAAAAAGACATAACTTAGTTTAAACCGCCCCCACCTCCCGCTTCAGATTTGCTACTGAAGGTTTTTTGGGCTGATCTGGCACACTTCGCATTGGAGCAGCCTTGGGAAACCTTACACAGCCCACAGTGTTGACTGAGCTTTGGGGACAGCAAAGTGTGACAGAGGAAAAGGGAGGAATAGCTGCACTATCGCCTCCCACAGCCATTTCCACAGTGTTTGTCTTTGTTTCCTTTGATATGCCTTAGGACAGCAGATAGCCTGAAAGAGATTTGCTTTGTCTTTTCAATTCAAAGTCTAGGTGAAATTGGTCAAATATAGCTGTGGTCTTCTTTAGACCTATCTTACAATTGCTAGTATTCCTATATTTAAGATACTAATATTCCTGTACCTTAAACAAATGGAAAAAAAATCTTTGCAATGAGTGTGATCAAACATGGGAACAGTTGTCCAGAGAAGCTGTGGGATCTTTTTCCCTGGAGATGGTCAAAACTCAACTGGGGAAGAACCTGAGCCATCTTTGATAACTCTGAAGTCGGGCCTGCTCTCCGCAGGAGCCTGGACCAGATGAGCCCCAGTAGTTGCTTCCACCTACATGCCATGATGGTCAGGAGAGCTTGCTCACCCCTCCAGCTGGAGGGGAAGGAGACCTTCACACAGCGTGCACTGCACCCACTGCGCAGTGGACCCAGCACACTTTCATTTCAAAAGCGCTTGGGCTAAGTGTGAGTTTTGTAGGCAAGAACAGGCATTAGATGAACTCATGAACCAGGACTAATAGCAGGAGGTGAGACACATCCATCAAGTAAGGCGCAAACATTTTTTTTTCAAGGTACCAAAACAATCCATGGCTATTAAAGATAACAAAAGGAAGATAGAGAAAGAGCAGCTGTCTGACTTGTCAAGGAAGATATGATTTGCTCCAGGACAGCAGATATCAATAGTTATTTGGGAGCCTGAAATGCAATGTACTTGCTTTAAATTGGAATCTTCCCCATCAGCCCCCCCACACTCATATTATAGTATGTTTCAATAAAAGCCAATTTACCTGATCCTGTGGCAAAGTGCTTTTAGGTATGGCTCATAATCTGCACAAGGGCAAACAGAGGTTGTGCATTTAAGCACGTCATCCCACGTTTCCAGTCCTTTAGCCTCAGTACACTGTTATTTTTGAACATACTCAAAGATTTAGACAGATGGGAATGCGCCTTTGCTGCTGCTTGTCTGCAGTGACCTTGTTATCACACCACTGTGTGTCTCTGGTTTCCAGGCCATCTGTGGGGTGCTGCGTGTATTTTGCTGGAGGAACCTGGAATTAGCTGTTGGGATGTTTCTTCCCAGCTCTGAATATGGGCAGGGGCCCATTAGCTAAAGTCAAGTGGAAATGCTATGCAAATGGGATGGGGGATGAAGTCACAGAATCACAGAATCACAGAATGGGTGGGGTTGGAAGGGACCTCTGAAGATCATCTAGTCCAACCCCCCTGCCGAGCAGGACCACCTAGTGCACGTTGCACAGGATGTCAGGATGGCTGGGCAGCCTGCTCTAGTAGTTGGCAACCCTGCCCAGAGCAGGGGGGTTGAAACTAGATGATCTTTAAGGTCCTTTTCAACCCAGGCCATTCTATGATTCTATGATTCTATGAGTAGATGGGGAGGATCACCTCCCTCAACCTGCTGGCAACACTCTTCCAAATGCAGCCCAGGATACCATTTGGCCTTCTTGGCCACAAGGGCACATTGCTGTTTCATGGTCAGCCTGCTGTCTACCAGGACTCCCAGGTCCCTCTCTGCAGAGCTGCACTCTAGTCCCCCCAGTCTGTACGGGTGCATGGGGTTATTCCTCCCTAGGTGCAGGACCCTGCACTTGCCCTTGTTGAACTTCATGAGGTTCCTCTTGGCCCAACCCTCCAGCCTGTCCAGGTCCCTCTGAATGGCAGCACAGCCCTCTGGGGTATCAGCCACTCCTCCCAGTTTTGTGTCATCCACAAACTTGCTGAGGGTGCACTCTGTTCCATCGTCCAGGTCATTGATGAATAAGTTGAACAACACTGGACCCAGTACTGACCCCTGGGGGACACCGCTAGCTACAGGCTTCCAACTAGATTCTGCACCACTAAGTACAACTCTCTGAGCTCTGTCATCCAGCCAATTGCCAATCCACTTCACCATCCACTCATCTAGGCCGCACTTCCTGAGCTTGTTTATGAGGATGTTATGGGAGACAGTGTCAAAAGCCTTGCTGAAATCAAGGTAGACCACATCCACCGCTCTCCCCTCATCTACCCAACTAGTCATCTCATCATAGAAGGTTAGCAGATTGGTCAGACATGACTTCCCCTTGGTGAATCCATGCTGACTATTTCTGATCACCTTCTTATCCTCCACATGCTTGGAGATGACCTCCAGGATGAGCTGTACCATCACCTTTCCAAGGATGGAGGTGAGGTTGACTGGCCTGTAGTTGTCTCGGTCCTCCTTCTTGCCGTTTTTGAAGACTGGCGTGATATTGGCTTTCTTCCAGTCCTCGGGTACCTCTCCTGTTCTCCACGACCTTTCAAAGATGATGGAGAGTGGCCTAGCAATAACATCGGCCGACTCCCTCAGCACCCGTGGATGCATTCCATCGGGGCCCATGGATTCCTTCCTCTGTCTGAGCTTCACCAGGCGCTCCCTGCTCATCCATGCAGGTCTCCTGCCCCCTTTGCTTGCCTTCTTGCTCATAGTCCAACCACATCTCTTTTTGTAAGTATGTCAGTTTTAGTCTGAACAGAAAGGTTTCTCACTTTCAGTCTTTACAGGCCACAGAGTTTAGCAAGGCTGTTCCCAAGGCTGCCCAGGGATCCTACAAAAACCATCATTGCTTTCTGGAGGGAAGTGCGACTCTGCTTGACTTGGGAAGTCTCTCTCAGAGGTCTGGCTGGTTTGCTCTCCGAGCCTGACGAGAGACTCCTTTCAAAGAAGAAACCCCACACATTTCTAAGCCTCAGCGATTTGCCTGCTCATTACTGGATAATGGTCAACCAAAGGGATCCTGACTCCACTTGTCACCATTTACCTGCCTTCTTCCTGTGACTGGGTGTTTTCCAAGGGACACTCATTCTAACAGTTCTGGATTTCTCTCCAGCAAGTTGGAAAGCCATTCCAATCCAGCCTGTCTCTGGCAAACACGCATTCTTGTCAGACCTGTAGGAGAAGAGTTCTCCTTTCTTTTGATAGTGAAAAGAAGCCAAACACAGAGTCTAATCATCACCCCTATTAATTCTTGCTACTGCCTGTCAGAACAGGGGGTTGATGGCTCTCTCTGATACCTAGTGCCAGTAGTAGCTGGCAGGTTAGCTTCACCTACCGTCAGCAGGAGTTCACAAGTGCATGTGGAAAGTGCATGCTCCAGGCAAAGTAAACAAGCGCTCATTAAAGACAGAGACATAGCTGCAGCTGTGTGCGGTGCTTGAAGGCCTCTCTGCACTCCCACATATGGCAAAGCTCCCCTTGCTTCCTGCTGAAGCTGGAGGCTTTCTTTTTTTCCAGGAATTTATTTTTAGTAGGGTTTACTTCCCAGTTTATTCTTATTAACGCTTTCCCTTGGTGCCTCCTGTAGAGACTGATGGTGATCCAAGAGCATAGGTGACTGAATTTTATCTTGTAACTCCTGTTGAGTATAAGATCAGGCATGTATTATTATCTACTTACTAGTATTGTGAGAGAGCATCAGAGCTCGGCGGTGAGCTCCATGTGGTACGCAGGAGGTCATATTCCCTGTGTGCTCCTTGTGATCAGCAGAGCTGCTTAGTTCTTGTATGCGGGGTTTATGGTTTTGGCTAAGCATTTCACACTTCGAAGAAAGTTGTAAAAATAACTAAGATTTCAGCCACTTATATCCCAGACTGCTTTTGACTTGAAAAAGCAGACATAGGCTGGCCAGAACATAAGAATGGCCATTTTGGTTTAAACCATAGGTCTGTTTAGCCAATATCAAAACCTCCAGCATTTAGCCAATGTGGTGCCTCCATCGTATTTCCTAGATTTCTAGCATTTGTGTAGAACAGCTTTGGTTCCTTTCACACACCTTGCAGTGCTTAAATAGCTATTGAGATGACTTCCTGCTTTTTCATCTCCTATTCAATTCTTTCTACTCTTTTGACTTATCCTTGAGGATACAGAATGTTTGTCTCTGTCTTTAAAACCATCACCCCCAAATGCATGCACATGGGTACTTGAAAGCTTTCCCCATTCCTCAGCTGAAAGGATAGTCACAAACTGCTTGATTTTTTCACTGTTATCATTCAGAAAATGTTCCTTCTAGGTGTACAAGCTTCCTTTATTCTGGAAGTGTAAGCAATTCATGGTGACTCTTAAGCCATTTACCATATTCCATCTTCTCTGTCAGGAATCTGTTCCAACTTTATGGAATATTTTAGTCCAAAACAGAAAAACCCATATATATATATTGTAAAAATTAAAAATATTTTAATGCCATTACCTTAAAGCATTTTAATTTTTCCAACACAAGAAATTGATATTTTTGTGGAAAGTGACAGTAAAGAAAGTAAACATTGAGTTTACTCTTTATATTCTATTTTAAAAAAAATGAATGTGAAGAAAAATATTTAATTTTAGGTGAGTTATTTGTTGTACCTGCCAGTATCTAAAACAAAAATTTAAACCTAAGCAAGCTGACACGTTAGAAGGAAGGATATATGAAAACAAACAACCACCTTTAATTTGGCCATATCCAACTAATGGAACCACCTGATAATACTGGAGATAAAAAGATATGTAGTGCTATTAACCATCCAAACACCTACTAAAATGACAGCCTCAGTACCATATCCAGTTGCCAATTCAACTATGCAAAGATTCACAGGAAACCAAGCTCTACTGGTACCACTGTTTTTTCACTGCATTTTACTACATTTTCAGTAAATGAATCAGCGAACAATCACAAGAACTGAGGACAGTTTTAAAAGCCCATATGCAGTTTTAAAAGCATGCAAGGGTACTCTTTACCCACATGATTCAAATTGACCTTAATGTGTGCTCCACTGCTTAAATACGACAGGAGGTTTTGAAAAATTAATGACCAAGAAATGTAAGTATTAGGCATTTTCCAATAATTATGAAATTGAAGGGGTCACTAATTTTTATTATGTTTCATAAAAATTCTTTAGTGCATTGCCTGTTCTGTAGTAAATTACATGATCAAATGCCTATTTGTCACATAGTATTTATGAAGTTACATGAACCTATATGCCCCCAAAGGTTAAAAAAAAAAAACAACATGATGAAGATCTCTCCTGCTGGGAAATTAGGTGCATTCCTTAGAACTCTGCCCTGCAGAAGTTGTTCCTCTGGGGGGTAAGGAGTCTAAGAAATGCCAAACGGCGCTGACAGACATAGTTTGGAGATAATTATCAGATTGACTTTCCATGAACAGCTAATTTTGTTATCGGTTAAATTGTTTGCTTCTCATTGTTTTTCACCACCCATGCATCTCTAATAACAAATAGGCTTAATAATTACAAGCAATACCTGCTGTGATATGAACAGGACGATATGAACAACAAAATTACTATAATCAATCATCAGCAGCATGTTGCTTAAATTTGCAGAAGTATAGGAAATTTTGGGGAATGTTGCAGTACCGATAGTCCTTCTATGATCACAAAAGGTTATGCATTAGCTGAGAAATGTAACAGCACTTGCCCGTATAACTGAGCACAGCTGAAATGCACTCTGCCACCTTAACCAGACTGTCGTTTTGATATCTGTGTTGCAGTAATAAGAGGTTGCTAAGAAAGACTCACGTATTGCTCTGTGGGGGGAAGTGGTTTTGTACATAATATATAGAGACAGACAGACAGACTGACACACAGATTATCTGAAAACTAACTTGCTGAGCTCTTTCCTTGACAAGTAAATGCTGAACAAATATAGTTATTCTGTGTCCATGACCTTAAACAGCAATGGTCATAAACATGGTTTCTCTTGGTTATAGCAGGGGTGTTTGAGCGCTCTCGGGAACGTTTCAGAGAAAGCAGGATCCGTGCTGATAGTCACAGCCTTTGCTGGACCAAAGTTTGCACACCCTTGCTTCACTGAGCTGACAGCAGGCAAGCAGGATGCTGAAATGACTTGAAGCTGTTGCTTTCTGCTTTTATTTGGAAGAAAAGGCTGTGGGATTTATTGTGCTACCGTTGCACCTGAGTGATTCCTGAGCATGAAGGCAGTAAGCAAGGCACACCTAAGAAACCACAGTAAAACTAAGTGGGGCCACAAGAAGGCACCTGCCGGATCTGGGATCTTTTGGCTAGGCTGTGTTTTTCATTATAGGAGAACCTTTGATATGCTGTATCAGAATATTTTGAGAAGGAACAAGATCTTGAATGCGATCCATATTTTTATGAGAAGCAGTGGAAAGAGCAGACCCAGTGTGTGCTGTTCAGTAAAATCTCAGCAGGGTACTGAAAAGGATGTTGGCTGTTTTTTACCCAGGGATAAATCCGTTTTCTTTCTCAGCTTCTGTTTCCTCTTACCAGATTCATTTGTAAGCTTTCCAGGGAAGATCTTTGGCCATTTGTTTTCCAAAGGCAGCTTGACCTCTACTTGCTATGGCAACACAAATAACCACTTTCTTAATGACATAAAATTTGACAACGGAGCAAATTGATCATTAGCATCCATTCTTTCTTCCGTTTTTTATAATACATGAATGCATCTAGCTACAAACATACTGCTTGCACAGAGAGAGCAACCTGTGGGCAGGCTGAACTGACACCTCCAGACCTTGTCTTAACAGACAGCACTACAGACAGGTTATGGATAGATCTGGCCAAGACACCTTCCACAGCCTGTGAAGCAAGTAAGCCCCAGCCTGACAAAGTGCCTGGTCATGTGCTTCCTTTTTAGCTGTCCATTTGATTGCTTCCATTGGTTTTAGATGCTTTAAATCCATGAGCATCCATTTTTTACATGAATTCATGTGTCTGCATTGTTTGCTTGGAAACAATGGAAAAAAACTTAGACTTTAGCTATATTCTGATCAGGCAATAATGGAAAAATTTCTTAAGAGTCAGCACAGCTTGTCTTAATGAAGATCAATTGTTATTAGTGGCAAACAGAATATTATTTGTCATTTAGAGGTCGATTTCTGCCACTAGCAGATTAAGCTTTCAATTTGCCATCTCAAACAGCTTGACACTGAAACCAACTAGAAATTTAGATGAGCAAAAAGCATCAGAAACTAAAAGCAGGCAAGCATGCAAGCAACATTTATATATGTATTTGAATTGTTTTCCTACATTGTTTCTTAAAAAAAAAAAAAAGGAAAAAGAAAAGCCAGGCCTGTGCATTTCAATTTTCCATGTAGCCCGCTGCATTAAGTATAATTAATTTTGATCTTTCTGTGTGGATTTGCATTTAAATTAATGTGTGTGGGCAAGAGAAGGGAATGAGGCTCACCTTTTATTTCGTTAATAACAACCATAGAGCAGAACACAGAGAAACAGGAAAACAGGTATTCTGACAGTGCTGGAGCTTGAAGCAATGTTCCCATAAGGGAACGCCCTTAATCAGTGCCAGGAGGTGAGGAGAAGCTGGATGCATGGCGCTGCGGCAGCGCAGCAGCACGCAGGCTGCAAGTGCCCAGCTGCAGCAGCACGATGCGCGCTCTGCCTGGCCCCGAGCAGCTCCCCTCACCTGGGCATCGTGCTGCGGTTCCTGCCCGTGCAATGCACGGGCACGGCACAGACGTGGGCACTGTTGCTGCAGGGTGGTGGTGGGGGGGGATCGGTCAGTGAAGCTGGACCCACCGCACTCTGTGTAATGGTTTTGGGGAGCTTTTTGATTGGGGACCCCCTGGAGGACTGCACCCTGTGATCCATGCACTAAAATAGCATGGAGTTTGCTTGGTATTCGCAGACACTTGGGTTCTGGCTCTGAAATGCCAATCCCAGTGAAAAGAGTGATGCAGTAATTTATGCCGATTGAGTGTTTTTATTCTGGCAGTTATCTTTGTCTTTGATTCTTCTCTCTGTACAAGTTTGAATAGGATAACAAAGATAAGTGCTGAGGCATCAGGGGGATGAAAGAACTCGAGCAGGATTCTATTCCTAGATATAAGCTGTCAGTGAAGCCTTCATGCAAAGGGTGACCCAGACACGAGAAACTTCACGTTAAGGAACATGCATTTGGCAAACTATGTATGTGTTTCGGGAACTAAAAAATATCCTTCCCTCTCTATCTGCCTGCTCATATAATAGTGTGGGATTTTCAAAAAAGCAGCTTAATGTTTGGTGGGTTATGAAATTGCTTGTTATCTATCTGAGTCTGAGAGTTACCTGGTGTGGCATTAGCCAACCCACCCAAGGGTTTCATAGGCACTAAAGCAGAGCATTTAACACTGATATCTGACCATCCTTGCGGTCTCAGAAAACAAGAGCAATATGATATAAAAGCCTGTTTTCAAATGAGTTTTCTTTCGAAACCTTTGCTCATGTTCAGCCTGTGCCAGTTTGTGAGAGAACAAACCAGTGCTGTGCCTTGCAATGAAGATATTATGTGACAGGCTGTGTTTCAGAGCATTGATAACACAGGTCATTGCCTCCTCACTTCAGAAAGCTCTATTTTGGATACTGCCGCAATTAGCAAGATTGCCAGGCACATTTAGGTTGCAGCTCTCCACAGAGCTACTCGAAAAAAAGATAGCAGAGAACTGACGGGAAGCACAGCAGGCGGCACTGAGCCCTTTTCTGCCACTTGCCTCTCTCAGGTGGGAAGCTCAAACTCAGTAAGGACGAGGGAGCCGCAGCATCCCTGAGCCTCTCCCTCTTCTTGCCACTCTCCCAGGGGTGCTGAGCACTCCTGTGAGCTGCTGAGTACCCTGTGCGCTTGCTAGGCTCTGCCAGGCCTCAGAGAGATTGCTGCTTTACCCCGTGCCGCTTGCCCACTGTCTGAACATGGTACGGTGCTGACGAGCTTGGGGCCATGCTGAGTGAGGTTCCAGCATCAGAAAGTACCTGGTGGTTCAACAAGCTCAGCTGATGGGGCAAACATGACTCAAAAGCTCATTTGTGCCTCCACCCCAGATGTACTGGGCAGAGGAGAGTCCTACCCCAGGCCCTAGCTGTGTTTATTTACAAGCATTCCTTAGTCAATTAGCTAATAAAATATGCTAATGAAGTATAATTTCAATATTTGACTGTCCAGAGGATAGCTCTCTCTCCGGCTTCTAATCTAATCAGAATGCATTCCCTCACTAACCCCTAATAGCAGCGCTTTATTTTTTTATCTAATGGCCACACCAATGCCATCACCAATTAAATGAACACATTTGAACTGACATGATTTCTTCCTTAGCGCAAATTAAATTCTCATAAATTCATCGGTAAATTCACCACACTGCAAGCTAATCCCCACTAATAAGAAGGCTAAATTGTAGCTTCTCCATGAGCCATGAGGAAGACGCAGCACAGAGCTGCCCTGCTTTGGCAGCAGATCAGACAACAGCACATGAGTCAGAGGCTCTGTCACGCTCCTGTGTCTTTCCTGGGAGAAGTTTATTTGGGCTGGTTTAATTCCCCTATCCCACCACCTTAATTAGGTTAAGCAGAGTTCTGTGCCTCTGAAGCATGAGGCTTGGGAAACTGGTATTCCCCCCTCAGCTCTATGGCAGAGGACAAATAATCTTCCCCTTGCATACTGGAAATAACTAAATGCAAGACTGGGATACAGAGGCAGATGCACAAAGCATTTAGAAGTAGGCACCTAACTTGCATTAGTAACAATGGGAGTCAGGCAGTGAGCAAGGCCAGTCCACATTTAAATCAGCACAGCTTGTGAATGAGCTGCAGACCCAGAATAACTTGCACATTGATTATTTCAATGGCGAATTATTTCCAACAGCAAATATATTCAAGATCTTTGCAATTTGGAGACAGTTTAGAAAGAGGCAGAACTTCCCTCTACTACATTATTTTTATTGTAAATCATTTGTTCAGCTTCTTGTCTTTGATGCATTGCTTTCATTAACTTGAAATAATGGTAAATATAAATTTTTATTTGAAAGATTTCTTATTTTGGTTGTTCTTAAACTTTCTTTCCCCCTACGTCCAAAGAGGAAAATAAATAAATAAGCAAGCTAGGATCAAAAGAGAGTAAACAGATGCAAAACAAGTCACTGCCACAGGGCGACATCTTCCACATACAGGTCCAAGCAGTCTTCCTTGCTCTTGTCCTGCTCACCTCATCCCAGCCCTTGAGCTGCAGCTACCTGTCATCTCACACCTTCTCTTGGCCCTGCAGAAGCAGGGGGCTGCAGAAGCACCACAAGGCAAGCCATCATCAGGCAGAGAAGACCTAGGGGAAAGTCTGAACGTGGCAGCAGAAGCTGCTGCCTCTAATGTGACCTCTCTAGCAGAGGAGATACCATTGCCTTTGTCATTTTTTCTTCATACTCTCCTGAAGTTGTCCAAGAAGGAGGTAGGTTCCTCTCATTCTAGCATAGGAGATTCACATCCTCTTCTGTTATCCCAGCGCCCATTGGCTCTCTTTCACAAGAAGCCCCTGACACATTTCGTGCAGACCCATTCCATGCAGCTCCTCCTAACAGAAAACAGTGGATCTTTTTGCAAAGCCATCTGCCCAATTCTGGTGTCCAAAGGCATGGGGACCTCTGCAAAAAAACTGATGTAGATGCAGAGCACATTTAAAGGCCTGAAATGATCTAGACCCTGCCGTAATCAACGGGCATCTCTCATTAATGGACATAAGATTCTTTCCACAGTCATGAAGACCCACTGGGGTTTTTATCATCCTGAATTCCTTGAATGAACATTTAGCCCACATGAATGTGGTGGTGAACACCAGATGAAGGTTGGAAGTCTGTTACTCAGACAAAAATGTAAAACCTGAGTTTGAATTGATGTAGGAACTGTTTAAGAACAAAAACTACTTTGGCATCTTCTATTAAAAGTTTAGTAGGCATTAATTCTTCATTTTATCTGAGAATGCACATTCTCTAGGGCCTGGATTACTTCTATAATGCCTCGTACTGTCCTTTTCTCAGTTGAGCTATAGGCACTGTAATAAGACATATTGTAAGGCATAACAGGCAATTCTGACAAACAAATTTTGTTGTTTCACATCTAGATCTGTCAATTAAATCTACTGCAAAGGAAAGAAAATCAAAGAATCTAGCTATGAAATTTCCTTTTCTTAATGAGGCATTTAAATAGCATCTCACATTTGTTCTCTGATTGTTTACATAGGATGTCATTTGTGATGCATTGTTAGAGCCCTGTAAATCTCAGCTGGGAACAATATCCCAGAGAGCAGAGAGGACCAGTTCTGCTTCAAGCTACATCTCTATAGATTCACTGCTTTTTCTTTTATTATATTACTCATCTGAAATGATATCTGTAATCCTGCTAATGAAATGCAATAACATCAGATGCAGTGTCTGCCAAAAAGAGAAATAATGTGAATTTCCATTAAAGTTTTTGAGTTGATCTTCACTTTTTCTATTTCTGGTTTAAATATCTTTTTTTTTTTTTTTTTTTTTTGCAGACCTGCTTATTTTCACAAGTATTTAATGGATAGCCTAGCTTTTGTGTTTCAGATACTTCACTGCCTCCAGTTCAATAGGTCATTAGGCATATATTTAAGTCATTCATTGTCCCAAATGTTTCTTAGGGATCACAGCCAAAACAGACAAAAGAGCGCAAGGTGGATGAAAGGCAGGTTAATTATTCTTATTTTATAGATGAGAAAATGAAGCTTGAAAGGGAGAAAGTGTCTAGCACAAAACTCACCCAAGTCAATAGCATGACTCCCACTGGGTTTGAATTAAGCCTTGAAGAACTATGTCCCAGATATCACATCCAGTTCAGTGTGAATCAGGAAATTTTAAAAATCCCACCCAGCCCTCTAACTTTTATTTTTATCTTTAAAGACCAAAATGTCTTAAATAACTGACCCTAGAAGTCCTACTTAGGTCATATGTGGTTAAGTGCATTGCTTTTACACTAAGTGGGTAAGCCGAAACTCAACCATAGTTTCCTAATTCAGTACACAATGAAATTATTCTTTATAACCATATGTACATTTCAGAAAGCAAAACTCCAGGGATATATGATTAGATGCATCTCAGACTGAGTTAATATCTGTTCCTCCACAACTTATGAGATTCAAGCGCTCAGCAAAAGTGAACTGCGGGTGCCTAGTCTGGTGTTTGCTCTCCTTATTAGTCAGACAGTTGGGAGCAAGAAGTCAAGACTTCAGCGTCCCAGCTAGGAATGTCCAAATGCAAGTTCTGGGCTTCAGCAGTGTCAGCAAGAGACATGTGGGTCAGGGCTCGAATGGAAGGTTATGACCCAGAGCTCAGGATGCAAAACAGAGTGTCAGTGAAGCACGCAGCACCTTCTGGAGGGCTAGCTGGTAGCCGACATTGTGACTGCAGCTGGAACACTCCCTGTGTTGCTTTTCCCTTTGGAAAATTGCCCAGAATTGTTTTTCTGTAATTCCAACACAGAATGCGTGGAGGAAGACTGAAAGTGGGGCAGAAATATAAGCTCTAAATTTTTAGTCACTTTGAAGATGAAAATCACAAGACTTAACTCCATTTGGCTTGTTTTCTTTTAACCATGTTAGGTCAGTGATGCCACCCTCACTTCCTGGCTGGCTGTTACAAAAGAAGTGAAAGTATTCCCAGCTCTTACAGGTATGCTTCAATTATTTTGACAGCTAAGCCTACGCATTCAAGCTACACAAAAATCCATGCCAACAGACAGACTCTTGTATTTTGTATAGAGAGATTTGCACAGATGTGCCACGAGTAAGCTGATAGGAGGTCATCCTCCTGAAACTTCTTGCTGCCTAGATCAGAAATGAAATCTACTGGACAGGCTGGCCTCCTGGCTAAATCAGCATGCCAAGGCAAGAATTCAGGTCACTGGAGGACATGCACACTCTGCAGAGGCAGGAAACAATTTACTCACGGATTAGGTCTGATTGTGAGCTGGGGAGGAATATGGTAGCGATCATTTGATTTTTGTGGCCAGAACCGCTTAGCTTTGCAAAACAAGAAGTAAAGAGTTTAAATATATATGAACCTCACTGTGGCAGTAACAAGAAATTCAAGGAGTTCCTAGTAAAGTGAGTTATGTCAACAAGCACAGAGAAGTAAAAAGACCTTAGAATTTTGTCATTTGATGGATACTTACATTCATTGTAACCTAGTCTTCTACTACTATCTGCTGTGTGGCTAAGACAAAAAAAAAGTAAATTATAAAATGAAATAAATCCCATCATGTTTCCTTCTAATCTAGTCATTTTCATTTAGAAAGTCAACACAGATGAATGAGCAATTTACCCGGATGAAATCACTGTACTTCTTAGTGCCCATTTGCAATAACTGCCCGTCCCTAGCGATTCACCTTCATTGTTAATTTCCAGTTGAGTTATGAATGCAGAGAGGGGAAAATTTATTGAAAACAATCATTGGATGTGACTGCCAACCCAATGCATCCTCTGAATCTGTGATGCAGACGTAATGCTGGGCCCATGAGCTCTGCAGTCAGACAGCCTGCACAGGAGGATATTGCCTCTCCCTTTGAAAACTCATTCATATATGGATTAGAGCTGTGACTCTGGGGTAGCGTGAGCTACTTAGGATAAAAACAGGGAGGAAGGACTTTGAGATTTGTTAAAAACTATACTTTGCAGCTGCCTTCCTGCCCGGGGAGTGCATCCAGCTCAAGGCAACTCATGCCAGTATCAGATCATGGCCCTGTTTCCAAAATTTTGGCTTCTTCAAAGCCTGATGTCCTAAATGAGGGCAGAAGAAAGATCCCTCTGGAAGGCTCTGTGCCCTAGATGTAATTTATTTGGGTCTCTTCAGTTTGTGAGACACATGAAGGGCTCCTGTTTGATTGACAGGCCAGGACTATGAAGTCAGCTTGGGAGAGCCATAAATAGCATAATTCAGCTTCTCTGTGTCCCCAGCAGGTGTATTCATTGGGCACACGAGTCTCTCCAGGCATCAAAATTGACAGATTTCATTAACTTTCTTCAACCTGAGAATCCAGCTGTAAAAGAGAGTGTGGAAAAATCAGAGGAACTGCAGGTTCTCAGCAAGACTGTGTTATCAGACAGTCCTGATTATACAGAGCCGGTAGGCAAGGCACTGGCTTAGCAGCCACCGTTCTCACTGGTACTGCTCTTAATGACTAATCCCCACAGCATCCTTTCTCACCTCTCTGAGCCTTGCAGTTTAATATCACGGCCAGCCTCTAGAAGGAAATTACATGATGCACTGAGAACAGTCATCCTTTCCAGCAACAGTACTGCATCCAGCTCTTGCATTTTAGCACAGGACTGGCAAAATGTGGAGTTTTACCTTAAGCCCCTGCTCTTGGAATCATGCTATTAGCTCTCAGGAAAGGTGCAGACACGGAACTTGAAAACCCTTAGCGGACTTTTTAGAAAGGAGAAAAGAAAGAAGACCCCCTCCTCCAGTAAAGGATTAGTTTTAGTACCTCATGTGCCTTAAGCTACTCTCACAAGACTATCTGTGTGATTTCTATGCAACGAGATATTCTCCTCCTTCCTCTTTACCAGGCCAGCTTGGCTTCCACAGCTCTGTGTTTTGACGATCTGCTTCAGGGCTTTGGGTGAGCAAGAACCTGATGGTTTAAAATGCTGCTCTCCTTCTAGCTGCGCAGCACTGGCAGAGCTGAGCACTATTGACAGGCAACTGCAGGGGGAACAGAGCTTGCAGCAGCCACAGGTCATTTTGAGAAGGGAAGGGGGGAGACTGTGCACAAGCCTTCCATGCCACTGGAAAAGAACTAAGTGATATGGTACTTCTGCTTACGTTTGTCCTCTGAGATGGTAAGGTATCTCCTTGCATTAGGCAATAAAGACCTTAGTCAAGGCACTTAGAAGTCAATGCGAGTGTCTGACAGACTCGGTGAGGTGGCATGTTGGCAGGGCCTGCAAAGGAGCCTCCAGTCTTGGTATTGGGTGGGGAATCAGACTGGGTATGCTCTGACCAGGTGGTCTGATGAGGGTGATGACATCCGAGGTGCTGCCTGTTCTGCTGTGTCTTCTGGGGAAACGTGCAGGATGAGAGCAGTAGCTGAAACCTATCAGATGAATGCATCCTAACACATTGCCATACAGCCTGTATGGAGGAGGCTAAAAGAGAGATTGGTCCCCAGCATGAAGTAGGAATTGCACTATTTTTCACCTTGTCCTCTCTCTAGAGGAAAGCAAAGGAAAATATTTCTGTCATTTTCCAGGGGACAGAGCTCTCGGGATCTCTTCAGAAATACCTGCAAGAAGCAGTCATAAGACTGTACAGCAAACCACTGAAGTTTCATAGTGTCCAGAAATGATGATGTTTATTCTTGAGTGCCACCTACTGACAATTTCTTTCTTAATGATTTACTTTCATTAACATTGCTTTTTTTTACATACCCTATGTAACATTTGTTAAATTAGAGAGGGAGGCCTGCAGTTTTGGAGCTGAATGATTAGGAGTTAGTATCTTATTGGGACAGCTGGCAGCTTACAATGTTCCTTATTCCTTGAGTACTTCATTCCCCTCTGCAGGCTGGGATACTCTGCACGTGTTGTTTTCAGTTCTCCATTCAACTTCCCTTTTTCCTTCCATCCATTGCCAGGCTTCCTCCCATCTGCCCTTCCTTATCTGCCTGCTGCTCCTGCCTAGTGGGCAATTTCTGGCCTCTCTAAGCTCACTCTTCTGACTTCAGAGAGTAGGTACAGTTGTGCTACCTCCCTGTGCAGGAGATTGTATCCAAGAGATTGTTACGGTATTGCTGAGATCTTATTTCCTTGCTGTTCTTCCTCCACTTTCAAGAGCTTTTCCAGAAACTTTTGTGCAGTAACCTTGAAAATATTTAACGATCTCTGACTCCACTATACTACCTGTTCTAGACATATTTTATTTTAGTTATGTGATACTTGGATTAGCATTATTATTACAGTTTTTCATTTTCTATCTGTAAGATTTCCTCCCCCACCAGTCCAATACATTTTGCAAAGATAAAAATAAATTAAAGGTGAAGAGTTATTGCCAAGGACAAGAGCTTGCAAACTTTAGTCTACAAGGTATTTCTTTCCCCATTGAAAACATCATCCTTATAGCTGAAGAAAATGCCATGTACCTAACTCATTATAAGCAACTGAAAAAATGGGACAAGAGGCTTCCTTCTGATATACTAAGTTTCTGGCGTGGTTTTACCTCCACCAACTAGCCAAAGGAATGAGGAAAACAGCAGTAAAGTCACCTCGTGTACAGCACCAATTTGATTGAGGCTTTTGTGACCATGCCTTAGATAGTACAGTGTGAAGGCCAGTAACACCCAGGCCCTCAGCTGCCACCCAATTTCAGGCAGAAAACAAGTAACCGAAGTGTAGACGTTTGCATGATGCCGCCATGGACGACGTGTTTTTGTCTGCAACACACATATCGTGGAGCTCCTTCCCAGAGGATTTTGCTAAGGTCAAATATGTAAGTGGGTTTAGAAAGGATTAGATGGATTCATGGTGGGCGGGTGTGATGTTTGCTATTAAGCACGGCAGCCTGGATCTAACATCTGTTACAGAAAGCCCCTGCAGAGTCAATGGCTGGAAGGCTGCAACAGGCAAACTGCAGTTCTGTGCTGATCCTAGTGCTGCCAGTCTGCCACAGCCAGTGGCTACAGTGCCCAGGGGCTGATCCAAAACTGTGCTCTTCAGTCTGGAGAAAGCCTTTGAATTCCCGTGGAAATGGCAGTTTATCTTAGATGGTTACCTCCACTACAAGCTCATAGATCCCCAAATCTCCAGTGATACAACTGGGGTTGCCCCGCTGAACTCAGTGCCACCGAAAACACAGCATTAGCCATTGCTGGGGTTGTCTCCATAGAGAGAGTTTTGCTGAAGTGAGAGCTGAGGAATATTTCAGTATTTGTTCCTGGATTTCTGAGTCCCTATTCTTTCATATAAATTGAGATTCAAACTAATGTTTGACTGACTTAGAAACTACTGAGCAGTAACATGTTATATGTCACTTGCATCCCATTTCTTTTATTTTAATGATTAACAGTCTCCTGCTGCAATTCATAATTCAGTCTTTCTCCTCTTTTTTTGAATCAGGCAGCAAAAACTGATCAGTGACAGAGATGATGCTTGTGAAATTGCTGCACAGGGGTTCCTCTCACTCACTGAAGGGCTGACAAGATACCAGCTGAGGAGAAAGCTTAATTGCATGGGTGATCAAAGGAGAACGCATCAGGACAGGGAGACTGTAAGGGTGTGTGCGTAGGAGTGTTTTAGCAAGAGATTATAGGGAACATGTGAGTCTGGCACACATGAAATGACAGAAATGAATGCATGAACTAGTACAAATAGCACACTAACCAAAGGCATCCACAGATCAGCTTCAGCCGCTCCTCAGCTCTTGCCTAAAAGAACTGTAATATAAATTCTGTAAGCTGTCATCCTCCAAACTACACAAAGAGAAAAAAGTGAAGGTTTGTTCTTTGCCAGAGGAAAAGGAGGAAGGGGGAACCTCATGAGACAACAACATCCAGGCTGAGCTGGAAAAGAGAGATCAAAGCAATGAGCTGGAATGGGAAGAAATGACACAGGACACTGACACAGTGTACTCCTGGGAACTAAGAAACCAGGGACTGAAAAAACATTGAAGGCACATGCCAGCCTTTCCACGTGCTGTAAAGGACCATGCTGTCAGAGATTTGGTTTATGGTTTGTATCGTGCTTTGTGGTACTGCTTATTGTCTTCCTTTATACACAGCTCCATTTACATCACTGGATGTATTTGAGGAGTAAGGTATCTCTAAACATGAAAACAGGTGCATTAAAATGGCTTATACACAAACTTGTACTATTTTATCCCAAATTCATTAAAAACCTTATTACAGTTAAATTGGCATAAGCCTCTGTACCAGTGATCTTCAACTGATTTAAGCTGCATCAATATAAATCCAGTTTCAAATGATTTAAGAGAGTCTAAGCAAAAAGCACTGCATTTCACAAAGTGACGGGAGGACATACTCTTACTGAAATATTAAATCTTATGCACTCAGTCTTCACGTATTCAGGTGCTGAGTTTTCAAACTTCTACCTTTCTGCATTTTGAAAGCCCCTACAGGGAGTGAAAACAAGTAGTTTTGGAGCAGTCATGTCCACAGCCTTTTGCTTCTTTAACTGAACCTTTGTGCAATCACAGAAGCCTTAGGCTTCAGTGTTTTATAAAATTCTAAGGACAGAGAAATATAATGCTTCTTCCACTTATCCTACTCTGAACTCAATATTAGCGTCTGACTAAAGCATTTCTCTGCAAAAGGCATCTAGTCTCTAGTTAAATATACCCTTTTTTAATAAAAATAATGAAAAGCCCATCATCTAAGACTCTTACTCCAACAGTAAACCATCCGGCATCTTAGAATCAAATGCCTCATTCCTAATTTGAGTTTGTCTGATCTTCACTTCCAACCCTCAATTCTTGTTGCATTTGTTTCTATTCAACTATATACCCCAGTTCAAGTTAACAGGCCTTGCATAGACCTGCATATCCCCTGTGAGTGACACTCAAGGCTACGAGTCCTCATCACAAGTAGCACCTTACTTCCCACGGGCAGGAGCTGAAGAAACATTTCCCAGTCTAGGAGTAAGGCAGCAAAATTGGGCTCTCTACAAACATAGATTACAGCATTGCAGAACTCAAGGCACACCATGTATACTTATACATCTGGTAGCTTTCAGGTATATTTAGCTCCACTCCCCAAAATACTGACCCAGCAATTCATAAAGGATAAATGAAAATGCCATCAAAGCTTGGCACACAGCTGCCTGTCTTGCTCTTTCTCTCACCTTTCCATCCAGCACCCCCAGTGAGGTCTGGATGCATGTGACTAGGAGGTGACAGAAAGGAAGCATCCAACAAAACTGTTCTGTTCTCTGACAGCAAGAAAAGAGTGATCTTCTAGTATGATTGCTCTTGTCTCTTCTCATGTACAAGGTCCATACCTGCAGTCTGTATGTGCCAAAAATTACCCCCTCCCACACTATTTTCTCCCGTCCCCATGGATATGAAAAACAAAAAAGCAAGGCTAGAAGAAAGGGAGGTTACCCTGACCATTAAGGAACTGGACAGTGCCGAGTCAATTGAGAACTCTGCCAGATTGCCTCCACGATCCCAGATAAGTCATTTAGTCAGTCTGTGCTTGAGCTCCCCACTACAGTAGCTATTTGGTCCACATGGTCTATTTATAGCCAGCTTGAAGCAGTCTAATGTTATCGAAGCTTATCTAATATAACATTGGGAGAGCAAATGCAGTTGAGGTCTTGAATTGACACTATAATGTTAAAAACAGGATAGAAAAGTATTGCCCCTTATAGGAGAGCAGTGATAAATTATGCAGTCCTCTCCTTCCAGCCTCTCATGTCTTTGATAGCTACAGTAGAACCTTACTCCAAATACCGCTCTAATTTAGCACTGGAGCTGTCAAGCCAGCCTCAGCTTTTGTGTGAGATTTCATGAAAAATAAATTTGACTACTTCTCCAAGCTGAAAGGCTTCTAACCATGCCTCTAGCCTGCTAGCCGAAGTACTTACATGCTTTGTGAAATTTGTGTTTCACATCAAGAAGAGTAGATGATGGAGGCACCTGAAAAAGAAAACAAAATGCAAGCAGATTAATTTCTCTGCCTTCTTCAAACTAGGATCCCTTTTCCCCTCCTCTAATAAAGAGATGATTCAATTTATCTGCAAGTTTTTTAGGCAATAACAAAACAAATTAATAAATTCCTCTCTCACATGTTGGTATGTTATTATTAAGGATTGTCCACATTTGATTTACATATTACCTGGGCCACCTTTGCTTGTTCAATAGAAGGGTAAAATCCCAAGGGCAAGAGGGAAAGCTGCTGGCTGGGACAACTTCAAGGGTTAGCTTTAAGGTTAGGTTCAAGCATGCTGGGACCTGGCTCTTAGAAGCAGTTTTGCTCAAGGGCCAGTAGCAAAGGTGACAGGTTCTGTCCCTTCTGCTTGAAATCAGTTTGGTTCTGCATGCTGTCATTCGTATGCACTGAAGCAATTCAGGTGTCACAGTGTTAGGTGGCAGTCTGGAGGCCTTTTAGGCTCTATTTTGTTGTGCTTATTGATTTCTTAACACACTTTGTACAAAGTGTCTGAGAATCATAGAATCATAGAATCATAGAATCACAGAATGGTTTGGGTTGGAAGGGACCTTAAAGATCATCTAGTTCCAACCCCCCTGCCATGGGCAGGGACACCTTCCACTTAGACCAGGTTGTCCAGAGCCCCATCCATCCAGGCCTTGAACATTTCCAGAGATGGGGCATCCACAGCTTCTCTGGGGCAACCTGTTCCAGTGCTTCACCACCCTCATAGTAAAAAATTTCTTCCTAATGTCTAATCTATATCTACCCTCTTTTAGTTTAACGCCATGACTCGTCCTATCACTACACTCCCTGCCAAAGAGTCCCTCTCCTGCTTTCCTGTAGGCCCCTTTTAGGTACTGGAAGGCCACTATAAGGTCTCCCTAGCGCCTTCTCTTCTCCAGGCTGAACACCCCCAACTCCCTCAACCTGTCTTCATAGCAGAGGTGTTCCAGCCTTTTGATCATCCTTATGGCTCTCCTCTGGACTCGATCCTACAGCTCCATGTCCTTCTTATACTGGGGGCCCCAGAGGTGAACACAGTACTCCAGGTGGGGTCTCATGAGAGCAGAGTAGAGTGGGAGAATCACCTCCCTCGACCTGCTGGCCACGCTTCTTTTGATGCAGCCCGGGATATGTTTGGCTTTCTGGGCTGCAGGTGCACACTGCCGGCTCATTTGAGCTTCTCATCAATCAATACCCCCAGGTCCTTCTCCTCAGAGCTGCTCTCAATCCATTCTCCACCCAGCCCGTATTTGTGCTTGGGATTGCCCCAACCCAGGTGCAGGACCTTGCACTTGGCCTTGCTGAACTTCATGAGGTTCGCACAGGCCCAGCTCTCAAGCCTGTCCAGGTCCCTCTGGATAGCATCCCTTCCCTCCAGAATGTAACACAGTAAGAAACACAGTAAAAATTTGCTAGAGTTAAAGACTTAGAAGTACCTTTACAGGAAATGTACCTTTTACAAGGAAATGGAATGGAACACTTCCAGAAGTAGTATGTCAGGCTTGAGATCAAGGTGGTAGCAGCAAGGGTCTGGTCTTAACAAGACCATCCCTTTGTAGTTGACACTGACTTAATATTCTATATTGTTCATTTAAGCACAGAGACAGAAATAAATTAAACTGTATCTTAACCACAGGGAACACTTTGGCTCTAGCAAGAGACCTTATGGCTGCAGCCAGACAGCAGAAGGCAGAAAGCTGCCTTCCCCAGGGACTTTAGGCATCTGTGCATGAGTAAAACTGCTGGCTCAAAAGCTACAAATCAGTACCGGAAAAAAAAGTTTCGCACTTATATAATTTGACACCCAATGCAAATATCCAATATACGTGTCATTAGTGTTTAGGAGTAAGCCAACATTTTTCCAGTGACAATACAAACAGGCAGATAGCTCATTAAAAACTTCAATGATCTAAAGCTCTGTATCGATACCTGTGCTAATTGGTATGTAATGTTCAGATTTTTCCTAGCTCTTTCTTTGGGTTTAGGCAAGAGTGCTTTCTTTTCCACAGTTATGGAGGGATTTACTGGGCACTAGAAAAATCTATATTTGCAGTCATTCCATGCAACTTCCAGTAGAACAGCACATCTTCACATAGTCTGCATGTGCCTTTTTTTGTAATGTGTACAACAGCTGTGGACCTGAATAGGAGAGGAAGGTTTTTTGTTTGTTTGTTTTCAAAACTTCTAAAAATATCTGAAATTGCCTTCTTACACCTCATAATTTCACACCTGTGAAGTCTGGAGCCCTGAATCTGTCAGATATGGATGCAAGTGCTGTTAGCTGGCAACAACCATAGAGTACACAAGACTGCAGACCAAACCCTGTCAGATGTCCTAGTGCAGTTCAGGTTTGGAGGTCTTCAGAGCTGGCATTATCAGCTCAAGGAAGGGTCTGGTCTTCTCCAATGCAAGGAAGGATCGTCTGTCTTTCTAAATATAGTAAGCTGCATTACCACAGGGCCTGCATTCTACAGATGATTAGCATCTCACCATGCTAGGTTCTGGTAAAGAGTAGCCAGGGCTAACCAGTGCTCTGGAGAGCTGATCATCTGGATAAGCCAAGGAAAAGTTAAAAACTGTTAACCCGAGCGTGCTCATAGTGCAGAGCTAGCTCAAAACAGAACCCACAAGTCTCCATCTCCTGCAACAGCAACTTCAGGGCAGTGCTGCTGTCAACCAGTGCAAAATTTCTAGTCTAGCCCTTCGTAGCAATTCTACCTTTGTATCTCCTGTTTTTCAACCTGGGGCTTTCAGTGCTTTCCCCCTCCAGATCCTGCTATGCCAGCCATGGGATGCACATCTCCCAGCTCTAGCTATCAAAAAATTAGTCTAAGCTTCCATTTTTGGTCTACCTACAGAACCATTCACATGTGTTGGGTGTTTAAAAGTTACAAGTGCCTGACAGGATCTGTGCTTACAACAGCCTGCTGCAGTGAGCGTATCCACATGGCATGGTGTGAGCACCACACGCTACTTCCACCCACATCCAGAGCTGGTGCTCGAACCACTTAGCTGCAGCTGAGGGGGGCTGTGCTCCCTTACTACATCTATGAGCGATGCAGAGCTCATTAGCAAGAGCACTGCTGTGCGAGAGTACATCCAAGCTGCTTGAGGCTAGATCTAGCTTTAATCATGCCAGCTCAGGCTGGCTGGTTGGTTAGTCATGGTCTGGTAGCTCTGGGTGGCACCATGCTGTACAAGCTGCATGTGCCCAGGGAAGGCCTGGATCACACGTTCAGCCAAGGGGGCAGGAGGACATTTGTTTCGTGGGCCAGCTGGCTTGGAGAAGGGCCATTCTCTTCACTTGAGGCAACCTGCACAGATCACAAGCTGAAAAATAACACAAATACCTTCCTCTTCAGAATGGGCTGTGACACAGAGGAATCACAGTGTCCTTTCCCAGGCAGACTAATGAGGCTATAGCCACAAAAGAAGGAAATACATTTTTTTATGATCTTGATAATTCTGTGTCCTTTTTCTTAAAGACCTCATAAAACAACGGGTAAAGCTATAGATTCTAACATTGATCAACGTGAAGATGGATGTTGAGACATCAGCTTATTACTAAGAGTGTCCTCTTCGTAGACCATTAATTATCTTTTGTTCTTTTCATTGTACATCAATACAAACTAAAGCATTGCAAGGAGTGGAACAGCATCTGCTCTTATTACCCATTGTGCTATCTGAATAAAAGACCCTGAAACATTTCACTGTAATTATTAGTCCTATTCTTCTTTTATTCTTTTAAATTATTTATGAAGGTGCTATAACCTTCCTTTTCCTCTAATTCAGCACTTTTCAAATATGCAAAGGGAAAACAGAATGAAAGCCCACTCTTGTTTTATTTAAAATAAGATGAATTTCACTGTAAAAGCACATCTTAGTTGGCATATATCTTCTGTCTGACGGTCAAGCCAGTTTTCCCTCCAACTTCTTAACTTGTAGTATAACACCAGATTTCAAATACAGCTTTCTAACAAGTTGTCATTGTAATTAAGGTTCAAGACTACTTTGTTTCACCAAAAAAAAAGAGAGAGAGAGAGAGAGAGAGAGAGAAAATTGCAGATTTTACAGGTATGGATTGCATTCATTACACTTCTCATTCAGGAAATGATGAGTGAAAAACTTCAGATCCTGTTTTTCCTATACTTTCATAGCAAAAATACTTTAACTTTTCCACTCAGGGCAACTTTTATTTTTTAGAAATTCAAGAATGAAAAGATCTTCTGGGTCATCCATTCCATTTCTGTCCTTCCTTTATGCAGCAATGCACAAAGCATCACATTTCTTTTTAAGATTTAAAATACTGCATTAGTAACTTAGGCTATGACTCAAGGAAGAGCCATAAGTGGAAGATATTATGGGAATATGAAACTGCCTTTTGTGAGTGCAGGCTAATCAGATGGTTTTCCACTTTCATACCTCTTTCGCATTTGTAAGTCAAGAAATTACAACTAATATGGTTATCTGTATGTAATTTCATCACACAGTTCTTGTACTAAGGAATTATTTCAGCAGTTACAGGTTAGAAGAATATCAATAAGAATTTGAATACTACATTTTTAGCAAATAAGTGGTCCTTCATTCAACGTTTCCCTTTGAATGCTTTTTCCTGTTTGTGACATGTCAGTCTGACTGCACTGCTGCATCACCTGCCTTCCAAAAGGCAGTCATTTTCCATGACTGCAGAAATTCAGAAATTCTGCTACTCCAGCTTCTCGTTAACTGCAGACAGCCCCCTCTGCAGCCAGGTAAATTTGCTCAAAAGGATCACATCAGCTTATTGTAGCTGAGGATCTGATCCCAAAACAGATAATCAGGCTAGTGGGAAAGCCAGATAATTTTCAAATTCAGCATTCAACAAATACTTCATCACTACTGCTCTGACACCCTGTCCTTCCTTGGGGAACATGCTGTATTATTATAAATCTGTGGCAATTCACAGAAAGTTAATCAGTAAAACACCCGTTCTAATTGATCTCCCCATTTTGTGAATTTGGCTTCTAAATCCAATTACTTTTTCTTATTGTTAATTTTCAAGGACAGTATTAAAAATGTGTACCGTGAAAACCTCCCTCAGCATGTCACGCAGTGGTCTCTTTGTTAGCCTGGCGAACCAGTGCACTGGTCATGTCCAAAGGTATATAAATGTCTACCGCATTTAGGCAAGTAACCACGTACAGACAAGTGTTGTCAGCAACTACACAAAGGATTTACATGAAATGCAGCATTTTACTCCATAGATAGCAGTGAAAACTCTGTACTAAAGAGCCAGCTCTGATCTCATACCAGTCTTTCCAGAAACTAGAGAGATTCAGAACTATGGTTTAGCTCAAGTCTATTACAGCTGTATTGCTTAGCAGTCTCCTAGAGATTATTTATGTTGTCACCTGAACTCTGGCATATGAGATAATCCACCAGACCAACATTCCCAGTGACCACGGGTCAAAATACCTTTGAATGCACATAACCGCATGCTTACCAGATACAGTAATATCAATTTACACTAGCCAAGTTTGTCTCTGAACACGTTACATTGTTTTCATACTGCTAGCTGGATACTTACGATAAATAAATAAATCACCTCCCTTCACCAAAAAAAAAAAAATGCTGAGAAAAGCGTCAGACACGGGAAAGAGCTTTTTCTCCCTCTGCTAAAATGAATGAGGAAGTAAAGAGAAAGCAATCTATTAACAGATAGAGGGCTTGCAGGCCATCCCTCAATTTACAGAGTTCACCATGTCCACCTATTTCTGAGCAAATCTGACCAGCACTGGCATGCTTCTGTGCCTTCTAACCTTTTGTTAAACAGAATTGAGTAAGGTTTCTGTACTCACCTTGAGAGCTCAACAGCAGAATCATTCAGGAAAGGTCTGTCACAACACTTTTCTACTAGGAAAATGGAATTGTTCTGGCAAAACTTTGGATGTGTAAATTTATATTGACTTCAAATTTTAAAAATGAAATAGAATATGTTTGTGGGGTTTTTGTTGTTGTTGTTGTTGTTGTTTTTGTTTTTTTAAATCCTGTTTCAGGAACATGCTGAAAATTCATTCACTGTGTTATTTTCAATTCTTTTTATTTCTCATCCATGTGGAACTTTCATTACTTTTGCATTATTTTATGACACATCAATCATGATAGTGTAAAATAATATAACACCCTCTAAAGCTATGGAAAATCACCTGATAGGAAATAACATTCAAATAAATGAATGCACTATTAAATTGTAACCCAAATTGCACTTGAGATATTTATTGTGTCATGGCAGATTGAAATATTCCAAAATTAATTTGTAATACCATCTTTCTCTCCCAAATTCTATCTCATTGAAAGTTCAAGACTCATTTGTTTTCACTGTAATTTGCAAAGAAAACAACAGTTGGGATATGCATTAAAAAAAAAAAAAAACACTAATTTTGACCAATTCTTCTCAGGAAAAAGGTAAGGCTTAGGGTTTTGTTTGGATTTCGACTGCCAATATTAAGCATATAGCTCAGCTATGACATCTCTCTGTATTTGTCTTCTCTTTTCTATCAAATGGCTGTAGAGGTTTGTGCTTGCTTTTTTATACCTATGCTAAAGTTTATAATCAAGCAGTGCACCGAAGAAACTCAACTGATACTTAGCACAGGACAGTCATGAACTATTTGGGGGACTGTATGAAAACAAAAACAGGAACAAGATTAACCAACTCAAAGGACAATTTACAGGAGAAGACATTGACAAAATAAGTCGTTCTATGTGTAGCAGGGCTAATGAAGCCTTATTTTCTACTAAGAGAGTATAAAGGATTCCCAAAGTCTTTTCAAGTTGACCCGTACCCATTCCCTGTCTCCTATAATGTTTCCACTGGGCAAGACGGTTGGTGATGATTGGGTTCTGCCTGTCCTCCCTGCTCTTAAACACTAAGCTACCCATCTAGCAGCTTTCATTACATGAGCAGGAGCTAAGTAATATTTTGAACTATTTTCTTCTCTTTCAGGTGTATTTATGTTTGGCCAAAAGGTCCAAACTTAAGTTGGTGAGATCAGACAGAAAGATGGAGAGACAGCCAGCTCCCTGTGGTCCATGAGGGTAAGAATGAAGCTGAGAAACAGAAAAGAATGGGAAATGAAGGTGATCTATGAGAACAATTAGATATCATCGGGGCAATGAGAAATCTAAATACTTTTCACAGTATCAAGTGCTGTGAAGAGATACTTGCTGTACCTCTGGTACAGGTTCTCTCACTGCCAAAATTTGTTCTCCTGTAGCACCAGAGCTGTATATATTTAAAAAGGAGAGCTTTCATTTTAAGAACTTTTAAAAATGCAAAAATGCTTAAATGTAGACAGGTATGTTATAATTATATCATTAATATATACTCTTAGATATTTATAGATCCATTACTACATGGCTCAGGTATTTTGTGAAGAATCACAGCACTAAGATTTCAGAAAGAACCTGAAGCATATTCTAATGGACTTATAAATCATGGGCAGGAGTATTTTAATGCTACAATAATGCCTATATGAGATGCCATTATACACCTAAATTTCCATCATGGGTTGTGCTGATTAACTATTAGACTAATAAAGTACCTACTGCTCCCTGTGGTCTTATATTGCTCCACTACATTCATAATTTGCAATTATCTGTGAATTACCTTTGATGCAATAAGGCAAATGTGCAGCTGGGGTAAAATGTCATAACTTTGTGGGGAAAGAGGACATTTTCACACTGGTTGTGAATCTGTCTCTACAGATGTACTTTTGGCAATATTCACTGCTCTTGTAGAGCATAGCTTGCTTTTACCATTAGCCAGAATGGCTAATGTTCATGAAGAGCTGGAGCACCACTGGTGCCTCCAGAATTCATTCTCTTGTTTTCACTGAGCTTTGAATCAAGCTTTAATTTTTTGGATTATCTATTGTATTTCACTCTATCTCCCCCCCTGCCCCAGCTTAGACTTTTATAGCTAAAATAAGAGATGCATAAAACCTGTCATTTAAAGGCACTTCCAAGCTTTGAAAATTAGTATCATCTGAAGCACCAGTCTTCTCTAGTGGCTTCTCTAATTAATTAAACTATCCCTTTACAAATGTTAAATGCCCTGAAGTTACCAGCTTCTCCCCTCCTCAGTCACTCTCTTCTAGATAATCGAAAGGCCATTTCCATCTAAAGGTATTCCATCTAAAAAGCTGTACTGAAACAAGAATGGCAACAGCAAAGAGCAAAGAGCAAACAGAAATTAATATGTCCACTTGCCTCTTTTCATGTGAAGCTATCTGTAGCTATAGTGACATTAAAACAACATGAATTTCTAGTAGAGCAGAACGAAATGAATGTAATGCATTGGTTCAATAGAATTTGAATATGTATACCTACTTTGTCAAGTGTTACTAATAACTGAGGAAGAAAATACTACTGCCATCACCTCCAGCACTAGGGGTAGGCATAAGATTCGATTCTTACAGGCAAGAAAATGCATAGACTTTATGAAATGTTTGTAAATCTAATGTATTTTCTTGCAGTGCCTCTCAGCAGGGATCAGCTCCCTGTTGAGCTGGATGTGGTGAAAACATACAGTAAAAGACACTGACACCACAAAAGCCTCCCTCCAAAAGGAAGTAAAAAAGAGGATTTGTACAGCAATGAGTCTGCATTCGGCCAGTGTAGTGTCTGTGTTCCTTCACCTGTATTGCTGTGGGAATCCCTAGTTTGTGGGACTTGGTATCAACACGTGGTCTTCTTGAGGAAGCCTCCTCCTTTGACACAGCTGGTTATTGAATTCCTTTGGGCATCTTTGGCACAAAACAGAAGCAGGGCATCTGTAAAGAGAGACTGCTTGAATGAGAAAGATGATGAGCTCAAAAATCCTACACATGAAAGGAGGCAGCTGTGGAAGTGCATAGGCTCAGCTCATTCCCCACAAGGAAGAATAGAGTCCCATGAAGTTAAATATTAAAATTACAAGATAAAGGACAAGAAAGAGTATACAAGGCAATTAAATATATCTCTCTTGTGGAAAAGGACTTCAATACTATAATTCCCTAGTAAGAAGCAAATGAGGAAAGTCTAATGTAAAAGGCAATGCCCTGGTACTGCACAGTTTCTTTGTTGAGTTTCATTGCCTACTTTAATAATTGCATTTGCTCACCTAAAATGAATGTGGTATGTTAAGAATAGCCTCCAAGTTATGAGGTGAGAAGTTATTTTTATTTGCTAGATATGACTATGCAAAAGAGAGCTGGTGATGACTGCTTTTTTTGGCTGCCCACTTTCTGTGATAGAGCTGCAACCCACAGGTGAGAAAAAGAGATTTCTGATACTGCAGATGCCATATCTGCATGCATCTGATTTTGTTGTCATGCCAGTGTAAATCAGGAGTAACTCCATTTTATTGTTAAACAGTAGTGTGCAGATACTAGGGCACTATATGCTTTACAAACAAAAATGATTGTGAACTTCTTCAGACACAAACAAGCCTTTCAAAGAAATTAAAATGAGTTATAATTTATCTTTGTGACCAAAGCTGTAGTAATACACATTGAGTGCACCCTCAGCAAGTTTGCAGAATATACCAGGCTGAGTGGTGCAGTTCATACAACAGAAGGAAGGGATGCCGTCCAGAGGGACATGGGCAGGCTTGAGAAGTGGGCCCACACGAGCCTCATGAAGTTCAACAAGTGCAAGGTCAAATGCTGCACGTGCATCACGGCAACCCCAAGCATCAGTACAGAGTGGGGGATGAACGGATGGAGAGCAGCCACACAGAGAAATATTTGAGGGTGCTATTGAATTAAAAAATTGGGTAGGAGCCAGAAATGTGCACTTGCAGCCCAGAAAGCCAACCGTATCCTGGGCTGCATCAAAAGAAGCGTGGCCAGCAGGTCGAGGGAGGTGATTCTGCCCCTCTACTCCGCTCTTTTGAGACCCCACCTGGGGTGCTGTGTTCAGCTCTGGGGCCCCCAGCACAAGAAGGACATGGACCTGTTGGAGCGAGTCCAGAGGAGGGCCATGAGGACGATCAGAGGGCTGGAACACCTCTGCTATGAAGACAGGTTGAGGGAGTTGGGGTTGTTCAGCCTGGAGAAGAGAAGGCTCCACGGAGACCTTATAGTGGCCTTCCAGTACCTAAAGGGGGGCTACAAGAAAGCAGGAGAGGGACTTTTTACTAGGGGATGTAGTGACAGGGCAAGGGGTAACGTTTTTAAACTAAAAGAGAGTAGGTTTAGATTAGATATTAGGAAGAAATTCTTTACTATGATGGTGGTGAGGCACTGGAACAGGTTGCCCAGAGAAGCTGTGGATGTCTCATCCCTGGAAGTGTTCAAGGCCAGGTTGGATGGGGCAACTTGGTCTAGTGGAAGGTGTCCCTGCCCATGGCAAGGAGGTTGGAACTAGATGATCTTTTAAGGTCCCTTCCAACCCAATGATTCTATATACTGTGTTCTATTTAACAGCAAGAAGGGCTGTGTATTTAAGCAGCTGCATTGATACACAGGCTTGTGTTATGCTGGGCACAACAAAAATGTGTAATAAAGGGACAGACCCTACTTAGAGATCCTTTAATTTAAGAAAAATAACAATGTTCATATCACTTTCACTGTTGACATTGCATGGCATGTCTATGCTCACAAACACACATGTTAAATGTTCCTATTGTATGTACTTTTAACCACAAGCATTTACTCTCAGAAACTCAGCTTTCCAAAGTCTGCAGTCTGACTCATGAATTTATGAATCATGAGACAGCATAATAGAAATAAATCTCAAGCTCTTCTTATTTACCTTCAGTTTTCTGAGTGCCCCGTGGTCGGAATAGGGAGGTGAAGTGTACCTAAAAATCTAAATAAATTAAGTTGGGAGTTTCATGATTGCGAGAGATGGTGACTTTAAAAAAAAAAAAAAGTGAGTTGTGGCAAAATTTGCAAAAGGTGACAGTGTTGTGCTTGAAATACATAAAGTACTCAAATATGGAAGTGCCTGAGGCAGTGGAGAGGAGATTCCAGTGGGAGAGGGCACTGGATGCATGGAGGACTGGTTTAAGGAACAGTGGGGAAAGAATCTACCATAATCTCTGCAGCACACCAAGACAAGAGGCTCTGTCCTGTACGTCTTAGGAAGCGAGTTCTCTTCTGTAGGCCTTAAGAAGTTATTTGGAAAGGAGTGCCACTGTGCAGCCAACAAAACCTGAGTTTGCACCTCTGCTTATAGCTTAGTTAGCAAAATCGTGAAGCACAAAACTACTGAGCTCCAGGACTTTTGATGGGAAAAAAGCTTTCTCTGCTGGTTTCCCCAAAGGTGATTTATTCTGTAAAACAATATTGTGCAACACTTTCTGCCTTAAAAGCAACTCATGCAAAATTAATTACATTGCACTACATTTGTAGGAAAATACATTTTACTACAAGTTAATCTGAAGAAAAAAATATTATACAATGAATGCTACAACAGAAACAGTTACGAGTTTCCATAACAGAATTTATAAATCAAATCACTGCACATCGATAACCTTAAAAACTAACCTACTTCAGGCTTTTGGAATAATGTAGAAGTAAAACAGTTTCTGAGTAGCTATGTATCTTTCATAAGTTGTGGCTGGAGATGAAAAATGTGGATTATTTGTTTAAAAATACGAAAAAAATAATTATTTTATTTCATTTTTAGGACTTCAAGAATTTTGCATGTTCTGTTGTTTTCTGTAACTTTTTGGAAGTAAAAATGGGAGCCCAAATCCTTACACATTTGGGGACTGTTTTTCATTGAAAATATTTCAAACAAAAATATTCATCAATGCTAATTCCATGCCCTCTGTTCTTTACAGACAGACGGGAATTTCATCAATAGAAAGCCTGCCACCTGAGGAGCAGGGAAGGAAGGAAGAGCTGTGACTTACTCAAACAGACCTGCACACCTGGATACTTGCTGTCTCGCAGGCAGTGCGCAGTGCAGAAGGCTGCTCGTATGTCCCCTCGAAACCTCAGTGCCCGTCGTGCCACTGCTGCAATCGCGTAAGGGTGAGGATACCTTTGCTCACATGAGTGTGGCCCTAGGGTAACAGCTCTGAGCATTTAGCTTTTAAGGACAGACTGATGGGGCTGTTAGCTTAAGTTTAAATTAGCTTTCCCTGCTTACTAATTTATGGAGCCTTTTTCCAGCTCTCAAAAGGTAACCCCTTCTGTCTACAAACTGCTGATGCATGCTCTCCTGCCAGAAGTAGTTTGGGTACATTTTGAAGAATAACTGGAAAAAAAAAATTGAGACCGGTCTGTGCTTCCTCCCTTCTCTCCCCATCCCCAAAATCTGAAGCCTCTTCTCCATGAAATCTCACCTCAGAATTCATTTTTGTACCAAGAGCAAATCTGGGGAAAAATATATTACATTGTTTTTGTTTCTTTTTTAAATTCTTTATGTAACTGGCCAGAAAAGCTCATCTGCACCAAACTAAATAAATGTCATATTCATAGCAGAGAAAGTCACCAGAGCAGGCTGACAATATTAAAGTAATGATACTTTTATAAAGAATTTTATATACAAGCACACATGTGCAGAAAGAACTGCCAATGAATTTACTTCAAGTTTTACAGGATTAGGTATTCAAGCCCCAGCTCTTGGAGGGGATAACTATCTGATAAAATATCTCAGGTTTTCCTCTTCTACTGCTTTCTTTCAATTTTTTTTCTGCCTTTCCTGACTCTGGAAAAGCCTGCAGTATGAAGTGAATATGTCTTACAAGCTTAAAAAACAGACTAATATGTATTTATTCTGTGCCTTTAAGCCAATCTTAAAGACGATCAGGACCTCAGACTAACCACTCATCTCACTTATATTAAGTGACTGATCCTTCCCGAAGTGTAAGATGGGTAAGAAAGCCAAAGGAGATAATCTTAGTTTCATTTTCCAGCTGGAGAATTAATTCACAGTTACTTATGCCTGATCCAAAGCCTACTGATGTCAATTGATTGCTCGAGATCGCACAGCTGAACACACCTCTTCTAAATCCCTGACACTGCATTGAGCACAAGACATCTTTTCTTTCTAAATACCAAAACTAGTTAGATGCATCATCACTTTGCAGACTTTACAGAGCTTCTACTAATTTGAACAGGATTTGTATGCATATGCAAGTGTTTTGTAGAAAGTAAACCTCTTGAAGCACTGGCTGGTATTTAACCAGTTCATTAATCATCTGATCACTCTGCCTGAGTTTCTATTGTGGAGAAAGAAAGGGGTCTTCTCTCTGCCATTATAACTTAGTTGTTCCCTTCAGATTTATTAATATGAGAATATTATAAATACATTTGCTAAATCATAATATTCTGAACTACTAACAATATGCAATAAGAGCATAAATACATACCTTTTAAAATATATGGTTCCTGTTCTCTCCTACTATATGTCCTGAGAAGAACTAATTACATGCAACCATGAGAAATGAAGCTACTCATAATTATCTTACAAACAGAAAACAGGCATTAGAAGTGTCATGTTGGGTCTGTATCAATGTTATATTTAATTAAGCAGAATATTATGCATAATCCAGTAAAATGGTCTCTTGATTGCTCTAATAAACAACTGAAAAGAGGTTCACCAATACTAACAAGTATTCACTGAAGTGAGGAACTGAACTTCTGTGCTTTTGGGGTTGCCTTAAAAAGGGTCTATTACAGGAAATTAAGAGACTTAGACACTCAGGTGAATGAGCATTCAAAAACCCAATTCTTTAGGCAGTCTTGGAAATCTCTGCTTTGCACTATATTTGTACCAATCCCTTGGTACTGTGCCAAAATAAATAAATAAATACATACATAAATAAATTAGGTCCATGCCCAGAAGGGCTGGCCATGCCTATGTAAATTGAACACAGCTTCCTGAGCAGACGCTTTCAGCTTATGGTTGCTATTGCTCCTCTGTGTATATTTTACCTCTATCTACAGAGTAATTCGCAATCACCACTCGTAACTCTTTTACCACCACTACAGAGGCAGAGACTATGGTTTGGTGCAGAAAATGTTCAGGCTCATAAAAATTCTGAATAAAAATTAAAACATAGGTCTGTGTATTCTCCCAACAGACTGCATGCATCATGGAAGAATTCCTGAAATGTCACTCGTGGCCTAATTCTGTTTCTGTTGATATATTTCTTTTAATGAGACTATAAGAAAGTTTAAGATAAGAAACATACTCAGTCTTTTGTTGCATTGAAGCCTTATTTAGTATAGTGTTTAGACAGTCCTTTTTAATAACTGCATAAATATTACTTAGTAAATTAAATAATACAAACGCTATCATTAGAACTGGTATTGACAGTCATCGTATTTGTTTGATCATTTTGTACATGTTGCACCTTTGGCTAGATTCAAAAATCTCAAAAAATATTTGGCCTTTTAAGAATGAAATGAGACAGTTACCTTTAACTAGGCACACATTGCAAAAATACCCTTTAAACAATCATGAGCACTAGAAATCTGGTAGTATTCCGCCCTGCATGTTTCAAAGCCATTAAATTAAACATTAGAAGCAAACTTATCCACTAGTTCCAGCTGTTGCCAGTGAGGATAAGGGATTTATTTTTATTTTTTCTTTTAGCAAAACAGTAAGTCTCAAAACTCTACTATGTTACAGAAAATTCCTACGATCTAAATAGCTTAGAATTCCCATTTTCCTGGTATGCAAGAGGCCAGCTCTTCTGCTGAGGGACAACGAATCACAAAAACTGTGATGTAAATACGAGGTTTGTTTTCAACTGCTGTTTACTGTGTTGTAAAGTTCCTTCCTACCCAGTCATCTCATTCTACTTAGACAATTTGACTGTAGTTTATAGCTTTTGATTCACATCATTAAAAAAAATCCCTCTTAGCTAAGCCATTTTTTTTAAAAATAGAAAATAAAAAAATTGCCAGCTTCCTGTCCAATTCACTACGTAGGGCACAGCTGAGTATTTTTAGATGCCAGCAAGAACCCGTAACATTACAGAGGTGCTAAGCTTCACAAATGTATTAAAGTTTATTATCTATTCTGAAGTAGACATTTTAGTATCATGCTCTAAAATCACCACTGTAATCTAAGTGTCAAGAGACAGGCAAAGGACATATTTTGAGTCCAAAGCACAGTCAGGAGGTCTACAAGAAACCAGGGTTGGTTCATTTATAAAAATCCTGGAAGAAAACAGACAAGAATCATGACTGAGCAGAAGTTCTGAATATCTCCCTGAGGGAGGAAGGAAAGTGTTTCTATTACAGAAGAAGATCACAGCAGAGAGAAAACAGAATCCCTGAAGTGGCACTGTGTGTACTAGGCACATCCCCAGCGTGCTGGAATAATACACTCACCTTGTCCACAATGCAGATCTGCTTCTTGCTTTGCACATCAAGGATTTCCACTTCAAAGTAAGTAATTTTTGAATGTTTGAGCACTGGTGGTGATTTGAGATGGCCAGCAGAGAGCACAAGCTGAGAAAAGTTGAAAAAAGAGCGCGTGTTATTGTGGGACACGGACAAAGTTCCTCCATGAGCTGCAAGATCCCTCTTGTGTTCTGGGGTGCTGAGTTTCTGCCTTCTGAGCATTGTGCGACCCAGCAGTGGTGACTGTCATATCAACAGGGGACAGTTCCAGGGGGAAAATGTTTCCTCCCTGCATCAGTTAAATACAATCACAGACTGATGAGACATGAAAGGTCAAGTGGCGTTCCATTTTAAGAGTACTGTCTTATTTAGCAGGAGTGAAAACAATGGCTCTGTAATCCATGTCTATATTTAACTAACTATTGTGAAGTGCTGTATTGCTGTTTTTTTTTTCCTTTTTATTTAAACCAGCATCTGAAACAACACATTGTAGTTATTCCCTGACATGAGAAGTCTGATCCTGAAATTCCAGAGCCCCAGTGAAATCAGAAATGAATGCAACAAATTCCACTGTTATCAACTGAGACAGCTGTTTAAAAGTGCCCACAGTGTGCGTATAGGTATGCACAAATGTGTGTAGATATACATATATATATTGTCTGTGTGTGTGTGTGTGTGTGTGCGCACCCTTAACATGTAGCTGTAAAACGATGTCAGGAATCTATTCTGAAAATATTTACTGTTGCTCATGGAGGCCCGAGGCCCAAAGCACTTGAAATAACAAAATACTAGGATTTGATCAGCAAATGTTGGGGTTGCCTGCAAAACTTGAGAGGATTTTGTACCTGCTTGTATATAGTACCATGAACTTTTTGTTTCTGAACACTGTAGAGGTTTCCTCGTAGCTCTGCCAGGTAAACTCAGATGAAGTAATGGAAATTATAACCATAAAGACACTAATTCAGGACTTGATCATTTTACTATTTTTTTGTTATTCTTTCCTTACAATCACTTTTCACAGTGAAAGTCTGCATCAAAATAAAAGTAGCCTTAATGGTTAAAAATAAGGATTTCATTAAAATAGCACATATTCTCTGAAGGGGCTTCTCTAAGTCTTGTTTAAACTTCATTTTTCCTTGTATGGCTTTTTATATGATTTAATGATAACTGGCAGCACTTTTACATCCTGAGATTCTCCCTAAATTTCCTTGAGCTGCCTAGGATTACAGTGTTAGAAGGGCACTACAGATTCCTGCAGACAGGCATAGAGTAAGTTCTGAATACATTTCTACATGGCAAAACCTCAGGGAAACTACAATCACCATTGCAAAAATCATATAGGTTCATGACACTAAGGAATTTTAATTAAGTGGAAAAAAACCCTTCAACAAGATAAAAGGGACAACACAGCTATACCCCCTCTGGGAGGTGCGGCTGGAGACAGAACCGGTCTCTTATCTTTGATTCTGCTATTGCAGAAAATTTAGTGGTCACCACATCTTGTCTAGCGGCATGAGACGAGAAGCCCTATGAAATAACTGAAAAATTGATTGGTAAGTTTTTGCAGGAATTAAAAATGAGAGTGAGGGGATCCTCCCCAGGGAAGGCCATTTCCCAACTGAAGCTCCTCTCCTGGCAAAATTGTCACATATGCTCATCTTCACATGTATGAGTCTGGTTGTTACTGATGGAACAACCCATACTACATTCTGGGTAGCTAAGGTCTGAGAAAAGCCCCTCTAACTTGTTGATGCAGTTATGCAGCATTTGAAATGCCTTTGTTGACTTTGTTAGTGGAAAGCACTGATTGTGGGAATGAAGAATTATAATAGTGGTGACTCAATATAAATAAGGACAAAATTTTGGCTATACTGAAATCAATTAGTGTTTTGCCACTGATGGAAAACAATCAGCATCTAAAGAAAAAATTGTCATTGGACATAAAATTATATTGTGATCAAAGAAGTACACCTGTCTCTGAGTCTAGATGAAAGGTGTGAAAGGAACCACCACCCTGGTAGAGCCAATATAGCAAGCAGAGCAAATTTGCGGAAATTTTGGTACAAATTGGTCAGAACATGGAGAGTGATAAATTATAGGCTGACTGTAAGGGCCTTAATAAAAACAGACAGGTAAAGACCACAGAACATATAGGTCCTAAATTGCAAGTGTGAGATACATTTATTCGGACAGATTACTATAAGGAAACTGTATAAATTGCTGAACAAGTGATGAGACAAACTGATATAATATCCCCTTTTAGCCTTAAAATCTATGAATCAGTCAGCTGTAATAGTACATGCATTTCTAAATTTATTTCAGTTCAAAAGCAATAAAGAATAACATCGATAATTGTGACTAATTTCTGTGCATATAAGGAATTGGTGTTGCAATCATTACTGTGCGTATGTTTATAACATTATTTAAAATGACAACAGCTGAGCTGCTGCTTCTGAGAAAAACCTTTTGATTTACTGCAGACATTTAAATGGTCAGAATTTTATTACTGACCAATGAACATTTCATGATCTGAATCAATTCCAGAAAAATGCTAACAAAATACATTTTTTTTATTTTTCTGATCTAAGCTAATGATACACATTTTCAATGTTTTGACAAAAAAGAATCTTTACAGAGACAAGTCCTTAACTGACAGTAACTAGTAGGGTTTCTCTGAAGATGACTGGCCCTTTTCTCATTGTATTAAATTATGGGTCTATGGTTAAACTGTAGCACCATTTCTATACACAGTGAGTGGGGAATGACTGAAGGCAAATATAACACTTGCATATAAGGTGGATGAGAGCTACTCTACCAAAAATAATCAGGGATAGAGTTACCACTGATAACCTAAGCTCTAAAGGAGAGATGCATAAAAGCAGTGGAGATTTTGCCATTGATGTGCCAAGTACTGCACTTGCTTGAAATGTCATCAATGGGTTTGGTTTTCCTGGCTCGATGTGAAGTAATTCAGCCTGTTCTATGTAAAAGTGCACACAGAAGGGAAACATTAACTACTGGACAAAAGGCACATCTTCACTTTCAATGCAGTATATGTACCTTGTCTCAGACCCCGACACTGGAGGTGGAGAGTCCCAGTGCACAGGGGCAAGCAATCAGCCCTATGGCGAGATTTATTGATCTGCATGACATGGGTATGAACTGTTGGCACAGCAGCTCCTGAGAGCTGTGGCAAGGCTGGTAGCCAACAGACCCTGAGTCCCTGACCTCAGCTTCATTCTGGGACTCTGAGAGGAGTCAAAGAGCACTCAGCAAGAATTAAATCATCTCTGACAGCTTCAACTCGCACACAATTTCCTGCCATATAAGGGGCCGATATTTTCAAGGGGCCATGCAGATGGGCGTAACTCTTAAACTGTGGCTCTGCCTCTTCTCCTCACTTGGCACTTGCCTGACATGAGCCATTTTGCAGACGGGCAGGCACTTTGTTAAGCCATCCCTCCGAAAGGTACTTTTTTCCAGATGCAGCAGGGCCATCATTTCTGGTTTACTGAACTGCTGGTATTTTCACAACACAAGCAACAGCTGCAGTTGACTTTTTGCAATACTTCTAATACAGCATCTTAAACAAACATCAAACTGTGCAGGCCGTGACAAAGTGTTGGGCAGGGGATAGGACTTGGCATTTAGCTTCTGTTTAGGACACTGATTTTGTGTGTGGTGTTAGGGAGCTGCTGTTTCTCCTGCTATTCCCTTCTCGCTCCATGTTCCCTCTCTGTGTGACGCTCCCTTGCACTGCGCATTTGCAGACAGCCTGGCACAAAGGGATTTCATGAGATCTCAGCTGGGTCCTGAAGGTGCTTCTGAAATACCTTTTCACCTTCGGTCTTGTTTTGTACTCATCCTTCCCAAGAGAACTGATCACCTCCTTTCAGTCTGCAGAATGTCAACCGCTAAGTCAGCAGCACAGGGGCATCTCTGTCACTCCAGATGCTTGCCAGCAGCCCCTCACACTTCACTTTTTTATCTCATGCACTCTAGTTGCTTGGTGGAAGCAGGGTTATTCCCTTCCCATTGGCTTTGTGATGCCAAAGAAGTGAGCAATACCCCCAAGACAGGGAGACCCAAGTATTCGGTACTATAGGTGCATGCAGCTTAAAGCAAAGCAGATTCCCAGGGTCACACATACTCACCCCAGTTCCTCATTTTTAGAGATTCTGCCATTCATTTTGCTGGGAAGGAGGCACTGAGAGCAAGTGCTCAACTGTCTCACAACCAAGCAGCAAGACCCCCTTGCTAAAGGAGATCTGAACCATTATGTCAATGTGGTACACGCCATGCCCCATGGCCTCACCACCTTCATTTAGTAGCCATGCTGCGCTTGATCTAGAGCTGCTCCCCATCTCCCCATTTCCTTCTTGAGTTTATTGTGCTCAGAGACAAGTAGGAGGGTAGCTGTGCAGCCTCTTTTTACTGAGATGTCCAAGGAGGGATTTAAGAACCTGATGCAAGGTACTCATTTGCAAAATCGGTAACGATAATTTGTTTGGCTCCTAGCTTCATCTGGCTGGGAGTTTAGGAATAGGTTTACTGGATTATTTGGGGGGGGGCTAATGCTTTTAAACATTGTTTTGATTCTGTTATCTATATCACATTAATAAGAAGTAGAATGCACTTCTGAAGCGGAGTAGGAATTCACACATTTAAGCCTGGCTGTTAGAAAGAATGAAGATCTAAGATTGCAGTGCATTGTACATGAAATTTGATACCATTATTCCCAAGTGCCATTTGCTCATGTAATTAAAGGCTGCATTGTGAAAAAGAAAAAAAAAAAAAAAGGAAAAGGAAAAGGAAAAGGAAAAGGAAAAAGAGCACGAAGCTCTGGGATTTCTTTGCTTGCACATGCCTACCTTAGGAGCCTCAAATTCAATTTAAAATATTCTACCCACATGCATAAAAAGCCGCTTAGAAGAAGCTCTGCAGTGGCACTACTACAACCACGTGGTACATAGATTTTCTATTTTGAAGCTAAATCTCTTATCAAATAAGTGATGGACAGAAAAGAAAAGCACAGAAGCAGAGGGCACTGACTGTAACACAAAATAATCCTAAAGCCATTTTAAATAATTCTGAAGTCTGAAATAGATCTCAGTTTTAGTGCTAGGGAGGGGCGAAAGTGATACACACCCACATTCCCACCTTCCGCTATACTGTCAGGGCTCTGCAGCGAAGGATGCCAACCTTTCTGACCCTGTGAGCTGTACAACAGAAACATCACACAAACAAAAGCCACACGGCTCACAGCACATCCTTCAGAGGCTGTGGGAAGGGAGAGCCCAGGGAACAGTTTGCCAGCAGGGCCTGGAGATCTCCGGTGCTGCCCACCTCGTCCCTCCCCGCAGGAGGAGGAGTTTTTACGACTGACTCCCGCAGCAATGGAGTTTTGCCCCCTGTTTAAAATCTCACTCTAGTGGCTTGGCTTTACCTTTCTGGCTTTGAAAACTGACTTTAAACTTTGACGTGGGTGGTATCAATTACAAGTAAATCCACAATATAAATCAAATCCAAACCCGGCACGCATTTTATCCCCCACAGACATCCACAACAGACAAGACAGAAATAAGCAAAGGCAACAGACGGGTACAGTAATTCTATCTGCAAGAAGTACAAAGTGAAACCTCCACCCCCCCGCCCATCACACACAAACAGACACCTACTTCCCTACCAAAATATGTACAGCGTGATGCAGAGCTCAAATCTGATGACAGTCAGGATGTATTGTAACAGACAGCTGTTGGACTGCAGAGATGGAGAAGCCTGAGGAGATGCTCTTGGTGATGAAGAGGCCCAAAGAAATCCTTATAGGTGACCTGCTAGATCAATCTCTTAAGTGGAGAATTTACAGTTATTGTTCAAATCAAGTAAATCAGTGCAAGTTGTGCTATTCCTGATGTTACTAACTCATTAGCTGAAGCATGAGAGGGTCTTTTCCTCTAAATGCGTGGGATTTGGAAGTATGTGACTGCGAAATACTCCAATTGTCATTTTTTTTACTTATCCATTTCGTTATTCTTTTTCACTTAGGTCAGTGTATAGCACTTAAAAACAAACAGGAATGTTTTGAGAACTTGACTTCTAATGGTCTAAAAACAAAGATTTTTTTTAAAACAAAGTATGGTCTTGGCATTTAGCAGACAGTCAGAGGTGGGGGGGCTCAGCACTGTTCATGTTTTGAGTGTTATGCTGACAGTATGCTTTGCCCTGATAGTTTCTTCAAGACAAAGATTAGAAAGCAGTCTTGGGAGACAAAGAAATGTCACCCAAACTTGTTCAAGAAATACTTTTAAGGAAAATTTCACTGACCTTTACCAGCAGAATTTTCCCTACAGCATTACACTACAGCCTTTAGCATCTCCTTAAGCAGCCTTTGCCCTTTCAGTGGTAACAAGTGTTTCTATACATTGGCCTCAACGTTGGTGTGATGTCCCCTTACTCCATTGTCAATCTACCTAATAAAATGGCACCTCAGTTAACAAAGGTTAGAAACTTGCTTCCAACTGTTTGGCTTCAATTCAGGATCTCACAACAGGCTTTATGCACTATAATGTGCAGTTGCTCACTTGAGGAAAGCCACTGACTTGATTTCTGTAATTCAGTAGCGTGATGAGCTCCCTGCCAGTCTCAGCACCCACACTCATGCCCAGCAGCAAAGCAGGCAACAAGGCAGCATCTGTGTTGATCAGAGTCCTCAGAGCACGGACAGACAGCAAATTTCCCTGCATTTCGATGCGGCTTTAAGCCATCATGCCACTTCATGGACTAAATAGGAGCACTGAGTGGATTAATGTAGGACAGGTGCTGATACCCTGTACTTTGCAGCAGTGTAAGCTTACTTCATGTCCTCACTTAATTTCAACTGAGTATATTACTGACAACATTTTTTTAATCCCCCTCCGAGAACACATCCTGACTAGATAATGGATTGTAATTTCACAGGGTAAGATCAAGTAACCACATTATCAGAAGCCGGTCAGCCACTAAGTAAGGATGATGAAAAGAAATACAATAATGCAAAGCCATTTTCCACAAATGGCAGCAGTACAGAACTGGCAAATCCATGCTCTTACAGCTGAGATTAAATGCATCCTTCTTTTGTGCAAAACCATTATGTGCAATATGAAGTTGGAGTTACTTGAAATAGTTTCAAGAAAACAAAATGTTGTTCAAATATGCGGTTTGCATTGATGCAGAAGCACTTCTAAAGATTTATTCATTTGGATGGAACAATTTTGAGGTTCTGAACAAGCTGGTCTCGCTAATCATTTCTGACCTGTAAGAGGGAAGAAAAACCTTGACTAGAACACCTGCAGCATCTTAAAGGAGTTATTTCAACAATAAAAAATAGTCAAAAGGTTTTGTTTGCTAATGTAGAATCTATAAAATCCTGAAACCTTAATGATTGGCACAAAATATAATCACCGGTTTTCAGACAGTTCTATCCAGAGATATGTTAAAAAGTTTACAATGGCAAAAAGAAACCTAAATCCTGTTTTATAATCCTACTTTTTTTTCTGAAGTTCTTGGGGTGATTGGTCTTTTATTACTTTTGAAATGTTATGTGTTATTTCTTCTCATACAAGAAGCCAAATAGTTCTTAGTATTGTTCATTTCAGGGCTTCATTAATTAGGTTTCTGAAACATCTGTCAGCATAACCTCCTTCTTTCACAAACTTTCAAGTTTTCAGAAAAGTTGCCATTTAGTATGACATTTTTAATATTCGGTCTCAGCCTGAAAATTAATCTTGAGCTAAAAGAAAAATGGTCAGTCCTTTACTTTTACATCCATTTTCTGACTAAAAAATATATTCTTGTGACATTTTTCTCTCAAAGCAGAATGATTTTGAGGAACAGAATTCCTGAAAACTGGGAATTAGACAAGTAAACAAAAGAGGATTTTATTTATTTCATTCAAACTATTGCTCAGTACTAGTTTTTCTCAAGCTTGAAATGTTAGAAAAATGTTTCCATGCAGCAAAATTAAAAAACAAAGGCAAACATGCTCATCAAATTGAATTACTGTTGTTTTTTTTTCTGTTTCTTCCTCCTGTTCAGCCTCTTCTGGCTATGCAGCTAAACCATCTGCTCCCAGCCTAGTACCATTCTCAACCAGGACCCTGATGAAGGAGTGTCCCTACCCCAGTTTTGATACTGTCCTGGGTTAGTGCCTTCTGTTTAATGTTTTGCGCATTATTTCTGCCAAGGCTGCATCAGAGACCAGGCTCTCCTTCGCTAGTCTTGTTTAAAACAGTACATGAAATCATATTTAAGGTACTACGAGAAACCTGCTTGCTACATGTCAGATGCAGAAAGATGTTTCTCCTGAGATCAGAACATTTTTCTGCTAGGGCTAGGTCCTGGTCCAGCACTGGGAGCAGTGCTCAGGCCGTTCTGCTGGCAGCAGGTGTAGGGGAAAATGTCACTGACATTGACTGCAATTTGGCAGCATCACCCTTTCAAGATTACCCTCATCAAACCTGCCATCTTCACAGCACCTGGGGCCACCACACATCCTGAAATAAAACCTGCCCTGCATCAGGATATCCAGCCAAAATGGAGGGTACTGACAGAAACACGGGATGCAGTAGCTCCGTGGGGAGCCCGGTGGCACATCCACGCATCCTGCAGAGATGCCATGCTGAGAGCTGTCTCTCTCACAAGCTAGCTGAGCAACCTGGCCCTTTCTCTCGTGCCTAAACACGGTGAGGCTCAGGCACAGAAAGACTCGCCTCCTGACTACCTCTCTCTTCTTGGAGAACACTCAGCTCTTGGGTCCCTGCGTAACCTCAAAGGACAAGATCCAGAAGTGTACCCCATGCTGAGACACCTGCCTCCCCTACGCAAGGTACAGGGTGCCCTGGTAGCTCAACTCTTGACTCTGGCTCTTGACTCTTGACTCCTGGAACCTGGAAGTTGTGCTAAACAGCAACCTGTAATTGGGAAGAACAGGCTTTTAAACCTGAGCTCCCTGCAAAAACGGTACTATTAGCTCCAGAAATGCTTTTGTGGCTTCTTGTGAAACACCTGTATTCCTAGTGAGAACGCATTTTCCACCTGGTTTTCTACTGCTGACACATCCCTGTTTATTCATGCTTTTCTTTATCATGAACGTTTGCACAGAAGCATTTTAAAGCATTAAAAATTGTCTTCTGTACAGCAAAGTTGGCAGGGAAGAATGCACTAATTTGTGTGAAGTTAACAGTACACAGACTTCCCTTGTCCTTTAGCAAATCAGGAAGGAGAGAGGCTTGCTGTTTATATTAGTTAGCATGTGACAACTCAGCAGTAAGTAGTTTGGCTCTGAGGACAAGCAAAGCAAAAGCAGACGGTTGCCACAGTAGACTTTAAAACCTTGACAGGAGCCGATATGTAAGCTCAGGCTGCCAAAAGACAGCACTTGTTGCTTGACACATTAGGACAACAGCATGTCACTCAACACCTCTGGAGTCCGAGTTTCAGTTTAACAGCTCCTAGTCACGAATGACTGTGACCAGCTTGCAAACAGTTTCAGGACAGCTACCGTGTGGTTACATCCAGCTGTCAGAATTATCTTTGCTTTAAAAAAAAAATAGCTGATGCTGCTGTTAGGCTGACAACTGTCTCCATAAAGCATTCTTGCAATTTCCGTAGCCATTCTGGGGACAGGGTCATACCGACATGTGACAAGGAGAGCCATGGCATTTAACAGTCTGGGAAACAACGTGGGCAGATTACCTGTAAGCTATCAGCATGCTTCACCAGGACTTCCTGTTGCAGAAGCAACTGAGATCCACAAACACCTTCAAGAATGCTATAAAATACAGCCCCAGGGTAGAAACAATGTCCTCCTTCTATATCCACCTGTATGAAGTACTCTAAATGGCTGAAGATGCTGCCCATATGTAAAGGTAAAATGAAGGAAGATTTAGCATCCCATTTGCAATCTTCTAGGATTAGAAATCTACCAGTGGAAAGGCAAAATCCACAGCTGCATAGAGGAATCTGATGCAATTATTGTTAGATCCACAAGCTGATGAGAAACAGAAATTTATGGTGGTTTTATTTTATTTATTTATTTATTAATAAGGAAACTCTCCAAGATCCCTGGCTTACCTGTGCCATCTTACAGTGGGAGACCAAGGTGCCTGCATTTGAAAGGACCCACCCCCTTCAGCCAAGTTGCTAGACATCCTATACAGCCTTATTAAATAATTGGTCCTGTGTCCTTTATGAAAAGCAATGAGATACAGCTTTGCTTTTTCTTTCCTGACCATCAGCTATTTTTCCATACGCCCAGCATCTCAAGCTGTCAGGCATTTGGCAAACCATGTACTGCTGCAGATGTACTAGACATAATCCTTGCGTGAGGCTCTATCGCGCTGACTGGTGGGGATGAGTTGACGAGGGCTACTCACTGTGCCTGCATGACAGAGCCATGCTGCACCTTCATATTCTCTGTCTCTCTTTTTCTCTTTCCAGAGCTGCAGACAACCATGGGCATCGCTGCCATACAAAAGACCCTGCTCCAATTTGCTTTGTGCTGTGACTTTCCACGGAGAGCAAACCACGTACAAGCACCGCAGATGCTGTGTGAGAGTCCATCCGGTTTAGCAGTCTTTGTGCCAGAGCTCTTGGCACTATGTCAGCCCCAAGAGGAACTGGCTGTGCCTGCAAGTCTCTTTACAGATAAAGAATCTGCTTTGCTGTTGCCTCTGTCAATAAAAAGGAATTGGGAGTTTCATTCTGTTCTCAAAAAGCTAATTTTGCATGCAAAAGCACAACAGCGAAGAACAGGCACAGCAGATAACTAGTAAAGAGACATGATCACTGTCTGCTTTAGTTTTTCTTTGCAGATTTAGCTAGTCCAGAGCTCCCAGCTGCAAGGTGAACTGTTGGTGTATCGTTTTAGTAATAAAAAAATGGACATATTGCAAAGCCTCGGGTTTCCAATGAGCACTTCAATTCACAGCATTTACAGCAAAACAGACTGACCACTGGTGTATGAATTTGTTTAAACTAAGCATGGGGCTACCTAACTGCAGGGAACCACAAGCTCAACCTCAGAATATTTCTTTCAGAGCACTTCCTTGGCAGATTAATACCCATTTAAAATCAAATACTTAGTTCTTCAGCCAGAATAAAAATAAAATTTTAATGAATAGGGCCAAAAAGGAAGTTTCTCTCAAAGTTTCTCTCAAAATTTCTCCCAGAAAACATTTCTGTTTTCAGCTAGCTGTAGCACTGGAATAATATAAGATGTGCTCAAGGGTAAAAAAGAATCTGTGTCCAAACAGGAAAACAGCAACATTCTTCTATCTTGCTTTTGCACAGCTTACCAGTAGGTAATGATGACATTTTCTTTTTTGTTATTATACAATAACTACTGCACCACACCTTTTTAAAACACTCCTAAACAAAGTGAGACAAACAAGCTGGGCTCCTCAGGCCCACGTCTGAAGTCAGCACTGCTGAGATGCTGATAAAGAAGGAGTCAGGCATCTTCAGCAGCAAAATACTTAATGGTTGCTCTAATAATGTGTCATATATCACTAAATGGCAAGTTCTGAGCCAAAAGTTAATCGGTTCCTACTTGATGCTCTTTAGACTTTGTGAGACAAAGTTTTCAATATTGATAATTTCTCACATGGAGCTACTTTTCTAGCTATCTGTTGAGAAATGCTACTCAAGAAGGCAAAATCTTCAGCAGCAGCAGCATGTGCCTCATTTTCAATAGCTCTGTCAGCTTGGTCCCAAAGAAGCTGAAGTACAGTTTACATCTCTCCCTCCTGAAATCGAACAACTGATAGCAACAATACAGGACAATATAAAAGTGCCAGTGAAGCATCTGTAACTACTTAAAACAACAGAACAAGCAGAAAGTCATTAGTAAGACTACTAAAACGCACAAATTAAATTATGTATTTCTCCCCTGAGGAAAATAGGAGATTGAGCATCACAACTATTCCACGGGCAAAGACCATCTGGGCAGAATTTTGAAAATCATAGCAAGTGCATTAGGGTGGATCGGGCATTTGGCCAAAGGGAGCTTACCAAAAACTGAAGCCCTCAGGGGCTCAATGGCAGGTGACCTGGAGGCTGAGCTCAGAAACAATACAAACCAAAATGAAACTGCAGCAGCAGCAGCAGCAGCTAGAAGAAACTTGGTTTGGGTTGTATAACACCAGCATGTTTGTGTCCTTGAGTAAAAGTGCCAGAATAAAGTACTTAAAAATTAAATCTTTCGAAACCTAAAAAAGATAGTAACATTTTATGGGATAAAGGGTTTAGAGAGATTTTAATTCAGTTATTTTTAAACGCCTCATTCAGATGTTTTTAGCCTAAGAATGAATAAAATATGGCTACTCACACCAACCAGCACAGGAGACTGCTTGCTGTACCCTTCCTACATAGTCGGTGGCTAGAAGGCAAAACAAAGCATCTAAATCAGTCATCTTCTCTTAATCAGCCTGAGAAAGAAACACTCTTTTCTTGTAACGTGGACTTGCATACCTATGGTTGGGATCTCTGAATATCCCTCTAAATGTCCAACATCAGAAATCCACAAGGAATGAAAGTTCTGCTTTCTGATCTACTTCAGTCAGTGCATGCCCTAAATTTTGGGATTAGCAAACTTCTCATAAAAGGTATGCAAGGATCCCAAACTGTAGGTAATCAGAAACTGCACCTGAGGTTTCAGCTCCTAAAAAAACCTTACAGTAGCAGAGGACTCCCACCAGACTTAAGACAAATTACTACCCTGTCCTCAGACAGTGTAATCCTGCCACCACAGACCAAAGGACAAGGCCACCGTTCCAAAGTTAACAGTCAGACAAGTTTTTTATCATGAAAACACCTGCATGCATCTCTGTTAGCCCTAGCACATTTATTGTCATTCCTTAGTGGGTAACCAGGATCAAAATTTGGTCTTTCAGTTTCAGCACATAATCCTATTAACGATAAATACATATATAAAATAAAAGCCTATTTTGAGAGCCGATTTTTAAAGACAACTATGTATAATATTGTTTGCAAAGCAAATGGTTAGGTTAGGTTTAATTCATCTATATCAAAGCCCATGAGAGTTGCTGTATGAGAGACAAATAAAATTATCTTTACCACAAGAACAAACGTAAAATGAAATCCTAGCTTTCCCTCTTTAAAGTAACATACTCCACAACAAGCATGGATTTTGGCAAAGCGATGTTCCCCTGCCACACAGCACATGTTTAATGAAGTTACTCCTCAGCTGTTTGCTGCTGAACTGAACTGAGCCAAAATGAGATGAGCTAGCTGAGTTTGTAAGCACTCCTAGCCCATTAAAGTGGAAGCCTCCTCTGAAGGAAAACATTTTACTGTTCCAGTCTAAAAAGTTTGTCAGCTTATCAAAAGGACAACTGTCCTTCCACAAAGCAATTAGAGCAGAAGGCAATCACAGAAAGGAAATAAGAGGGAGTTGTGGTCAGATCTCCCATTTGGATTGCTCAGACCAGATGGATTCATACAACCTCAAGATCTCTCCCTTTGCCTTGCCACATCCTGGACACCAACAGCTTTGGCATGGGTGCACTGAGAGAAAGCCAATGGCACTTGTGTGCATTGCAATTAATAAGCAAGGTTTTAATTTACCTATAAAAAAATTACATTCTAGAAAGCTGATGAAAAGCCATTTTATTAACTAAACAAAGTATTTTCTCGGGGCTGAATAAATGACCCCAAAATTACACAGTCCATCTGAACTCAGAAGGGAAGCCTTTTAGTTTCAGAAAAAAATCAAGACTTTTTGCATGGAAAATCATGTCATTGGAACAGTATGCACTGCAAAATGGAGCTTTAATAGTCAATAAAGCCAGAAAAAGGCAGTGCTTGCTACCTCATAGCTAGCAGGTTTTCAAATTATGGAATTCATCTGTCACACTCCACTTAGCATATCTGTATCACTTCACTCAGTAATGCCACCATCAGATAGCTATTTTAATAGTAAAAGAGTAAATGAATACTGTAGAGGGTAATAGAATGGGGGAAAAAAGAGACAAGACAATTAAATCAAGATTTTATCTTTTTTTTTTTCTCTGACACTGAAGACTGAAGATTCCTCTTTAACTTGTCTTTAAATGAGGAGGAATCTAAAAAAAAAGGGACATGTATTTAACAAGGCAGTTTACTTAATACAAGAGACATCTTCAAGGTTATTTCAGGGGCAGATGTCCAGAGGTGCTTGCACTGTAAAAGTGTAAGTGGACATGGAGGATTTCACTGCACAGATAAAAAATTTGCAGAAAGCAAACTGTGATCTGATCTTCAGAGTGACCTAGGACTTGTCCCTAAAATTCAGAGCCTGCATCTTTATAGCCTATTTTCTCTGTGGCAGCCAACAAGAAGTGGTCTTTGGACAAGCAGTCCTCAAGGTCTAGGCTGTAAAGTCTCAAGCCCCCTTGAGCAGGCTGGCTGTGCACATGCTGCCTCCTGAGTGGGCCGTATGGAGCAGTGATAGATACAGTGCAGTCCTTTGAGTCTCCACAGCAGAAGCAGTTGAATATGCAAACTGGCAAGAGCCTCAGGCAATTCTCCAGATGTGCATCTACGTGTTCTCCCCTTTCCCAAACGCTTATATCACACTGGATGGGAAAAACCCCTTTCTTGAGGAGAAGGTGCAGAAAGGGGGATTCAGCATGCGGGAAAATTCCTTGCTGGATAAAACACCTTGTTTTTTCTGTTTTGCTGGTGGCTGGCTTCTAAGAGCAGCATACGCTACAGCCACCCTGCTTAGCATTACGAGCAGGTACCCAACCTTCCCCGTGCTCCAAGCTGGGGGCAAAGCACACGAGCCAGCTGCACTCTGGGAAGTAGGGGCCTGTGAAAATGTGGGCTCCCCTCACTCCATCACTCTCATTTTGTTAGCACAGCTGAAACCATCAGGAGGCTTTAGTAGGCACTGCGTTTTGCACTGAAAAGCTGAGTTTCCCTCAGTCCCTTTGGTTCTAGCACTAGCTTCGGCAGGGGAGGCAGCGCAAAACGCTACCGCAGCCTGAAAACTTGGAGCTGCAACATTTCATGTTTTGTTTTTAACCTGCCTTCAGCTGCTACTTCAGGCGACCAACCCCATTCCATGAAGTGCATGGAAACTGGGGGAGTGAGGAGGACAAAGAAAGAAGAGCTTTTGCACGCAGAGCATGTTTTCTAACACCTAACACCTTCTGATATGTGTAGCTTACACATAAAATCTGCCCCCTTATATAATGCTGCTGTATACATAGCACCACATTTACTAACCAGCCTACCAGAAAAGACTCCTGTATCCTCTTCACATCTTCCCAAGCCTTTTCATAAAATAAAGTGTACCTATTGCACAAGAGATTATCTGAATTTTTCAAAAGATCTTCTGTTCATTATTTAATAGAACATGAGAGCATACATTCAGGGAATATAAAAATGTTTTATTCACTATCTTCAGCTGACTCTTATTTTTCCTCTACCCCAGTAATAGAGTTAATACATTTGTACGCACTCTCAATGTAGTATTGCACATTCCACCTGCAGATGTATCTTTTTGTCTTTGAAATATCTATTATCATTAAATAATCACTGTAAGCCATCTTTTGTTGATAACTTTATCATTTTACTGCCCCGAATTATTTGTACAAATCCAAGACCATATTGCTATATTATTACAGGAAAGCAATTAAAGTAGACTGTGTGATTTGGAGAAAATGGAAACGCCTCTATTCTGTTGCATATAGCAGGTAGTTTCCATTCTCTGTTTAGGTCACTGTCAGAAAGTATCAGTCAGAAATTTACAGATCTATTTGGGGTGGAGGTGAAGGGGATTGTTTTTTTCAGCAGTGATACACTGTTGGTGAAACAGAGGCACGGCACAGCCTGCCTCCAGTTATGCTCATAGCTACTGCCTGCTGCAAAGTGCCGGTGGTTCCCAAACGGCAGCTCACAAAATCCCAGCTTTGTCCCAGCAGACAGAAGTGGCCGATTTTAAAAATGCGGCCACTGGATTCAGATGGCTTAACACCTGCATATTGTTTGCATGTACCTATGAATGCCACTGACCTCTTAATACCAGCCTGTAAAAAAGCCTTGAAGTCTACATTGTGACTTTGTGGAAGAATCTGAGTCAATCTGAGCACTGAACTACTTACATTTGTTTGAAATCTGATTTGGTAAAGACACGTATTTCTTTCACAGGGCACTCTTTATACAAGAAAAGAGTAGTCAATACGTGTCTGTTTTGTTTTTTTTTTCCAACAACTCAGGGAACACTGAAAAAATCAATGGTCACTCTAAAACATATTAAAGTCATGAATGTTGCTGATTTAATGAAATCAACACAGAGAAGTGGGAAATCTCCACAGAATCGGTACAATTTTTGTGTTTAGACCAGATTTAATGCAAACATGCCAGAGGGAACAGAAATTGTCCCACACAGCCTCGTACAGCCAGGCATGAAAAATCAATACACCAATGAAGGGCACTGGCAGAAAATGGAAACACTCCACAGTGAAACGTCTCACAAAAATTCATCGTCAAAAGATTTTGCTATTAGAAAGCATAAATACATTACTATTCTACATATATATATATTTCACTGGTTCAAGTAACGAATTATTCTTTGTACTGGAAGCACCAAAGAAGTTAATGAAACATTTTCTTACTCTGTGGAGACCTATTTTAGGTAGTAACTGTAAAATAGAAAAGGAAAAAAAAGATTAAGTAAAAAACCCTTGCCCAGAGGGTTCAAATTCTGAAGGAAAAAAAAAAAAACTCTTTCTTCAAAAGTTGAATCACATAAAAAAAAGAATACACAAGAACTCCTGCTTTGCCACTCTCCCCCACATCAGCAACAGTACCTTTTCTAGAGATGATGAGGTGGGACCACAAAGCAAATGGAGACGGAGCAGCCAAGTAAAATAAATAAATAAATAAATAAATTTTACGTAGTTAGTACAAAAGGAAACTAAACTGTAGCATTTTCCCTAGGTCCAATGCTGTACAGATGCAACTACAACCCAACGCAAATAATGAACTAACGAGGCTGGGCCTGTGTCCAGCATGTCCTTGAGGTCTGCAAGACATCCCAAGCCTGTCTGGAAATCCTGCCCACTGGGCAGTGGGAATTACTGGGCAGAGAGGAACCATCTCTTGGGGCAACAGTCAGGAAAGGAAGAAACCTTCCATGCCCACAGGTAGCTCTGTCCTTCTGCTAACCCATCCCTTCTTATCAACTGGCAACAGCCCTCAGGGATGTTGAGTACAGGAAACCACCTCTAGGTTTGCAAGCAACCTAGGCCTTAGCAAAAAAATAAATAAAAAAAAAGGCTCTAGAAAATCGTCATCTCTGTTATTTGCACATGGAAATAATGGTCAAATAGGCGCTTATTCACATTCAGCAACCCAAAGCATAAAATAAACCAGGGAGTTGGCAGGTTAGCTGAAAACAACATGCTGGGTAATTTATTATACACAGCTCCCTAACGAGGTGTGAAATAAATTCAGATTTGGCCATTTTAGTAAATTCAGAATAATCTCCATCTCTCAAATATCTGAGCTAATGATTCACAGTTTGTTCACAAACGCAAACGTCACTCCCCCAGTCTGTTGCTACTAGTTTTAATGTCAAGGGAGCAGTAACAATTCTGTAGCTCTTCTTTGCACTGTAGAAGTGCCTAAACACTAAAACCAAGCTCAACCTTCTTTCCAGACTGGGATTGAACAGACACTTCACAGTGCCTTCACTGCAGGGTGGACATTTTCTAAGAACTTTGAGTCACGTTAGAAAATATCTTTTGATCTGAGAACTTTGGCAAAGGCTATCCTGGCTATTCTTTCACACAATTATTGCTGCTTTTTAACCAGAAGATTAGTTGCTAGCTGGTTTGTGCCTTTTTTTTTTTTTTCCAGAAGTGAAAGGAGCGGATACACATTAGCAAAGGTAGCAAAAACATATGGGTACATGCTTAAGATTCTCAGAAATACATGACAGTGTGCATCGGGTAAGATTTGGTGTAACTATTGGGAAGTATTAAATGTGATGAGCCCAAGACTGCTAACCCTCAGCGAGCTCAGCCCCATGGTAACTTGCATTCTGTCACACTCAGTTTTAAAAGTCTCAGGCAAAGGTGATTTTGCAGACTATTATATTTCATTAGCAAGAATCTTTCTGGATACTCATTTACAATTTTCCCTTCCTTAATTAAGTCCAACTACTTCTGGTTACACCTTTGTGTGCTTCATTAAATCATTTCATTTCCTCCTTGGTATTTAACAGCCTTTGGTTATTTGCAGACTGCTGAGCTCCATTCTCACCCTTTAGGTTGGCTAGTGGCCAAAACTAAACTAGCCAGCTCAGATCTTCAGATGGCGTAAATCACTTTGGTACTTTTAATCTTCTCATACCGTACAAGTCGCTCATTCCAAGTCAATGATCTGCTCATCAATTTCTTCCCCTGTCAGCTCTGACCTCTGCCCACTGATAACACAAGGCCCAGACTCAGCACAACATTCAAGAGATGACTGCACCAGAGCATTTCTGTATAGGCAGCTCTGAACGGCTTTTTCTAAATGGGTTGCAAACCAATGACGTCTAATGCTGGTCTGCTATCAGTTCTCCGTCTCCTTCAAGATTTTCTTCTCATGCTGTATATATATAAGTTTTCAGTAAAATCACTGGGAAAAAAAAAACAACTTATTTCCATATATTGTTTTGTAGTTTCTCCTTGATCCAATGTATTTGTCTTTCTCACTGAATCACAGAATCTCAGGTCTGTTCATCTAATTGAGTAAAATGTAAGCTCCAAACCAATCTCATTGGAGTGTGTGCCAGTTAAGTGTAAGGGATTAGCCACTTCTGAAACGCAATGACATAATACATATTCAAACCTGCTCACCAGGAGAGATGTGGATTCCCCACATCTGTAGACAGATGTCTACAGTACAGAACCAGAGAAAGGAAGTAGCAGTGCTGTCCTCTGGGTTACAGATCTGAAAAACTGGTAGCACTCCTGGGCCATAAAGTCAGTGCTAGAGCTGCCATGCAAACAGAAAGCTGGTCCTTGCTTTCAGGGTGAGGAAGCTCAAAGAATTGCTGGCATGCCTGCATGTAACTTCTATGGCTCGCTACCGAACGAACCTGCATGCTGCATAGTGCTGTCACCATGTGCAGGAATGAACCCTCTAATTAAATGTATTGTCCTCACCAACCTCCCGTGACTTCAGCTGAACAACTGACAGAAGGAAGCAGCTTCAGGCTTTTATGCCTCTGAGGATTCAGCTTCCCTCTCTGACCAAAGCAGTGTTGCTGTTTCACTGTCAGAGGGACAGTGCCTCTGAGTTTTGCCTCTCAGTGTAAATGCAGTTGCACAGTCCAGCGTGCTCCCTGCAGTGAGGATGAAGGAGCAGGGCCGTTCCGTGCTGTGCAGCTTCTCCGGAACGACCTCCCGAGCAGTCTGCAGACCTGAAACAGGACAAACGGATGTGCTAGGAACGGCAGTGGTTTCTCACAACACAGAAGGCGGGTGCATGGTGCAGATAGCAGACATGAGGCATTTAACAGCCAGCTTATCAAGGGCCTAAGTAGAGCCATAGTTTTCCTCAAGCAAGGAGACAGTTGTGGCTGGGGGACGGCAAAATAGTGTGCTCTGAACACAAACGCCGGGAAATGGTTTTCGACAGACCTGACGCAGCTGAACCAGTGCTCGGCAAACAGGTCAGCAGCTGGGGCTATCCCAGAGGGCTGCAGATGTCAGCATGGCCAAGCAGTTTCTGTGTGAGATGAAGTGAATTACATCCTACCATTCCCTCAGGACAGCAACATACGGGACAGTGCCATGACCTTGCCAGTTTCTAGAAAGACGACTCTAGTCTGCTTCTCACCCTTCCACACTAAAATTGGACACCTTTTGCATCCCACAAGCTGTACATCTATCCCGCAGAGGAACAGAGGGGTGGCTCTCTCACAATTACCTATGTGCAGGCTAACAAAATAAAAACAGACACACTGGACATAGCACTAGTAACAGACAGCCCTTCGTGCTCACCGAAGATCAGGCAAGGGATCAGATGTTTGGTAGTGGACAACTAGTGTCAGACAATATTTGCTAATTAGACAGTTCCTTGCTATGTCTTTTCAAATAACCCAAACTAACCAGGATTGCTTTAGAAAATCCTGCTCTTTACCTTCAAATGCAGCAGACTGAACACTTTCAGCTTCTTCAGCAGACTGACTGGCATGTCAGAAAGTGCAGACTATGAGAAAGCTGTTTCCAAGACAATGACTCTCAAGACCAGAACTGGCCATTTATCATTTCAGGCTGCTCCGGGGCTGCTCTAAGCTACACCATATGCATAGGCTCTTAATGTAGACAGTACCAGCGCTGAAAACCAGCAGGCCCCAGAGAGAGATGATCTGTACCTGCCTTCCATATGGGCTCCATCTTTCTGTGTCACTATTAGATCCTAGTAATACTGCAGTGGGTGCTAATATTTGTCCCATCAAGGATCTCAAAGGTCAATTCTGCCCTCAGCCACCAAGAGGCTGGCCCTGACCTATGCCAAATGAGACTACGGTCACAGCCACCCAGAAAGGCTGTTATTAACTCTTGACATCAGCGTCTCCCATCCTCAGACAAACTCGTTCTTCTGCAGCTGAGAAGCATGCAAGACCTGGGGGTGCCTTTCCAACCCAAGGATAATCCACATTGCATTTGTGACTGGAATTCAGGCCCTCTGAGCAGCATTAAAGGAGGCTGTGGTGGTCAGAGTACAGCCAAGTTCCCAGTATATGTGAAAAATTAGTGATGTAAGAGAAAAAGAGCCAAGTCAATATTGGAAAGAGTTCAAATTCAAGCAGTTTGCCCAGCAATTTACAAGAAGAGAAAGTTACAAGTAAGGCTGAAAAGGCAAACCTAGACCTGAGGTTACTGGGGAAAGTTGAGCTCTGGTTGGAAGTTGTGACAAGCTGGGTGTTTTGCACTACAAATCAGTCCGGACTGCAAAGGCTGCAGTTTGAAACTAGCCAGCCAACTTTTAAACTAACGAAACATGGGGAAAATGAAGTATGTTGCCTGTTAGAGAGCTCTTCCTTCCTGAGCAGGATCTTCCCTTCTTTTCCACCCACTTCACTTGTTTTAATTCTGCTGCTCACAGTAACAAGCACCAATATGGCTATGGGATTGATTTCCTCCTAAATCATGCTGTGCTTGTAAATCAGACCTGCAGAGATCTTAAGCATGAACCTTGCAAGGCTGGAGGTTTTTGAGGCTTCCTGGAAAGATCATCCTCTTGGAGTAGAATGGTTATGCTACAGTATCAGCTTTCATTAGCAAGAAGCTTAAGCTTCTCATCTTTGAAGTCCAAAGTGTGATGATTTTAATGTCAGTGTTGGTAGGGCTGGCACTGTCTATCTTAGCAGAGAACCACCAGAAGATCCTGGAAAGATGCTTAATTTTACATGTTGTGATCAATTCCAGTGGGAATGTGAAGATGAGGACTTTCACCCATGCAAAGAATTCTTGCCATGACAGGCAATCAAATGTGCCACAAAGGCTTGGCCTCACCCCAACTCACTTCCCCTGCCAGTCTAAATGTTCATTAATATATTTTTTTGCTTTTCTCTTTCCCTCCACAGTCACACAATCAGTACACACACACACACACACTCCTTTCTCAACATCTTTACCTCTGCAACCCCATAACTAGTCCAAGAGCCAATAGTGAAACCCTGAAGTGTGAGGTTTTGCGGGCAGGATTGTATTTTTACACCGTGCCTCAGCTTCTGCCAATAAGCAACTTCTCACTCAAGTAACCCCTCTGAAAGCCTCAAGCAGCTACATGGGCGGTAAAAGCCAAGGGATCCCAGCACAACTTCTGGTCCATGTTCCAGTGCCTGCAACACTGGTGCTGCTTTCTCAGCTGGGGCTCCCAGCCTCTACCCCAGCACACCTAAGTGTTAGGGTAGGACAGTGACATGGAAATACGCTCTTTGCCTTCAGTTTTAGAGCAGTTTTACCTCAAGACCTTATCTAACTGGGATGCAGCCACTTCAAAAAGAAGAGATTTGAGAAGGCATTATCAACAGCCTCCCACAACGCCTGTTTTAATTAAGCTGTGTTGAACCAACTGCACTTTGAGCTTCTTATGCCTTTGTTTGCTGGGTATGAATCATCTTTATCTTACGTGATTTCATTCTTTCACTGATGGAAAAGATAGCAGGAAAGGATTCTTCAGCATTGATTAACTAAGCCCTCACCCCATTGCCCTTGGTAAGTTTAAAGAGAACTGGAGGTTATAATCATCTTTATCACTGCACATTGCACAGGCACGCATATTTCCATCTTTCATTTTATCACATCATGACTTTGCACTTAGAGGAGCTCTGCTAAAGCGACCATCCCCTCTCACTGAATCCCCCTTCAGTGAGCACG
>VXAA01003001.1:15737-29087 GCA_013399115.1 Anseranas semipalmata | reverse complement strand
CAGGGGTGACCTTATCACTCTCTACAGTTACCTTAAAGGAGGCTGTAGCGAGGTGGGGATTGGTCTATTCTCCCACGTGTCAAGTGATAGGACGAGGGGGAATGGGCTGAAGTTGCACCAGGGGAGGTTTAAGTTGGATACTAGGAAAAACTTCTTTACTGAAAGGGTTGTTAGACATTGGAACAGGCTGCCCAGGGAAGTGGTTGAGTCACCATCCCTGGAGGTATTCAAAAGACGTTTATATGTAGAGCTTAGCTACATGGTCTAGTGGAGGGCTTCTTAGTGTTAGGTCGTAGGTTGGACTAGGTGATCTTGAAGGTCTCTTCCAACCTAAATGATTCTGTGATTCTGTGATTCTGTGATTTTTCTTCCCTAGTTCCAGGAGGAATTCCCTGCTCAGCCAGACTGGTCTTCTGCCCCCCTTGCTTGACTTGTGGCACAAAGGAATTGCCTGCTCCTGGGCTTTTACAAGGTGGTTCTTTAAAAGTGACCAGCTCCCATGGACCTATAAACCCTCTAGAACAGATTTCCAGTGGACAATGCTAGCTAGCTCCCTGAGATGCTTAAAGTTTCCTCTCTTAAAGTCCAGGGTGGCAACTGCACTGATCTTTCTTCTCCTTACACCAAAAATGTTGAACTCAATTAATTCGTGATCATTGTGGCCAAGACAGCCACCTACCATCACCTCTCCCACACGGCCTTCCCTATTCTCAAACAACAGATCTAGGAGGGCAACTTTCCTAGTTGGTTCACTCAGTTATTTTGATAGGAAGTTATCTTCAACATGCTTTAGGAATTCCCCAGACTTGCTTGTCATGGCAGTATTATATTGACAGTTTATGTCTGGAAAGTTAAAATGTCCCATAACAATGAGGAAACTGATCCACAGATTTCCCCTAATTGCCTGCAGAATAGATCATCTGTGCCATCATCCTGAGTGGGCGGTCAATGGTAGACACCCACAATGACATCTGTTTTGCTATTTTTCCCCTTAGTCCTCACCCAGAGGCTCTCTACTGCAACATCCCTCATGACAAGGGCTCTACAGTTTGTTTGGTTGTTTTTAAACTATATTGGGCACATAATAAATATTATTGGGGCATAAATCAGACACCAGACAGATGATGATGAACCTTTGAACGACAATGTAGAAAAGGCACAGGTATTCAATAGTAAAAAAATCTTGTTTTGTATTTGGAAAGCTGTGAAATTATGTAGGTGTATCTGATAATGTAATTGACAACAATGAAGCACTTTCCAGTCCATTAGTAATGGCAAAAAGTAACTAACATTTGCTTGGGATTCCATTTTTTAAATAGGTAGGTCTAGATAACTGTGGGGTCTTGTGAATTGTGCTTTCAGAGACAACATTTTTAAACAGGATTGGAACTCCTGATTTCTTTCTCAGTTTGGAGAAGGGCAGGAATTAAATGAGATCACTTAAAGTCATCCTAAATACAGAGTGAACTCTGAACACCACACACTTTCCCAAAAAGAATTAGCTGAATATATATTTATATATTTTTAATATATCTACTGAAATAGATATGCTGAGGTAGTTCCACAATGTTTTTGTGCCTTTTTTTCAGGAAAGGCAAGCAACATGACCTTCTCCTGTAAATTGGTTACTCTGACAGGCTTCTAGTAAAACACCATAAACAAACAAACAAACAAACAAACAAAATCTTGTCCCATTCCAGACTGATTGATAAAGCACCAAATAATATTAAAAATACTCAATACACTATATGGAAAATCTATCTTGTGACGTAAACTTCGTTTCAGTGTTTGAGATCGCAAGTCTGGTAGACAAAGGTAACTGTGTATATATAATATAGTTCCCTTCAACACTGTGATAGGAAAATAGCACTATTCATATCCATAAAGCCCATGTAAAATGAACTAACAGCTAGCTTGCTGACAGATCTCAAACGTAGTTGTCACTGGGAGTGTTTTTCAGCAGAATCTTGAAGAGAGAAATAATAGGTTTAACAGAATTTAACATTTTTGCTGGTGTTCAATGTAATTTTAAAATAATTTAAAAATCAGTTATAAAACTTGGTGGAGAGCTAAACTACCAAGATCAAGGAGCCATTTAGACTGATAAGTAAATAGAGCCTATTAAAAGAAAAAAAAATTTAACGTGAAATTATACACATAGCAACAAATAAACCAGGTTAGATCCTATAGCTTTAGTATCAAACAAGCAGTGAGAAATAAAAGAATGGTCTACCTTTTCTACCCTTCTGTAGGGCAGTGATTGAAATACTACACCTGTTTCTGCAGTCCAGTTTTTAACCACTATGGTGGATAATCAAATTTCAGGAAGGCAAGACCTTTAATAACTTTCAATAAATGCTCAAGAAAATGCATGAAATGGCATTCTTTTCATTTTAATAATTTTAATAGATTAAAAACTTGTGATTACAGTGTGTTACTACTTCAACAGGGAGAATGTCCTTAATGTCCTACATGATATTCTTGTCTCTAAATTGGAAAGAATTGGATCTGACAGATGGACCACTCAGTGGATGAGGAATTGGCTGGATGGTCGCTCTCAAAGAGTTACTGTCAACAACTTGATGTCCAAGTGGAAACTGGTGATGAGTCGTGTTTCTCAGGGGTCTGTATTGGGATCAGTAATATTTAACATCTTTGTCAGTGACATGGACAGTGGGACTGAGTGCACCCTCAGTAAATCTGTAGATTACACCAAGCTGAGTAGCATGATTGGCACACTAGAGGGAAGCGATACCATCCAGAGGGACCTTGACAGACTTGAGAGGTGGGCCCGTGCGAACCTCATGAAGTTCAACAAGGCCAACGAAAGGTCCTTCACCTGGGTCGGGGCAATCCTAAATGTGAATACAGGCTGGGCGACAAGTGGATTGAGAGCAGTCCTGCAGAGGGCTTTGGGGGTACTGTCTGATGAAAAGCTCAACATGAGCCGATTTTAGCAAACAAAAATTGTAATGAGTATTTTTTTTGTACCTTAATGTCTTGGTGCCTGGGTCTCTTCCATGAATGTCTGATCTTTTTTTCTTCCTGCTTCAGGAATATAAGTGTTTTTTTTTTTTTGTTTTTCTCCTTTCTCCTGAATCTTCAGCTGCTCTCTTACATGCTTCAGCATATTGTGTCTGATTGCATCAATCACACTGTGTTTCCTGAAGTAAATAATATATTGTCAAGTTATGTATTATTTATTCCTGAATAGGGCCTTCACATGTGAACACACAGGTACACCTTTACAATTTGCTGCCGTGCTGGAAGCTTTATTTGCCACAAGACATGAAGGGAGACATGAATGAATTCATTTTGTCTGGGGTTGAACTTACTTAGATATTCACTCAAAAGTTCAAGCTGAACTCCATCATCTACTTAGGCAAGATTATGAAATGTTTGATGTTTGCAAAGGCAATGTATTTTCAGCAATTTAAATACACACCAATGCTCAAAACAAAACAAAACAAACAAACAAAAAAAGAAAAAGGAAGAAAGAGCAAACACTGAAGAATATATTAAGACCCTCAGCTCCCTGCCAAAAGGCTGTGCATTATTCCTTCGAATTTTAAAATGACTAATTGTAACATGCTGAAGACTTAATCCATATCTTACGCTCCACTGAATCATATCATTTTAGTCATAAAACAATAATATTTTAGTCCACATAGTGAAATTATAGTACAGATCTCATTAACTTATTCTCTGAAAACTTTCAGTTTTGCTTCTATACATAATACATAACTTGTATGTATGTAACTTGTATGTAACTAGTAGTTACTTGTAGTAACACATAACTTGTATGTGTTACTTCTAGTGTCATTTCTCTGATGGAAACTAGGCCTGAGAAAGTTTCCTGGGTTTTGACTTTGCTGTAAATCTCAATGTCACAAATTTATGAGGTAAAAATCCTGTTTTTGCAAAGAATCATATAAACTTAATGCTTCATGGTGTTTTGTTGTTTTTGTTGTTGTTTGTTTTAGTTTGTTTGTTCATTCTGATTTTGATTAAAAGCTATATTCTGATTCTGGTTATAAGTTCACACCTGCAACTGCTTATTTCAGTTGTGTTATTCCCTGAAGTTAACAATAAACAAACTGCAAGCTAAGAAGCTTACCTACTAACTTAATCAGAAACTTCAATGATGTATGCACTGCAGTAGTGATTAATGAATAAGAAGCTACATTTGCAGATCATACAAATCTGTACTAGCTGTAACAATGCTCATAGTGATGTTCAAAGTAATGTCCTTGTCTTACTGTTTCAGCAGTACTGAAAAAAGAAGAGCTTTCAAAGTCTCATTTGACAGTTTTTCTGCTTTCTGTCATCCCCATAAGTGAGCTGGGAAAGTGGATACATATGACTTCTGCTCGTTGACACAGACAACTTGTGATGTCTGTGATAAGTGAGGGGACTTGGCTGTAGTGATTTATGTCAAATGTACCCTCACTACTGACAGAATCAATGTCACCACAGTAACAACAGAGTAAAGTATTTTTTATACATCAGTAAGTCTCTTTTCTTCATTTTGATTTCAGTAACAATATTTTAAAGTTCAGTTCAAAAATCAGATTACAAGTGTGTTACATAATTCCATTAACAATCTTTGCATGATCTCCCTTTGATGTCTGAAGGTATATTTAACATTCAGAGTCAAATGTGTAATATTTTTGTAAAATATATTCAGCCTATTAGTTACCTGTAAACCATTCACAGAGTACTTGCTATTTGCTGTACTTGTGTCTATGATCACAGAATTAGTTTTGGTATTCATTCTGCAAGCAGGTAACAGATGTATTAAACAAGAGGACTGCTCATGAATTCTAAATAACTATTGTCAAAATTATAGCCATTGCTATGTATGCCCAGAGACTGTCAAAATATGTATACATTGTGAATCTGATTCCTGAGTGTATAACTGTTAATAACAAATTAAGTGTTGGTGCTTTAGGTACAAAAATAATGCCTTTGTTTAACCATACCACCACCTTGAAGTGAAAAGCTAGACCACCTGGTTTCAAATAACTTAATAACATAAATAATATTTACTTAAGAGTAAACTTAAAATGTGAAAAAATCTATTATTTTGTGATTAAGGACAATGGATTATGTTTTCATATGAGTAGATATGTTTCATGTGATAGATATAGATATTTTTCTGGATTTGCTCTAGACGTGTTGTATGTCTGGAAGGACATCAGTTATTTCCTCTGTGTATAAGTCTTCTAACCATAAAAAGGGGTTCCAGGATTTACTTGCAGATCTTTTATTGTGAACCTTTAATATAGGCATGACTTTGCAGCCATTGAGTTCAACAGCAAAACTCTCACAGGTTTCCTAAAGTAAGAATGAGGCATAGTTAACCTAAAAAGCTTTTATAGTAATAGATTGGTTTGAAAGTCACACTTGAACTGTAATGCAAATAAGTTAAAAAAACTCAGCAACATACTCATAAAAATTGCAACTTGACAATCTGACAATTTTAGTTGTCCAAGAATATTCACGGTTGATTGGGTGTAATATATGTGTATTTCCAGAAAACCATTTTTGATATGTTTGCTAACTCATTTACACTCTTTTCAAGATGTCACTATTTCTTAAATTTAATATAATATACATTAAATTGTTTAATTACATGCAATATAGATTCAACATGATATAAAGTTGACATGGTAGTACATTTTGGTACTTAAGCCCTGTAGTTCCACAAAAATATATGTACTTGAGGAAAAGAGTCAGCAGCAGTCCCTGCTGAAGAATTGTAAAAAAAGGGGGAAAAATATTCTCCCAAAGTAGAATTTTAAACATTACTTCAAACCTTTGAAGCCAATGTTATTCAATTTCAGCCTTCACACAGTAAAAAACTAAAACTTTGACTTTTTTTTTTTGTATTAGTGAAATGTTTGATTTTCTGTTCTTCATAAGCAAAATATCAAAAATTTCTAAATTTCAATACTGACAAAATCTATGTTGATACTCAAAAAAAGTTTAGCGATAAATTCCTCTAACCTGAGCTACTTTATGTACTTCCCATAATATGTAATTCCCATAATATTTGTATACTTCTTATTTTAGTGATAACTATGTCATTACATTTTTCTGCTTATGTATTCAAAACTAAAAAAAATATATATTTTTATTTTATTGCATGCGCTGACCATATAGCACATCACAGTACACAAAAGTTATACTACTACGATAGCATGGCATTGTCAGTTTAAGGCCACCTGATATTACCTGGTAATATTTTGTTTGAGATGCAGCTTTATTAAAACAAGTGCACTCACTGTCTTCAGCACTGAGCTGATCTTAAAAATATTTACCATACCAACGGTTCTAATATTTGAAGTGCTATTTTACAAATACAAAGAAGTGAAAAACTCTACAGCAAAGACTTTATTTGTTAGAATGGACTATCTCTGTGATTCAGTCAACTTTCTGCTACAGATCCTTTACATAGGTATTTTCAGAATGCCATGGCAAGCTCAGCTGAATGTATTTTATGCTGTTCAGGAGATTATTTTTTTTAAACCATTATTCAATAAGCATGTGTGTGAGAGAAAATTAAATGGTTTAGTGCTATCAATTGATTTTATTATCTCATTCAGAAGACATGAAATTATTTGACAGAACTATAAAGCAGGCAGAAATAGATATTACTACCACCCTTTAAAACAGTACCTTGAGAAAGGACATGGCTATACTAAAGTGATGCCAGTTTTCCTGAATGCCAAAGACCAGCTGAGGTCCTTCTGAAAATGCTACACAATAAACTTCTTATTCAAAACAGCCAATTTCATGGATCAGTAAGTCCACTAAAATATTATCAAAATAACAAAAACTCTGACAGACCTAACATGTTAAATGACAGTAATATCACTGTTTTATAGTGATGTCTGGAACTTAATTTTGCTTAATTCTAATGAGCTATTAAGAAGAAATTAATCTGTGACAATTTCAGCTGTTGTGTCATCATATATCATCTTTCCTTAATTATACTTACATGGCTTCTGATGTGAAAAAAAAATATATATATATAAGGCAGCTACCAATGATCACTTTCATGACTGTGGTCCCAACAAAATATAGTAGAGAAGTGGCTAGGAAGCAAACTTCTTGTAACAAGCTGTAATCTGAAGCTTTATGTTAAATTAGTGTATAACTTCATTTCAGCTGTATTTTGACTTCACTATTAGAAAAAAAAAAAAAAAAAGAGTATATCACCATAGTAAAGGTTGCAGCTGTGTGTCTGTCCAGAATTTGCTACCCTTATACTGGATAACACTGGGTGAAGCAAGATAATCATGAGGCTAAAACATATCTCAGCATAAAGCAGTCAGACAGATGACAGGCCATGACGGTAACACGGCTTATATTTGTCATTCTGATCTCTTTCGTGAAAAACAACTATTTTAGGTCAGCCATGCTTGACCAACCTGATAACCTTCTACGATGAGATGACTGGCTCAGTAGATGGAGAGTGGTGAACATTGCTTATCTGGACTGTAGCAAGGCTTTTGTTGCTCTCTCCCATAATATCCTCAAAGACTAACTAGTGACGTAGGTGCCAGATAAGTGAGGTGAATCGAGTTAGGTGGATGAAACTGACTGAACTGCTGGGCTCAAGAGTTTCTGATCAGTGGCCCATAGTGCTCTAGGTGACCCTGCTTGGCAGGGCATTGGACTAGATGATCTCCAAAGGTCCCTTCCAACCTCTACCATTCTGTGATTCTGTGATTCTGTGATTGCAGCTGGAGGTCAGTAGCATAGCCCAAGGGAGATACTGGGGCCACAACTTTTTAATGTCTTCATTAACAACCTGGATGATGAGGCATAGTGCCCCCTCAGCAAGTTTCCAGAGGATACAAAACTGGAAGGAGTGATGTTTGTGCTGCTGTTCAGAGGGCCCTTGACAGGCTGGAGAAATGGGCTGACAAGAACCTCATGAAGTCGACAAAGGAAAATGCTAAGTCCTGTTCCTGTGTGGAATAATACCCTGCAGCAGGACAAGCTGGAGTTTCACCAGCTGGAAAACTGTTTGGCAGAGAAGGATGTTGGGGTCCTGGTGGACAACAAGCTGACCATGAGCAAGCAGTGTGCCCTTGGAGCAAAGAAGGCCAACAGCATCCTGGAGTGCTTTAGGCTGAGAGCTGCGAGCAGGTTGAGGGAGGTGATCCCTCCCCACTCTACTCAGCACTGGTCAGACATGTCTGGAGTACTGAGTCCAGTACTGGGCTCCCCAGTATGAGAGAGACATGGACATACTGGAGTGAGTCTGATGAAGGGCCACAAATGTGATTAACGGGCTGAAGCTACTGTCATATGAGGGGAGGCTGAGAGAGCTGGGACTATTCAATGCATATAAATACCTGAGGGTGGGGAGCAAAGAAGATGGAACCAGACTCTTCCCAGTGGAGTCCTGTGAAAGGGCAAGAGGCATTGGGCACAAATGGAAACACAATTGAAATTCCATTCCAGCCTAAGGAACAAAAAGTATTACAGTGAGAATACAACTGGAAGAGCTTGCCCAGGAAGATTGTAGAGTCTCCGCCTGTGGAGATACTCAAAACCCAACTGCACATAGTCCTGAGCAGGCTCTTGTATTTGACCCAGCTCTGCACAAGAAGTCTGGGCTAAATAGCCTCCAGAAGTGCCTTCCAAGCTAAACCGTTCTGTGATTCTGAATATTTTTAAATTTAAATTTAATACTTCCCTTCAGACTGAAAAAAAAATATTAAAGACACAAGATTTTCTTATGGTTAGAACAACAAATAAGATTCCTTTTTGACCTCATATAAAGACTTTGAGGGTCGTAAAGGTGCTTGTAGGCAAACTGGTCTATTGGACATCAGATCTGTTTCACTTTGTCTTGCTTTACTGCAAATTACTCTTTATCTTCATCCAACTAGCAAACTCTTCTCGATAGGTTCTGAGGTCTTGGCAATCCTTCCTCTTCTCATCTTTAATATTTCCACAGCATGTTTAGTCATTTTGGGAAAGTTTATTTAGCCACCTGCCCTAAGCCATTTTCAGACTAGAATAATTTTTCAAGGAAATTTCCATCATTGCGAGATGTCCAAAAACAAGATCAATGTTGCGAACTCAGAGGTAACCTGGACATCTCTTGTAACATAAACTTTATTTAACACTGTACTTGCCTAGTGTTTTTCAGAAAGATGGTGTTTTTCAGAAAGACGGTGTTTTTCAGAAAGCTGCAGGCTCTTCTGTACAAACTCTCTGGAAACCAGGTAAATGCAGTTTAGTACTGGGCTTGCTCCAGGCTAATAAGTCCTGCAGAGAGGCAGAACATAACATCTTAGCCCTGGGACTGCTTGTCTGGGTTTGATAACATGCAAAATGCAGTCACATAGCTTCCTGTTTGCTTTATACCATGACCCATACTCTTATAAAAGGCCTAATTATGCTAAATTCTCAATTTTGCTAATGCCAACAAAGTAGAACTGCACTTAAGTGTTGGTGTGAAATTTCACCAGAGTTAGCAAATATTTGATCCATAACTGCATGGGCAAGTATTTTAAGTCTATTGGCATAAACTATTTTGACAGTGTGCCTAAATAATCTGGAAGAAGCTAGACAAAAAGAAAAGGATGTCTGAAATGCAGAAACTGTTTCAGTTTGATATTACTAGTAGCCTATGGTATGCCCCAAAACCTCCCAAAGGCTATGAGAGCTAACAAAGGCAAAAGCACATTCCTGGAAGATGTCCCAGTGCTGCTCCGAAGTTAAGCTGTGGCATAAAGAAAACCCAGAGAAAGTCAAGACTCCTACTAGATCTTATCAGAGAAAAAGCAAAAGAAAGCTGGTGGGCCAGATTTTTCTTAGAGACACTGCCACCAAGAAGTCTTGAGCTGGGCTGAAGAGTGTCTCATTGTCAGAAACTTTACAGCTAACCTACGTCCATGGTGTTTACCACAACTGCAGTGTTCCAGTAAACTGAGAATGAGAACCTTGCTTAGTCATCCTGTACATCACAGTATCTGAGTTTCAATGTTGTCTGTCTCATTAACTCCTGTTATTTGATAACTGTCATCTTGGAAGTTTTCCATATACATATTGCATTTTGTGACAGATTTTGCTAAAGTAACATTCAGATTTTTCCACTGTTTTCAGACCTGCATTTTCTTGCTTTCCTCTGGTTCACAAAGGGGTCCCTTTAATTGTGCCCGAGGTTGAAGTTAAATTACTATAAATTGTTTTGCATTCAATTTTCACTTACTCCCATGTCTAAATTGTCCTACTTTCACCAGCACTCTCCCATGTAGCTTGGTTTTCCTTAATCCCCCAATCCCTTTGCATCACCATTCTTTGCTTTAAGGAAATATAACCTTTAAGACAAAAACAATATATCCAAGGCAGTATTACTTTAGAAAGATGGAAATAAAAATACCACTAACACCTTCAGAATGTAAATAAGATTGATCATTGCATTGATCTATTTACATTCTTATATATATAAAAGTAAATAAAGCACAGTGTTTCTAAACTCCTAAAGGAGTTTCATGTTGTAGTTCCTAAGAAATATAGAGAGCGCTATGCTTGTGTTAATTATGGTTCGGTGTATTATACTGGTCTCTACCCTGTATTCTTGTTCTCAAAAAAAAAAAAATGAAGTGCTGTAAGGGTCTTCTAATTAGCTATGGAGGCTGATTAGTCTTTTTAAACAGAGATGTAGACATGCTTTTTTGCCTTTGACTATATATATATGAGTAGATATTTTCCACAGCATTTTTCCTTAATTGTGTCAAAAAAGGTTTCAGTTACAGTTTTTCCAGATCTAGAAAGCAGGCAGGCTGTTTGATTTCTTATATCTTCTCCTGCTTTCTGCTTTTCTCTTATTCTCAGTTATTTATTTCCTTTTATTATTAACTATTAAGTGCTTCCAGAATCATTTTCATTCTCATGTCGTCTGCTAGTAATTTCTTATCAAGTCTTCAGAACACTAATTCTATAAAATGCATTCTTTTTCATAACTATGCTAATTCATGTTCAAAGAATGGTACCTTGCAATCCATTTCATAGTTCCCCACAAGCATTTTCTATTGATTCAAACAACTTATTTTTCATCACCTAGCAACCTCCAAATTCAGAAAACAGAAGTGAATCTCTGCAACAGATATTTTATTAATTTTCAGCTCATTGTCATAGACATTTTATAGTGTCCTCAAATGAAATTAGGAGGCTATGTTTTGACTTTGAATAATATATTTATCAGGGAAGATTTTATTCCACTGGGGTTATGGTGCTTCAAATAAATTTGTTTGTTATTTGGCAACCACCTACAATATTCACTGAAAGTTCAGAATATCTGTGTCTCTCATTAGGTTTAGTTGATAGCACATTTGGATTCATCCAGAACAAACTGAAGAAAATAACAATGCATTTATTCTTAATCGAACTACACATTTAAGGGAAATTTGAATTCATAATATCAAAATTCAAGTAGTATATAAATGAAAGACGAAAAAGAAGACTAAAATCTTGGAAAACAGAACAAAATTACTTCATAACTCAGCACCAGCTTTATATAAGGTCTTTGTAGAATTTTATTTTAAAGTTTAAAAACAATGTTTATAAAGTAAATTTAGAAAGTTATGAAATTGGTTACAGAATTATGTCCTTCAAATAGAGCCTCAAAAATCCCAATGAAATTTTATGGTAGGGAAATGACTCATTAATCAAGGTCATGATTCCATTTTCATTTGAAAGTACTATATTTCGTAGATTTTGTACAGTTTGGTAAGTACATTGTTGTCAGATAATTTATGTAGGGTTTATTGTAATATTGCCATGCCGATCTTTTGCAGCAGAATTTGAAAAAAAAAAAAAAAAACCATCCAATTTCCCTTAATGCATGTGTGTGGAAAGAGCAGACACTTATGGATAAGGTTCACAAGAATGATACACCAAAAGGAAGGATTTCTAAGACATGCTAGAGGGAACAGATTTGATTCCACCTGTTTCACAAATCTCTGTATGCATGAGAAGAGAAGAGAAGAGAAGAGAAGAGAAGAGAAGAGAAGAGAAGAGAAGAGAAGAGAAGAGAAGAGAAAAGAGAAATTTCTTTTATCTGCCTGTCGAGCACATGACAGTAGGATGGGAAAATACTTCTGACTGGTGCTCCATCTAAGGAAAGATAAAGCTTTTTTTCACTTTTCTTCCATTGGACCCCTCCAAAAAACAAGAGAGAGAGAGAAGGAAAAAAAAGGTTGGGGAGGTGGGAGTCATAGGGAAGGAAAGAGAAGTAGGGAAATCAGCAGAAAATGACGATATGTATGTATGTTTATTTGTATGTTTAATAGTAATTTAAGATTTTTGGTACTTATTTCTACTTAAATATTGTTTTAAAGCTCTGAGTTCTTCAGTTACATCATCTATGTTGGCTTTTTTTTTTAAGATCAATATTTATGGAGCCGAAATATGCATAGTCTTGGGAGAGGATGTGGTCAGATGTATACTTATAGCTCAGACAGGCTAAGGGATTATGTCCCTCAGGCTGCCCGTCCTCTCCTGAGCCCACATCCCTGGTCTGCTGGCACACTTACACGTTAGAGTTCTTTTGTAGCACAGCTCCAAAAAAACAGTCTCAGTTTTAAGAAAAGACAACAAAAAGGCTACTGTTGACAGTGTTAATGCTAACCCACAGTGTTTTGACAGGAACAGATAAAGCAGTGACTGCTCTGTGGACACTGGCCATCTGAGGTAGTGGTTTCGCCTGGAGCACAAGGGTAGTTGGAGAAGTGGTATGGGGACAGCAGTGCAGCAGCTGACTCAGAAGCCACCAGGAGAGTATGCCTAGTTGTCAGCAATGACTTTTTTGTTTTGTTTTGTTTTCAGTTTTCATAGCTTTAACTGTGCTTGTAGCAATTGTGTCTCAAGCAGACAAAATAATGACTTCTACCATGAATCAAAATACTTGCCAATTTGTGTGTTCTCTGAAATTCTGAAAAAAAAAAAAAAAAAAAAAAAAAAAAAAAAAAAAAAAAAAAAGAAGACAGCATTTTTGAAAGGTCAGTTCCACACTGGGGAAATCATGCAGATTATAAATTAAAAGTAACTGAGTTTGTATGTTTGCTGTACAATGTTAATCAATGTTTCAGAATACATTATTTTTTACTTAAAAAAAAGAAAATGCTGGTTTATTTACTACTTGGATGAAGTGGGATTCCAACATGATCAAGGGTCTTCTTCCTTTTTCACTCATCTGACAGAATGAAGAAGTTGTAGTTACTGACAGTATCTTTATTTCATCCAGGGAATGCATTTTGTGAAGGTAAAACCTAATTCTGGGAAACAAACAAACAAACAAACACTCATCCCCAGTCATAAAAA
>VXAA01003001.1:1872-15676 GCA_013399115.1 Anseranas semipalmata | reverse complement strand
TTTTTGTTTATTTGTTTTTCTTATTCCCAGTCTGTCAGTTAGTGGTGATAAAAACAGAGGCAAGCAAGGAAAGCAAATTTAGATGTGAAACTCTGTCAATGAACTTCCTTTTTTTTTTTTTTTTTTATCAGATTAATATATGTGCTGTCATGCATCTGCAGTTTCACTGTTAATTCAGCCTTTCTGCCTGAGTGTTCATTGTATCATTCACAAAAAGATGGACAGGTCATATAGGTGAACCAATATACACAGTTCATATATAAATTATAATATATAAATCTTAAATTACAGAATCAGTAAGCTACCTTACAAATTGTTTTAATCTTTCTGAATAAGATCACATCATGGAACTTTTGTGCACATTCAAAAATCAGAAAGGAGGATATTTGGACACTTTCAGTCAGAACCTACTATTTTTCAGAATTTTTTAAATACTACTTACTAAAAAGCCATCTATGGTAGCTCCACAAGGAAAAAAAAATCTCTATGCTTTTAGAGGAGATGCTAGTATTTTTGATATTTTCTGTTGTATTGTGGGAAATGTGGTCTTTTAAATTGAAGTCTGTAAAGAAAGGGGTGATGGTAATTTTTGACCACATTATTCACGCTTCAGGCACAAGAAATTTTTGTGACATGTAACCAGAAAGAATAAGTGCGACTTTCTTCTTTCTTTTCTCTCCTGTCTCCCGTCTCCCGTCTCCCGTCTCCCGTCTCCTGTTTCCTCTCTTCTCTCTTCTCTCTTCTCTCTTCTCTCTTCTCTCTTCTCTCTTCCTTCTTCTCTCTTCCCTCACCTTGCCTTGCCTCGCCTTGCTTTTTTTTCCTCAGAAGCATAGTGAATAATAACTGAAACATTTAGCTATATCTTAATTTTCTAAGAACAGCAGTCTTAGAGTAGGGTGGATTGCATTACTGGACAGTTTTGTGATAAGTTGTCAGATGGTCTGAATAAAAAGTCAGTTTGGGGGTGAATAATAGAACCATAGAATCATGTAAGTTGGAAAACACCCTTAAGATCATCAAGTCCAACCATCAACATAACCTACCAAGCCCCATCACTGAAACATGTCCCTTAGTGTCACGTCCACATGTCTCTTAAATATCTCAGGGATGGGTACTCCATCTTCCCTGGGCAGCCTGTTCCAATGCTTGACCACCATCTACATGACGAAATTCTTCCTAATATATAACCTCAATTTCATCTGGTACAACTTGAGACCATTTTCTCACATCCTATCACTTGTCACCTGAGAAAAGAGACCGACATCCACCTAACTACAACCTCCTTTCAGGTAGTTATAGAGAGCAAGGAGGTCTCCCCTCAGCTTTCTTTTCTCCAGACTAACCAATCCCAGTTGCTTAGTCGCTCCTCATATGTCTTGTTTTCTAGTCCCTTCACCAGCTCCATTATTCTTCTCTGCACACACTCGAGTTGCTCAATATCCTTGTAGCGAGGGGTCCAAAATTGAACACAGGACTCAAGGTGCAGTCTCACCAGTGCCGAGTACGAGGGGACAATCACTTCCCTAGTCCTGCTGCCCACACTATTTCTGATGCAGGCCAGGATGCCATTGGCCTTCTTGGCTACCTGGGCACACTGCTGGCTCATGTTCAGATGGCTGTCGACCAGCACCCCCCACGTCCTTTTCAGCCAGGCAACTTTCCAACCACTCTTCTCCAAGCCTATACCACTGCCTGGGGTTGTTATGACCCAAGTGCAGCACCCAGCATTTAGCCTTGTTGAATGCCGTACATTTGGACACGACCCATCAGTCAATTTTATCCAGATCCCTCTGCAGAGCCTTCCTACCACCAACAAGATCAACACTCCTGCCCAACTTGGTGTCATCTGAAAATTTACTGAGGGTGCATTCAATCCCCTCATCGAGATTGCTGATAAAAATAATAAACAAAACTGGCCCCAGTACTGAGCCCTGGGGAATGACACTTGTGACCAGCTGCCAACTGGATTTAACTCTCTTTGAACCCAGCCATCCAGGAAGTTCTTCACCCATTGAACTGTCCAAGCCATGAGTAGCCAGTTTTTCCAGGAGAAGGCTGTGGGAAACAGTATCAAATGTTTTACTAAAATCTAGGTAAACAACATCCACAACCTTTCCCTCATCTAATAAGCGAGTCATTGTGTTACAGAAGGAAATCTAGTTAGTCAGGCAGGACTTGACTTTCACAAATCCTTGCTGGCTGCATCTGATCACTCAATTGTCCTGTATGTGCCATGAGATGACATTCGAGATGATCTACTCCATAACCTTCTCTGGCACTGCGGTCAGAGTGACAGGCCTGCAGTTCCCTGGATCCTCCTCCCTGCCTTCCTTGTAGATGGTCATTACAATCACTAACCCCTAGTAAACTGGGACCTCTCCAGTTTGCCAGGACTGATGATAAATTATTGCAAATGTCTTGGTGGGCACTTCCACCAGCTTCTTCAGTACCCTTGGATGAATCCCATCTGACTCCATAGACTTATGAACATTCAAATAATGTAGTAGGTCATCTACACTTTCACATTGGATTATAGGAGCTTCATCCCTCCACCACAACTGTTTGAGAACAACATTTCCAAAGCAAAGATTCAACCGTGTGCTTTGATTTTGCTCATAATCCCTGTAAATACCTAATAACAGAAGACCTAGCTGAATTACTGATACTATTAGACCAGAAACAATGTTTTAGTTCCATGTCTAGAATTTTTTGTGTCAATGAATTGACTTGTGTGCTTCCCTTCACATTGACCACTTAGCTTATGTTTGCTTTATTTCTCCAGCAAGAATATTTCCTTTTCTTCAGATAATATATGTTAAACCAATCCAGATGTCTTTCTTGATTGTTTATGCAATCGATCTCTAGAATCAATCTCTCTTCTCTGACCTGAGACAATGTCACAACATGGTGACAACAGATGTGGGGCTTCTGAAATTCATCAGCTTCTGGCCAAAACAGAAATCTTGCTCTTGGCAACTTGTCATTTTTACAGATTATCTGATACATTTCAACAAATCTTGGCTAAATCTGCAAGTTTGTGGAATGAAATGCTACATAAATTAGCCAGAAGAATGTACAGATAGTTTAATTTGAAGTTCTTTATTTTCTTTAGTAACCTGCTAGTGTGAGATGCTACTAAAGAGAAACACACCTATCTGATGACTGCAACAATTCACATAGTACTCAAGATAGATTAAATCAGATTCACTAGTTTCATGAAATCAGAGTCCCTTGAATATTTAATATTTTTCTGAAATTGAATATACAGTTTCAAGAAAAGGTTTATCAGTTTTATGACACACATAGAGGATGCAATTTTCACATTTAGGCTTATATAGGCATTAGACAAAGGATGGGCAACAGAGTGAGCTAAAGCAAAGAAAGATGGAATTTAAGACTCCAAGATTCATTTCAAGTGTTCAGAAATAATCACATAGCAGAGATTACAGGTCTGCGGAATAGGCATTTCTTAGTACTTACATGTTGATTTCACTGTTCTCTTCTCTCTTAAACTAATTTTGGAAAAGTCCCTGTCTTTGTAACAGGAAAAGTGTACGTATATTCAAGCATCTTTGTAGGAATATAATACAAAAAACTTCTTGAATTCTCTCAGGACAGGCAAGCTTTGAAAAAAAAGAAGCTTTAATCAAGTCTTTGCCCAAATGCTATTGTTGTCAATGAGGCCTTGATTTGATTCTATCAGCAAGTAAAACAATTTAGTTAATAACTTTCTGCTTTATGTATTTTCTGCTTCAAGTATTTTATCTTGTTTGGTCTTCACAGTGTGTATTAATCTAGAGCATGAAACTTTTTATTCAATTACATTCTGTGCTCCACAGTACTAGACAGATAAGGACATACCAGAGAAATTCTAGTGAAGATTCATAAAGACATTTAAAGGACTGGAGCTTCTGTCATATGAGAAGAAGCTGAGAAAGATGGGACAGTTCAGCCTGGAAGAGAGAAGGTTTGAGGGATATCTTACCAGTATGTAACAAAATCTGATGTGAGGACTATAGAAGATGGAGACAGATTCTTCTCATCAGTGTCCAGTGAAAAGGAAAGCAGCGAAGAGCACAAACTGAAACACAGGAAGTTCCATTCAAGCCTAAGAAAAAAAATGTTTTTCCTGCTGAGGATTTTCAGACAATGGAAGAGGTTTCCCAGAGAGGTTGTGAAGTCACCATCTTTAGACATACTCAAAACCTGACTGGGCACAGCCATGAGAAGCCTGCTCTACTGACCCTGCTCTGAGCAGACAGTTTGGGCAAGATGCTTTCCAGAGGTGCCTTCTAATCTCAGCCATTTTATTGTTTTTTGATAATTTGTCTCAAAAAGTAATGGAAATATTTCAAGATTCTTCATGAAGCAGAAAATGCAGAATCACATTTATTTATTTATTTGTTTGTTTGTTTGTTTATCATTTCATATTTAGTTAGAGAACAGGATTAACTTTGAACAAAGCAATTGGGCTGGATGAAAAATCAAGTGATGTGACATTAATCCAGCCAGAAATGTTGAAGTAAATATAAAAGTGACATAGAACAGTATGTCCCATCATTTCCATTTTGTTTTCAGCTTCAAAACTCTTAGATGAATTTAATTGTTTGCAGATTATTTTGCCCCTTGATTTTTGTTGGTACCTATTTGTTGCATAGGACTTCCATGTGCAACTCAAAGGACCGCATGGATTTTCTCTGCTATTCACAACAAAATTAGTAAGACCTTGTTAAATATTCATAAAAATAACATTTTCTGATTGACTGAAAAAATCTCCTTGGTCTTAGTAGTAGAATATAGGTTGGCAATATTCTGTTAGTAATAAACAGTTAATTGCCTCTCCCAAAGTTACATAGATAATTACAGGTAAACTAAACTTTAATCTCTTGGTTGACATTCAATAGCTTTTGAATATTTCCTTGTTTTTGCTGTTTTTGACGGCTGATATTAATGTGGATGTTTAAACCAGAATTTCAATGAAACATTTGGGAAATGCAGTTGTGCAAAAACTGTGAAGAGACACATTATGTGAAAGTCATTCTTTTCAAAGAAAACGACATGATGGTTAGGATTATAACTGGACTTTTAACAGTCATCTTGGAGATTGTGGCCAAGCCCATTTGCTAGCTATGCAAAATGTGGCAGATGGTCCTTTCTGATTTCACAGCATCTCACAAAGTACAATATAACCTTCTTCACCGACACTTTGTTAATCCTCATACTTTACAAATCTGCAGAAAAATGTGGCAGTGTTTTCACTTCCACTGAGCAAAGATTTTAGATGGGGAAAAAATGCTGAGATTCATGGATTGCTGGAATGTCATTATTTTTAGAATATGTACTTAGTAGGACAAAGTACAATATTAGATAGCTGACATGTGTGATATATATCCCTCTTTTCTTTTCTGCTTTCTTGCCTGATTAATGTCTAAGCTTGATACAGTATAAAGATGATTCAGTAGTTATTGAAATTATATAGCTTTACCACACAGAACTCTTTATTCCTTATTGCAGAACCTATGCATAAACTGGTCAACAAACTTTTGGGGTTTTATGGCTTTATGTATATATGTATATATAGTTTTTTGTAGCTTTGTGTATAGTTGTGGTTTATTAGCTAAGCAGTGTATCTGTTTAATTGTAAATAAGTAAATGTTAAAAGTATTCAAGATATTTTTCTTTGTTATTTTTACAGTAAAATCTATTTCTAGGCCATTGTAAGGAAAGTCTCTTATTAGGAATCTCTGCTTGCAGAGATTTTTACTGTATTGCAGCTTTTTCTTTTCCCCAGACAATTTTTTAGATATTTGAACTGGTTGTGTTTAGGACTCTAAAACCCCATCTCAGGATGGGATTAATGTGGAATGTTGAGAATTTGTTGTCTTTCATTTAAAATTAGAAGGTACAGCCAAGTACTTCTTCAGTAGAGATCACTAGTCCATTTCAATTTAGAGAACAGTTCCTTACTGTAGGGATACACATACTACATAGTGATGTAAGTTATGAAAATTTTGATCAAAGAGGCCAAGAAGGCTAAAAAAGCCAATAGCATCCTGGCTTCTATCAGAAATAGTGTGGCCAGCAGGACTAGGGAAGTGATTGTCCCCCTGTACTCGGCTTTGGTGAGGCTGCACCTTGAATATTGCATTCAGTTTTGGGGTCCTCACTACAAGAAAAATATTGAGATGTTGGAGCATGTCCAAAGAAGGGCAATGAAACTGGTGAAGGGTCTAGAGAACAAGTCTTATGAGGAGTGGCTGAGGAAACTGAGGTTATTTAGCCTAGAGAAAAGGGGGCTTAGGGAGACCTTATCAGTCTCTACTACTACCTCAAAACAGGTTGCAGTGAGGTGTATGTCAGTCTCTTTTCTCAGGTGACAAGTGATAGGACGTAAGGTCTCAAGTTGTGCCAAGTGAAGTTTAGATTAGATATCAGGAAGAATTTCTTAATGGAGATGGTGGTCAAGCATAGGAACAAGCTGCCTGGGGAAGTGGTTGAGTCACCATCCCAGGAGGTATTCAAAAGACATGTGAATGTGGTGCTTAGGCACACGGTTTAGTGGTAGACTTGGCAGTGCTAGGTTACCAGTTGGACTTGATGACCTTAGAGATCTTTTCCAACCTAAATGATTCTATGATTCTATAAACCCACTCTGGTCCACCTACTTTCATAGACCTTCTGATCCACCTACCGCTTCATGCAATTATTACTGTACAAATACACTCAGGAATTGTGTCCTGGTTTTCAAACATTAAATAGAATTTAAGCATAAACCACCGGTTACATGGTTTTGAGGGGAATGGGGGTAAGGGGGAAAAAAGCTTCTATGAAGAAAAAGTTATCTACATGTCAGAAAATATGAGTGTTGCTACATGTTTTAGTCAAAAGCAATTAATATTGTTTTGTAAAACCTGTTACCGACTAAAAACATGTACTACTTGAATATTTACAGAAAAAGAAGAGAAAAGAAGAGAAAAGAAGAGAAAAGAAAGAAAAAGAAAGGAAAGGAAAGGAAAGGAAAGGAAAGGAAAGGAAAGGAAAAGAAAAGAAAAGAAAAGAAAAGAAAAGAAAAGAAAAGAAAAGAAAAGAAAAGAAAAGAAAAGAAAAGAAAAGAAAAGAAAAGAAAAGAAAAGAAAAGAAAAGAGAAAAGAAAAGAAAAGAGAAAAGAAAAGAGAAAGAAATTGTGAAGGAAGGCTCTTAGCTGAAATCAGTGCACAATGATGATGGTCCCAACAGCTTGCTTTCATCATTATGGATGTGTCCAAGAGAGTACTGTAAATTCCAGTATTTCTGGATCAGATGAACCAAGCAAGCAAGATCAATTCAGTTCCTCTGTCAGCCACAATGTGGTCATGATGCTATTAGTGAAACTACAGATAGTCCAATATCAAAAGTATGTGGTGGTTTAACACCAATAAATAGCTAAGCTCTATCATGCTGTTCAGCCACTCCCCCTCCTAAAAGGAACTGGGGGAGAAAATATGATGAAGAAGGGCTCAAGAGTTGAGATAAGGGCAGGAGATCACTCACCAATTACCATCACAGGCTAAACAGACTCAGCATAAGGGAGATTAATGTAATTTATTACCTACTGAAACCAGACTAGAGCAGTGAGAACTAAACACAAACTAAAAATACCTCGCACCCATCCACCCTCTTCTACCTCCCACCCCTGAGCAGTGCAGGGAAACAGGGAATGGTGGTTGCAGTCAGTCCATAATGCTTGGTCTCTCTCCCATCTTCTGTTGTGCAGTATTTTTTCCTGTTCTTAAATCTGCTCTCCCAGAAGCACAACCAGTGTCACTCATTGGCTCGGCTCTGGCCAGCAGCAGGTCCCTCTTGGAGCTGGCTGGAGCTGGCTCTTATCTAACATGTGGCAGCTGCTGGGATCTTCTTACAGAGGCCATCCCCCACTATAAAAACCTTGACACTTAAGCCCAATACAAAGTTGCAGTGTTCTAGTGATGTAACCATGTGGGCAGAAGTAGCTTGACATGCAGGCATGTAATTGACAAAAAATGCATTTAACATAGTCTTTAAATTAGGATGGAATACTCAACACTAAAGAAAGAATTGAGAATGCAAATAATGATTATTTATTTGTTTATTTATTTATCTATTTGGGATGTGTAAAAGGATCACGATTAAATACTCAAGAAATCATACAGTCTTATTTATTAATTACTGTCAGGAATTTGTGGGCTGCTAGTGTTTGAACTGTTCCATAAAAGAGTGCATTTGAAGCAAAGGCAGATAGAACATTGTCATAGTTCATGTTAAAATTATAAATACATTTCATACAGAAATTAGATGTGAAGGTGTCATGTGGTCACCCTTAAAACTAATCAGGTTCATCAGATGCCTTTTTTCCAAAAGAATTTGAAAAAAGTATTTGCAAGTTACAGTTAAATTCAGAGTTTTCTCACATATTATGAAATTATTTAATTTAGATTTTTTATATCAAGTCCATTAATTTGATAATATTTGCCTTACTACCTCTAAGAGAACTAGAATAGCCTATATGAAACTCGTTCATATCAACTTGTTTGGTTGATCAAATCAAAATCTATATAACATTCATCCACGATCATTCTATAGTATTTCCTTAAGGAATCTTTGGTATTTGCTGGAAGAGTATGTGCCTGTGTTCTTACATTTTATTTTAAAAGTTATCTTATTAAATGATGAATTACTCTTCCCTTTAGTAACAAGACATATCTTCCCCTTCTATTTAAAACCTTATATTAAGGGATGCATTAATAACAATCGCATGTGAGAATGCTCATATACATTTGCTTGACATTTATATTTCTTTCTGAGATTCTGGATAGACATGATTGTTTTTTTACCACAGTATCTAGCACTGAACTAACATTTTGGCATTTGACAATTGTTTTTCCTGATGTTTAAACAGAATGCTTTGTGTTGCAGTTTAAGCACATTTTGTTCTTGTCCTCACTGAGAACTCAGAATAATTGATGCCTCTCCTGTTATAACATCCTTATTGCTATTTTCTAACAATTTTGTCATTCCTGGGTTATCTTTTTTTTTTTTTTTTTTTTTTCCAGTCTAGGCACGCCCTTTAATCATTGGCTTCACTTTCCTAACTTTTAATCGTTCTCTGTCTTTCAAGGTTGTGACCTCCCTACTTTGTTTGTTCTATTTTTGAAGTGTTAAAAAGTGGTGAAGGCGGGCCTTTAATGCAAAATAAAGAGAAGTATACTAATTTCTCATTTTACACATAATACTCCTAATAATGCCATTCAGGTCTGCACTTGCTTTCTTGTTACCTGTTTTGATGTATAATCTGTTATCCAAGATGTTGGAGTTGAGATAGTTATCCTCTGTTTTCTACTGTTTCTTCATTTCTCATTATTTGTCTTTATTTATGTGCCTGTATATATCTTTATTCAACTACATAATTGATGCCAGATTATTTTTTCAATTTATCAAGCTGTTATTATTCCTTTCGTGAAATATACTTAATGTTTCATTTCCCAGCCTTTAAATAATTCATAAATTTGATTAGCTTACTGCCTCCTTTCAATTCTCCAGTCTAAGTCATTATTTGAATCCCAAGAATCCCTAACCAGGATTTTCAAAGCTCAGTTCAAAATTCAATAGTCCAATGTGACATAGGCCATTAATGATGTTTCACTTGGACTGACAGTTAACTGTATGTAGTTTTCCATAAAGTACCTTAAATGTTATCTCACTGATAACAAGGGAATCTTAAAGCAACCTTAATTCCAAGGGAGTCCATTCTTTACAGTTGCCAAGATGCTAGGGGTGGAACATAACTATTTCCTTACTGGCCACTGCTGGAGCATTGCTGCCAGTGGAAAGAACTGCAGCTGCTATGAGAAGAGACAGTAATGTCAATGGGGATACTCTGTGAACTACAGTGCAAACACCTCCTTCCATGTACAGATTATGAACAAGACCAGGTCTGGCCAGAATATCTTATCAGACCTGGTATAGATGGCTTTGTTAGTTTCTGGGGGGAGTTTGCGGCATTTTGACACCTTCTTCAGTACAGATTTCCCCTCCATCTCACAGTAACTGGGAGACTTTCCTGGTCTCTCAGTAAAGCCTTGGTGCCTTTCCCTCTTTATGGCAGTACTTACCAATAAAGACTCTTAATAAAGCTACATCAGTCAATTGTTAAGCAAAGCATACTGTGCTTTGTCATACATTTCTTCTTCCACAAATGATTTATTTTGATTTCTTTAACATTCTTATTGTTAAGAGTATGCTAAAAACATAAGAATGACTCTACCATGCAATATGAAACAGGAAAAACACTGGATATTGTGTTGACAGCTAATTTTTTCCATTCTGTGTCTGAATTTTCAACTTGCCAATTAAAGTCTGACTTGGGAGGCAGAATACCTGAGTGAAAGAACGTGTTGTGGGACTTGAGAGCAGCTGGAGGAAGGAGGAAAGCATGGCTCAGTTAAAATACACTTTGTTCAGGTATCTTTGTTGTTAAACTGAAGTGACAGCTAGTTTGGGCTGCTAGAGTATAAACAGGTTAGGAAGGTAGGAGGAAAAAAAATGGCTAGGATAGCAATAAGAGTTATTCTGGCTTGCAGCCTCTTTGAAGTAAAATAAAAACAAAAATAAAAATCAGACATCTTCCATCACCAGATTGGCTTGTAAGGAACTTTGAACTTTAATGGGAAAAAACTATTCTTCACAGTAAAAGAATGGACCAAAAAGATGACAAGGATTGCCATATATTTTAAACAAGTAAAAAAATTTTACTGTAAGCTTTGGCAAACAACTTATGAGAGTGTTTGAGCATAATACAGTGGAAATTTTTTTCACTTAAATTCTGGGGTGGTCATTTTGGAAATACTGTAGTAAGAACTCCAAAAGTTTGACAACACCCTTAAGGAAAAAAAAAAGAAAAAAAAAAAGAAAAATCAATGCAGGTATTGGAAAGAGGGTTCTTGAGCTTACAGTAGTATAGAGATTAATTTTGATTTGCTCTATTCTCAGATATTTCTATGTTAATGCCACAGGACTTGTAAATATTTGGATGCTAACTAAGATTATTGCTTTACTTCTAATTAGGCCAGCAACTATATGATTTTCAAATCACAGAATAACAGAATGATTGAGGTTGGAAGGGACCTTTGGACGCCATCTAGTCCAATATCCCCGCTCAAGCAGGGATACCTAGAGCAGGTTGCCCAGGACCATGCCCAGACAGTTTTTGAATATCTCCAGGGAAGGAGATTCCACAGCCTCCCTGGGAAACCTGTTCCAGTGCTGCATCACCCTCACATTAAGGAAGTGTTTCCTGATGTTCAGATGGAACCTCTTTTGTTTCAGTTTGTGCCCATTGCCTCTTGTCCTGGCACTGGGCATCACTGAAAAGAGCCTGGCTCCGTCTTCTTTGTATTCTCCCTTTGGGTATTTATAGATATTGATAAGATCTCCCCTGAGCCTTTTCCTCTCTAGGCTAACCAGCCCCAGCTCTCTCAGCCTTTCCTCATAGGAGAGGTGCTCCAGTCCCTTGATCATCTTGGTGTCCCTCTGTTGGACACTTTCCAGTATGTCCATGTCTCTCTTGTACTGGACAACCCAGGACTGGACCCAGCACTCCAGGTGTGGTCTCACCAGTGCTGAGTAGAGGGGAAGGGTCACCTCCGTCAACTTGCTGGCAATACTTTGCCTAATGCAGCCCAGGATACAGTTAGCCTTCTCTGTGGCAAGGGCACACTGAGTATAAGCTAGTTATGGATCAAACTGCTACTCAATTTCAGTGGGATTTAGGAACCTAACTCAGTAGAAAAACCCAGCCTAAGTTGATTTTAATAGTTTTTCCCCCTATTAGTTTAATAAACAGCTATAATCACAACCTACCTTTTTGAGACTTTCTGCCCAGGAGATAACTATCAATAACTACCCTGTACTGATTAGGAATATAGTTCTTGGCATAATAGCTAGAGGTGTTGTCAAACTGCTAGCATCACTAGTTTTGGAAAGGATGTAACTCAAGATTTTAGGGTATGCTCTCATGTATCTTTATTTGAACATGCACAAAAAAAATAAAAATAAAAATAAAAATAAAAATAAAAATAAAAATAAGCATTAGCATTATTTCAGATTATGAGCTTGAGTAAATTCTAGAAAGAGGAATATCTTTGCAGCCCTGCTTTCTGCCTACAGTTTTGAAGATAATACTTTCTATCACTCACGTAAGTTTTCTATTAACTTTATTGGAAGAAGTGACCTGGGCCTTTAATCTATAATGTAAGAAGTCCCTCACATTAGTAAAGAATTAAGTAAGCATTTCCCATCACATATATGTGAGCACAGGTAGGCCCACAGATCAAATAAGTAGAACTGTTAATAGGTTAAATTATAATATATTGGAGGAACATTCTTACTAAGGCCTCTAGTTATGGACAAATTCAGAGCTTTCTGCAAAGAAAGTGGTTAAATCTTTGGGGGTATTATATGTGTGGTTTTGTGTGTGTGTGTGTGTTTTGTTTGTTTGTTTGCTTGCTTGCTTTATAGTGGTAGTTAACAACTTAAACAGCAATGCTTTCTTGCTGTATTTCATTTCCTCTAAAATATTTTTTCTTCAACATATAGTTTACTGCAATGAAACACGCTCATTGGAATTTCTCCTGGAAATAAAATTTCACCCTCTAAATATAGCAAGTAGGAAGCATATAAAATGAATACAAACAAGTTGTAACCGGTATATTGCCAGCAAGCATTTACGTCCACCATAGTTTGTGGTATAATCACATTTTTGTAGATGGTATTGGAACAGTGTGAATGAGTTTAATAAGACATAGTCTTTTAATATGTTTGTCTGAGCCCACATACCCTTTTGCTGTTGAATTCAGCAAAGAATGATATTTTCAGAGTACTGATAGGCCTTAATGGCCCTGACCAGGCTCACTTGATGTTCCCACCCACACCCTTTGCCCAGGGGAATCAATTTAAAGCCAGGCCTGGGCACCAAGTCTTTCCCAGCTATGGTATAAGAGCACTGGTCTCTGACACTGCCTAGTCTCTGGTTCAGCCCCTAACCCTAGCCCTATCCCTGGATGACTTCAGACGCATGCTTTCAGTAGCTTTTCTCCTGGATAGCACCTTTAGATATCTGCTGTTGCCTTGTCTCCAGCCCCTTCTCAGTCCTCATCTTCTTTTTTTTCCTGACTGAACCCTGGCTATAGCTCATCCCCACTCAGAGGCTGGGGCTGTCAGTGGACCTAGCACCTGGTTCTGCCCACCTGATTCAGGTACAGGGGTCTGTGCTCCATTAGTTGGTCACTTCCTTAGCTGGAGGCATCTTTCTTTCAGGAGCAGCCTGTCCTTGCCGCTCCACAAAAGATAGCAATTATTTGACTAGTGCTGGAGGATAAGCTATCATCTTCCTGTTTAGAGAAGAGAGGATAAGAGCTTTGGAAAGATGGAGATTATCAAATAAACTCATTGAACAGCTCTGTACCCCAGTGAATGAGTTGCTTACTTCCAAGAGGAATATGTTCTATGGATACAACCCAAAAGGCTGTTTTTAGTGGTTAACTAACGAGCTGTATCTTTTAAAGCCATGTTGACAATTTAAGAGGTGAAGACATAAAATTGTTACAATTTTTTAATCTTGCCATCTAGTTTGATACAGCGTAATAGTAAACTCTGTGAATGTGACCTGATGCAAAGTCTTTGTCTATTAAAAAAATTACTTACTTTTAAAATTTATGAACAGTTAATTTAGTTTGTGGATATTGATTTATACTTTGTAACAAGCATCTTAATATGACAAGCACCAGAATAT
>VXAA01003000.1:336856-386006 GCA_013399115.1 Anseranas semipalmata | reverse complement strand
TTTTTTTTTTCTCTTAACTTCTGCTGAATCTTTCTTGCGGATTATTTCGGAGGAAGTCAGCGGCGCGGTGCGGGAGGCAGAGGCGAGGCACCGGCCGGTCGGTGTGCTGCCCTTCCACATGAGGCTGTTCCGCCTTTGTGCGGCTCCCAGCGCAAGGGGGCTCCGGTCATCGTTAGCAGTGCTGGGGACACCGACTAATTACGGTAATTACTGAATTGAAAGAACGACTGGTCTAACAAGGAACAAATTTAGTGAGCCCGGTTTTTAAATTCTGTTGTTGTTGTTGTTGTTGTTGTTGTAAATTACCGGAGGAATTTGATCCTCGGGTTATGAGGACACGGTGCAGAATCCTCACTGTTTTGATAGTGAAAATGATACGCAGACGTGCTCAAAATGTGCATCTGTTTTTAAAGATATGAGAGCCTTTGCCCGTTAGGCTTGCAGCATGCGGGCATACGTGGATAGGTGCGCAGTAACCGGGAGATTTTATTTATTTACAGCTGGATGTTAAATCTTGCCTTATCCTCTCAGGCAGTAGATACTTCTGAAAGAAGTTTAGATGTGGATTATCTGAAACTTTCTTCGTGGTTCTTTTGCTTTGCCTCGTTTTACAAAAAAAAAAAAAAAAAAAAAAAAAAGTTATCATTGTAGATTAGGCTGGGAGGCTTTTTTTCCATCGAAGTTTTTCAAAGTTACTGCCATCTTTGGTAAATATATTTAAGGCTGCTGTGGTTTTGAGTGGTGCAGAGGACAGCCGTGGTATGGTACGAAACCAGGGTGTCATTGCTTTTGTTGATGGAACAATCCAAATTCCTAAGGTTTTACAGGATACAGCATTGCTATTATTTTCCAGGGGCTACTGGGCATAGCAGGTATACATCCTGGCTGCAGGGGCGTGTTAAAGCATCACTGCTGTGCTAAGAACGAAAATGAGCAGCACTTGTCCCCAGGCACAAATGCAGAGGACTTTTAATTGTGTATCCAAGTCCGATTGTGTGGCAACAGTGCAGCACGCCTCTTTGGAGAGACGGATTTTTAGATTCTCAAGTGACTGGATTGCCTCATATGTGAGATCTGTTTACAAACCTTCTTGTTACTATGAAGACAAAACAGAGAGCCATATGCATTCATGTGGTCCTTGCTGAATAATGGTACATGTGTCTGCTTGAGCGTTTGGCAGTATATCATGTTTAGTTTATGTGGTGGCACCCTACAAGGCCATTCTTTTTTGGTTTTTAACTGCTTCTCATCCTGTTGGCTGGACTCAGTTATGTGAATAAACTTACGGCAGTAGTCCCCATGTTTGCAACCAAGCTGAAGGTTTTTAAAGCATGAAGGTTGTCATTGAGCATTTTGCCAAACTTTTTGAGTTATTCACTTATTTAGGTGCTTGTTTTTAAAAGAATTAAAGTGAATTGGGTTTAAACAAAAATGAAAGTGGTGAGTACCATCTTGCATGTCCCCCTCCACATGGCTTTCAAGTCATCAGCAGGGGCAGTTACTGTTACTACTTTTTAAATTTAACCATATCGGGTAAGGTAACGGGGATGTAGGAGCGGTGCGTCCAGCAGAAGCGGTTTACTTAGCTAAATACTGCGGTACTTACCCATCCAGGGACAAACGCTTGCTCTTTGAGTGTTGCTGTAGGTGGGAAGATCAGTTACGTGGCTTGTAACGTGCTATGAAATAAGGCAAGCTGTCTTTCAGATTTCGGTACTGCGTGGCTTTGTAGTACGCCGTGGTTGGTTAGGTTGATGGCTCCGCAGGTGGAGCGCGGCGAATGCCCTTTGCGCAGCGTTCTCACCTGGATCCGCCTGCACCAATTCCGGGTCAAATCATCAGCGCTGAGCATGAAATTCCTCCGGCTGTCTCAGCTCCTAGTGGAAGTCAGGTCCAGCAAAAGCTGGTTCTTCACATCAGGGCGAGGAGGGGAGAACGCTTTATCCACCCCACCTCCATCATGGAGAAGAGGTATTCAAAGCTGAGAGTGCCGGCTCATAAACCATCTCTCCTCCCAGCAGGAGGACTGCATACTCATTAGTAGGCCTGATGGGTTCACCCCTTCAGCGAGAGTTAATTGCTAATACTCTTGGGAGCTCCACAGAAGTGTTGTATGCAGAGGCTGCATACCTTTGCTGTTTGAAAAGTCCGATAAGCTATGAGGAAACTGCTTTAAAAATTCTTTTCTTTAAAGAGGCAGGTTATTTTTTCTTAGAAGATTTCTTAAGCAGCATCTCTGAAGTGATGTGTCATGGATTAAAATAACTATTTTTGAAATTATTTGGTTTTCTACTGCAACTTAACTCTCTTTTTTCAGTAGAAGGAACTGTTTAGCAGTTCCTGAAGAAGTGAAGAAACTGCAAGGAGAGACATAAGCTAGGTAGAAAATGGAGAATAGCGTTTTTCACTGGTGTGTTTCAGTCAGTAACTTTGGATGGTGCGTTTAATTAAAGTAGCACAGAATTATCACATAAGAATGACAGTTTCAAGCTCTCTGTGCCATTTTATTAGGAAATAGCAGCTTTGTACAGTTTTGTTTCTCTTTGTAGAGCTTACCCAGTTTTTATAAGACTTTGCAACAACTGTTCTATTATGGCAGGAAATATTAAAAAGCAATTCATTGGGGCTCTATTTTTCTTTCTCAAGTGAAATTAGGACTTCTAAAAGTGCTTGTCTGACAGCCTGAGAGCAAAAATCCATTGTACGTGGAAGTATTAGAAGTTTTTCCATCATAACCAACTGGCGAGCCTCTACTTGGACCTTAACAAATGATCAGTGAATTTAAAGAATATGTTGATCTCTGGAAGCATCCAATCTTTGCATTTTTTTTTTTTTAACTGAAATTGGCAAATGAGAGGCACCACGCAATTCTGGTTTTAGAATAATGAACTTCAGTTCATAAATTAAACAATTGACTTTAATTGATGACTTATTTGTAGTGGGTTGCCCCCAGTAAGATTCGTCCCCGGAAATCTCCCTCACAAAGCTGCGGACGTGGAAAAGGGGTGAGAGGGTATGGGTTGGAGAAACAATCTGATGCGCTGTTTCCAAATCCCTGATGTGAAATAATCAGAGGACATACAAGTATCATGTGTAACTTCGCCTGCCAAATTAAAAGTCTCGTAGCCTTTTTTTTATTATCTTGTGATTAGTTTTTCACCGTCATTAATACAGTCTAAATATAAGAGTTTCCTCTTGCTGTGAGGAAGTTTTGTGGATTCTGGGTGCTTATTTTCATTTGTCTTTCAGGCACGTTTTGTACATCTGCTCTCCGCTCTCTGTATGCCAGAGCAATAGCAGCAGAGCGTGGACCACAACTGTTTATGCTCACAGCACTGCGTGTGTTTCTGCATTTCCTCCTCCTGCCCTGGGCATGCCTCTTTCACTGTTTCTTGAAATTCAGTGTTGCCTCTTACTTTGTCATTGATTGCTGCGACTGTCAGTGATGTTCTTTGCATGAGGAAGCAGCAAAAACCTGTTTGTGGCTCCACTTTCCCTGGATGGGGATCTCGGGGCTTGCTCTCCAGAAGATGCACCACTTACATGATAGCATTCCTGAAGTTCTACAGTGTACCAATGTGGATGTAATTATCTGATATAAATTCCCCCAGCATGTGGTTACGCTGGTATGACTAGTTTGTATAGTGATTATATCCATTTTTTCTGAGTGTGTTTATGCACATTCTGCCTCTGTCAGAGTAGGCTGGGTCTCAACAGGAAAATTCTTTTCTTTCCAAAACTGATGTAGAAACTGTAAATAATATCGTAAAGCAGTGGGTAATGTTTGTGGCCACTTCATGCACACATGGGTTTGTTTTGTTGCACCTCAATTTGTGTAACAGAAAATAATTTTATTGGTTTGTTTTTTCATTTTTACTTGTGATTGACGGTTCTGTCCTAATACATTTACCAAGTCTGAAAAATGCCACTCTAATAGGAAAGAAATTTCAGCCTGCAGAAAAAAAAAAATCATAGAGAATATCTGTGCTCTTAAGAATGTAAGTTTACTTTGTTGCAACTTTGGTAAGTTGTAATAAACTGCTGCAACTCTGATCTATGTAAGCTGCCAAAGGGTAAAAAAGGATGTACAGTATTTTTTTAAAGTCACGCTTTAATTGCTACCGTGTCATGCAAGAGGAACTCCAGGTTTGTAACTCCATTGTTACAGAAAGTTTATTTTTTTAATAGTGGTTTATAGTAAATTCCACGCAAAGGAAAGCAGCTAGATAATTTGCATGTGTAGAGTAGCTAAAGGGAATTGAAATTACAGGGTCAGGTGACATTTTAAAGGTAACACAGTGAAGTAGTGTTTGGTCCTCTTTGTAAGAAAACCCTCATGAAACACCAAAGCAGAAAAAGAAATACCAAACAGATTATTTTCTGTGATTTATAATGAATTTTAGACTCTGTTTTGGCTACAGAGGTTAGCATTGCTGCTGGGCTGACCGGGCTGGCTTAATCCTCAGCCCCCCAGCCTGGTGGTGCGCCTGGAATTCCCCTGCCGCTGCTGGGCTCCCGGTGGGCTGCCAGCGCTTGGGCGCCCGCTCCTTGTCGGGTGATTTACGAGTGAGCACTAATGCTGGGGGTATGCTAATAAGCGATTTAAAAAGCTGAAAGAAATATCCAATTACGTGTTGTAGGACACGATACCATCTCAGAGAATGTAATAGAGCAGAATGTTTAATTTTGTTGAAAGAAGATTATTTAATGAGCAGTTTTTCTATAAAGTAGTATCTGTGCTTAGGCAGAAAGGAGCTTTATGTTTAAAAAAAAAATCTAACAGGGCAGGATTGGGATTATTAGAATTAATCTTATTAGACAGTGGGGTTTTCTTGCGTATTGTTTTTTCTGTTCAATAAGAGAAATGGCCCATTCTCTTTTTTTTAATGTATTTTGTATTTGTGGTTTGCATTAAAACAAAACACGTGTAGCGTGTCAAGAAAGAATAGTATGAAATAATTACTGGGGTTACCCATCCTTGACGACAAGACATGACACTATTTAGTTTAGAGCAAAAACTATTTAGTTTAGACCAAAGTCAGTATTCAACAGAGACTGAGCTGCTGGCATGTATTAACAGCGTTCATAGTTCAGTGCATGGCACTGGAGCGCGGTCTGCTCAGAAGGGTCCTCAAAATATGTGGAGTTTCGTGTTCCTTGTCTTTCAGAGACAGCTAAAATAGTTCAGTTACCTGGAAAATGTATCATTATTTGCTCTAGCTGTTGTCAATTTATGTAGTGTTTGAGAGCGGTTTTATTTCTCTCTGTACACGCATCAGCACTGGTAAAGTAATGCTCTGGGGAGTGGTGCAGGCCCCTCTTTCGCTGGCGTCTGTGCATCTGACGGTGCCTACCTGCGTCCTCTGGGACACCTCCGAACATTGATTCGTCGTGGGATTTGGATTTCTAAAACTATTCTGCTAACGTAGAAGGGAGAGTCCAGTTTGAGGTCTTCTGTAACGACAAAGATGGACTAATTTTGACTTTTTTCCATTTAAAATCAGCTATGTTTAGGAAGACAGTGTTTGAAGCTGTTTATGAAGTAGGGTTTTTTCCTACATCTGTCTGAGACAAAATAGTTCTGTACTGAGGAAGTTACTTATCTTTGGCCAGACATTCATAGATTCCTACAATCAAATCCCACTCCTCTTTAAGTCAATACAAGTTTCTACACTCTGGTAAAGGTAGGAGTTAACTGTGAACTTTCAGACCATAACGTCAGACATTTTGATGCTGTGTGATGTGATAGTCTCTTCTGATCGCCAGGAGAGGTCATGATACTGGGCTCTTAGATTAAAGCGACTTTGCTTTAACATCTCTGCAAAGCTATGTGAATATAATTGCTTTCAAAATTCTTAGTAAAATTGTGTCAAACAGAACCTGTAGCCTGTTCCATTATTTTGTGCTTGGTCCTACAGTAGCAGCAAATTCCTCCAGAAGTGAGTGGATATTTGGACTGTGCTGGTTGGCTAGAGACTTTGTTTCCTTAAAGCTTAAATAACGGGTAGGCTACATGTATTTAATTGTGAGGTACAGCTGAATTTCAGTATGAGCTTGCTACGATGTTGCTAATACACAGAAGAAATTTGTAATAAGCGTAAGGATAGGAGTCATTTATAATACACTTGAGTTGGAAATGATGTTAGTGAAATGGTGTTTAGCCATGTTAGCCTGACGTTAGTGAAATAAAAACTCACGGGAAGGTTTTTGTTCTGGAGCTAGAGCAGTGCCCAATGCAGTGTCGCTGCCTCGCCAGCAGCTTGGTGTGGTGGCAATGAAGTTGGGATGGAGAGGGCAGTAAAGTTTGTCTGGTAAGTTGTCTATCATGTTTGGTACATATTAGCTACATATTGTTCACATCATTTTTAGTTTTTTTAATCTCTGATTTACTTCATTACTAATTAAAAAAATACACAAATCTGTACTCATCTTTGACCTAATTTATCACAGTGGGTAATGTTAATTATTGGTAGAAAACTTCAGAATCAGCCATGCATTAGTAAAGCTACTACATAACGTGGTGTAATTAATAGTGCGTGTTTGAGACAGCTACGTTCTTGTGAAGAAGTAAGGTTGTAAGTTGGAATTGGTGCTTATAGCGTGAATGTTCCTAGAGAACCTTTCTTTGGTTTGGTTTGTTATTGCCAGGACTTTGTCCGCAAGATGTCAGGAGACAAAGGGATGACATAGAACCTTAATTTTCTCTGCTTTGTTTTTTAGCTCAGCTCACTAATAGTTGAAAACTGTTATTGTATGGCTGCTCAGTGATTCCATTAAATTGATTAGTGATCTCTCTGTGGGCAAAAATTCATCACTCTTTGTGGTGCTCTTATGAACAGGCTTAGCAGAGAGGTGAGAAAGTAATAGGCAAGGAAATGAGCATGTATCAGATCCTCAGATCCTCCAAAACCTCTCTTTTGGAGCAAGGACAGGATATGCTTATACAGCACCACGGTAATGCGTGTTTTGCTTTTGGGTTGTACAGATTTCACTTTCCGATGGCAAGTTAACCTGAACACATTCACTTGTAGAAGATAAGTGTATAAGGAGGAGAAATTCTGCTTTGGTTTTGGTCTGTCCCCTCTATATGATGCTTTATCGTGGTGCATCTGGGGTCTTTGCTTGTTCTTCTGTAGTAATGGTGAAGTAGCCTTCTGTAGATATACCCCGATTTTCCTTCCCTTGCTCCCCAGATCACCCTCTGCGTGGCAGGAAAGAAAAAGACATGTGGGACAGTGGAGTTCCTCTACACACACCTCTTCAAAGCTTCGATAAAGCATGTTTTCCACAAATGGAGGACTATGAGAGAAACCTTTTAATTTACTTCCTCTCTCTCACACAGCCTTAGTAATTAAAGAAAAAAAAACGATGAGGATACTAAGCAGACATTTTTGGATGTATGCTGAATGAGGCCTAGAGGGGAAGTTTAATAAGGTGGGGAGGAGAGGTTTGAATATGACTGGCAGTGGATTATAATTGACTACAAGAAATTATTTTTATCAGATCAAGTCTCCCTCTAACATTAAGTCCTCAACCTAAAGAATATTAGTATTGCAGCTTTTAAAATCCCAGGCAAATTGCAAGGCGTGCGAGCTTGTCTTGACAAGTAAGTAAGATCCAGCAGAAGTCACTGGGTTCAGTGGTAGCATCCTCTAATTTCCATTGTTGGACTTCACAAATAATTTACCCTCGGAAAGCAGTGAGGTAAACCTTCTTATCTTGTTCAGTGCTTGCAGGTGTTCTTTACGTTTGCTTGTGCACTGCTTTGATTTAATTTAGTTGCAGTATCATTTGATCCTGCTCAATAGTTCAACACACTTAACTAGCAAGCAAGGGAATAAATTTAACCAATTTTGGACAGACTCTTTCTCTGTCAAGTGGGTTGTCTGGCAAACCAAGAGTGTAATAAATAGATTTTGTGGCTATTTACAGACTTGTGCACTAGAAAATAGAGAGCCATGCTTCCCAGTTTCATTACATAATTCAAGTGGTGTTGCATCCAGATGATGCGATTATTCCCGTGTTTCTCTCAGCCAAAAATTGTATTTTTTGGCTCCTGATTTTGTGTTTTCATGTAAAAATAAACAGGTTACACCAGAAAATTTGGGAGTTTTGCTACATTGTGCAAAGAAATATTTAAGTGTGCATGTATGAATGCATACATATACACCTACATCCCTTTGTGTGATCATAGTTTTGCTTCCAGTCCTGTTCACAGTACAGTATACCAGGAGTAACTTCATGAGAGCCTGTGGTTGCAGGTCTGGCTTATTTGTCACCTAGAGGAAGATTCAACTTGTGCTATTTTTTAAATTAAAAAAAAAAAAATATATATATATATATATATATATTAAAATAAGCAAACTTAGTTTTGTTACTTGTGTGAACGTTAGCATTTGTTGCACAAATTTGCATACAGATGCATATACACAGCTGCGTTTTGTTAAACATGTAAACAAGCACATTCATTGTCTGTGCGCTGCTGTGGATTCACTTTGGTGCGGTGGGCACCGGGATCTGCCCAGGTGCCCTTCCTCAAGTGCTGTTCGTTGTTGCTGGTACATTGCTGATATGATGATACCACCGGGGTCAGTATTCATCCAGTAACTGAGTGTGGCTCTTTTTATTGCCCGTGACTGATTCAACCAAGATTGTATCTTGTTAGACCCTGAAGATGCTTACTTTCTAAGTTGAGGCACTTTGAATTCCTTTTATATCCTCTTGTTTCTGAGGGACATAACCATTTTGCTCTTAGTCCAGTCAGAAGGTTAAAGGATTATTTCTGAGGCCCTGCCATCAGTGGTTCATGCCAGTCTACAGGTGCTCATCCACCCTCACACCACCGGTAAGATCACTTCAGCTCCATGGCTCAACCAGTGGTGCCAGGTCATGTGGCTGTAGAAATGGGACTAGAATGTCAATTCATGAACAGACTGCCTGTGTTTATAGATTACGTGAATGAAAAATACCATAAAAACATTCAGATCATACCAACACCTGTCATCTTGTTGCTTGACCTTTCCTTTCTCTGTCAAGCGCAAAAACATCTCACCTTCATCCCACAGTTTTCTAATCAGTGCCCCACAACTGAGAAGATGACACCAAACTGTGCTTAGCACAACTTGTGTTACCTTGTCGACTGCCTTGTCTCTTGTGAATAAAATAAAAACTCTGTCCTTTTGGATCAAATCCTGACTTCAACGAATGTGCAGAATGGCAAGATTTTATTAATTTTCATAGGGCTGGGATTCAGCCATCAGTTATAGATAGGACTTGTACTGCTGAAATAGTGTTCCTCGTGACTGTCTCAGCACGTAGGTGGAAACCTTCACGATACGAGGTTTATTCTTCAGTGGATATGGGAACACTAGATGAGAATATTGGAAAAACTGTCTACATGGAAACAGCCTCTGGATAGTTGAGACATAGAAGAGAAAAAACAACAGGCACTCTCAGCAGAAGTGATTGTTACCTTGCCAGATGGTATAAGGTAATTTGGAAAGAAAGAGTAAAGATATATTACCTACCCCAAGGTGCTTTCATTGTGATTTGAATATAAAATGTGTAAAGTCTTAGATACAAGTGTTGGAACTGACAGTAGCATAGAGCTGTGGTTTCAGCTTTATTTGTTATTTTTATTTTTTAAATTCATCTGAGAAAGGAACTCGCTGGGTTCTGAAGGCACCGTAGCTCCAGCAGTCAGCGAGCTTGGATTCTGGGCTGTACCTTACCTGTCCTGTAGCTTGTCTCACCAATGAAATCTGATTGCCTGGTTCTGGAACTGCTTGTTAAGAAGATGTGAGAAACTTGCATTTCATTTCAGTTTGTGCATGCTGTCATTCTGGTATTTTTTTAATGAGGTCCCATACCTTCTAGTTTGGCATTATTGCCAAGTGTGTTTTTTATTTTTCTTTTTTTTCTGCTTGTATTGTTCAATAGCACCAAGCTGTGTTTGTTTATCACTGATCACTGGGTTTCTCTTTGCACTTTCACATTTTTAGATTTAGTTTTAAAAGAGTCTTGTACCTATTGGTTGATTAGAGGGGAGGTGAACTATTTTCTTTTATGTGCTACAAAGAAAGTAAAAAATAAATAGGAAAAAGCCGAGATCAACCAAAGCTTATGACATGATTTTAAAATGTATAACCTTGGGCAAAAGGGGCCAGTTATTGGAGTAGTTCTTGAGTAACCTAATTGTTTGATAAGGATCCTTGCCTGTTTAAGTTGTTATTGGTTGTTGGAAACATTCCATTTCTAAATTTGTGCCTTACTGCATACCCTGAGGTATGTGTACAACCCACTGTAATTGCACAGTTTATTATTTTATTAATGAGAGCTATGATAATGTGTTGGCTCATGAGTTCCCTCCAATCCAGGTATGGTCTCCTAATTGCCCAGGGTTCTGTGATTCCATCGTTTGTTCCGGGGCTGGTGATGGAGAGCAAAGGCATGGTTTGAGGGAATCAAACCTTGCCCTGAAGCCTGTAGTTGGTGTGCTGTGGCAGCCAATGGCTGGAAAGGCAGGGTATCTTTTTAACACACACCTGATGAATAATAACAGGAGGCAGAAGTAAATTCTTACTACACAATCCCAAGTACCTGAGACTCTGCCAGCTGGAAGGAAAGGGACGCGCACCTTAATTGGCCCTCCTAACCATAACAGAGCTCCCCTTTCCTCTCCTTTGATCTGGGTCTCTCCCGACTGCCTCCTGCCCGCCTGGCTGGAAGGGGCGTACATGATTTGCTGTAAGGCACACAACAGCGCGCGAGCATCTGGCGTGCAACAGCAGCTCCCGTTTTTAATGAGCCTTAGGGGTAGCAGGCATACGAGGATGCCCATTCCCATGTTCCGTAAACTATCTCTGTGTCAAGATACCAGACTTTGTAGTAAAAGAGCAGGAAGCAGCATCAGCAGAGGTGTGCTCTGTGGAGGAGTCAGGGAGATCCAGTGTGCTATGTCCGCAGGTCCGGAGACAAATCGTGCCTTGCTGTAAAAGAGCCGTAGCAAAACCCCGCAACCTTGGGCAGCGAGCCCTTGCCGCGGGTCGCTCGCCGAGGCCGTGGTGGCGGCCTGGGTGCCCGTGGCCTGCGGGATGGGGACGGGGACGGCGGGTTCCCACCGAGCGCTCTGCGTGCGGGCCGCGTCCTCGCTGCGGTGGCTGGCGAGGCTTTGCCCGGCTCCTGGCACCGCTCCTCGCAGCGCTTGGCTCCCCTGCAAGGGCTCCTCGGAGCCGCAGCCCCTGTGGCTCGCTGCAGCCGGGTGTTCTTGCGGAGCAGGTGGTGTATTGTGCACAAAGTCGCTGTGTTTTTCTATCACTGGTTTTTATTTACTTATTTCACTGCCCCCCCCCCTTTTTTTCAAGTGGGCAGATAGCGTACGTGCGGAATTTGGAATCAGTGTTGGATTTGTCTTTGATATATTGATCTTTACATCTGTGTGTGTGTGTGTGCAGTATTTTGCAGAGAAGTATGTGCTTTCTGAAGTGTTAACACATTTTTGTCAAACTGAAATCAGTTCAAAATACTTTAAGGGAAAATAACCTATGAAAGGTCCTTTGAAAGGAAAAGTAAATGCTTTCTTAAGCATTGTACTCACTGGAGTACAGTTTCATTTTAAAGTCAGTAGATGGGTTTTCTGTATCTAATCTGTGTTTTTTTTTTTTTTTTTTTTAATTGATATCATCTGGTCAATTTGAGGGGAAAATGCTATTCCCATAAGAAAAATATTTATTCTAAATATTATTGTTGCCTAGGATCTTGTTGAATTCATGAGATACAGCAGCAGTCAAGTTGATTTAATATTTTTAACATTTTTATAGTGTTTTCTCATTGTTTCCATGAAATTTCAATAAATATTTTTGCAACTGCTTTTGGTTTCTTGAAATTAGGTTACCTATTGTTGAAAACTGCACGTTTGCAAACATGGGTTTCAGATCTGCTTTGTCGTGATTAGGCATTTGAAATAAAATATAAGTACTTGAAGAAGCCCTGAAATGAGCACTTTCCCCACTTAGCTTCCAGGCCATAATTTGTTCTGTCCAGTAAATCTCCGTAAGCTGATACTTATAAAAGATAGTTACAATCACAGGGTTTTAGTTCCATTCAGCCAAATCACTTTCATATATTCGCTTGTATGTACATGTATATGCATATATGTGTGTATACATGAGTGTATGTATATGCATGTGTGTACACACACAACACACATATATGCACTTGTATCTGTGGACACTCACACCTTAAATATATGTGATCATCCCATTTGTAAGGCAAGGTGCATGTCTTCCTCCCAAACCCAAGCCTTACGACACTCTCGCAGCAGCATTTTTCCCATCGCAACGCATCGTTTCTCCCATAGCTTCTGAACGCGAGACTGTGCATCCTCCCGTGTGGAACCTGCTGGGGTGGGTGGGAGGAGGGAGCTGGGGAGACCCGAGTGGTTCCTGACGGGGCGGCTTTACTCGCGGCTGGGCCGTCCCCTTCAGTGGGGAAGTCCCGCGCGGTGCCACATTTGGGCTGAAGCCCCCCCGCTTCTGTCCTCTGCCACACGTCTTTTGGAGGTACCGATCCCCTGCCGTCATGTGTTGGACAGCTTGGGCCCTGTCATCTTTGTTTCCCTTGTTTTCCTCATAAAAGCAGCACAGGACATTTGAGTAATCTATTTATAGGGTTGCTTGAGTGAATTCCCTTAATGATGAGACAGTTCAACAAAAAATCTCAAGATAATGGCTTTTCCATTTGCACCTCTCAAACATTCTTTCAAATGGAAGTGAAAGAATTATAAAACCCTTGTAAGTAGTTTAAATTCCCTAGTGATACAATATAGTGGCTTTGTTCTGAGTATTACACAGATGGATTGTAAAGGGTAAAAGTATAACCGACTTTGTGGGAATCTGTAAAGGTGTTAAATACTTTGTAGGTAGCCAACTTTAAGAATTTTTTCCATATGTATTTGTACTTACCACAACCAGTTTCTTCTCTGGAATGGAAAAGCAAATATTTTCATCAGTGTACTAAGGACACTTAACAGTGACACCAGTTCACAGTTTGCATCTGTCCATTTGCTTCAAGTTTCAAAGTTTAAATGAACAAAAAACCACAATAGATACAGCTCTTTTAAAATATTATGGTCATATTTGGATACAAATTATATTGCAAAGTTCAGATGGCATTTTCTTGTGTCAAACCATGGTGAAGATGGCTTAATACCGTTCCTCAACTAACGGAGCAGTAAGATGTAATTACTTGAAGATTAACTTTCAGGACGTGGATGAGTATGTGAAAACACCGCTGTTCCTTACTGTATTCTCTGTTCTTCAGCAGACAATGTGTGGCAATAGGCACTCCTATACGTATGAAAAATGCCTATTGTAATGGTGTGTGTCTGTGCTGGGTGGCTCCACAGCCTAGCGTCCTGCTGCTGTTGTGCCATGTGCAGTTGTCTTGCTACAGTCAAAAGTACCAATTGTGTGTGCACTTCTTTCATTCTCAGGTGTGGGCCTAAAAATAGCTGATCAAGCTTATCACGAGTGGGTATAGTACTTTATGAGCTGATATCAGAAAATCTAATAGTTCTCTTATGTGCCATTTAGGTTACTGTGCACAGTGGAAACACTCTCAAAGTACTTGGAAGGTTTTGTCCCCTTTCTTCTCCTTTCAGGGGAACATGGCTTCTCACACCCATTAATCTGTTGCCCAGGACTGGGCAATATGGGCCAGGTTCTGATCTCTTTACTCAGATTGAACTACTCCAAATTATCTTTGCTAAAGTTAATGCTTTTTTCTTTTGTTGTTTGTTTGATGCAGAATTAAAATCAGATCTTCTCCCTTAGATTGTGTATTGTGTACTCCAAATCTTTGCCAATACCAAAGGCTCATTTGTCTGCTTTTTTGTATTGAAAAGGGTCCTGGTGATTAGTGCCACATTGACAGCCTTCAGGATTAAGTCTTGAAGTTAATCTCAGAACAAGAAGCAGTGGAGGTTTCTTCATGCTATCTGGGCAATGAATCTTCAAGATAAACAGTCTTTGAACAACTTATCTTCTACCTTTTTTTTCCAGAGTTAAACTAGCTCATATCCTTGTAGAAGGATATATTTTTAAAAGCATTTCCAAAATGTTTAGTTAAAAAGTTTGATTGTAAAAATGTTACTTTCGACCTTCTATTAGTAAAATGAGCAATTTGGATAATCCAGTGGCATTGCATATGTCCAACAAAAGATATGATTTATTGTAACTCTGAGATACAAACGTGTGGTTCCCTAGTTCCAGCTCTAATAATCTGTATTACCAGGGCTGAAAGGTTGGCTTCAGTTCCTGATGTGACCACAGGGTGGTTATTGCAGAAACACAGCAAAAAAACTCCTCTTCATCTAGTGATGGTAGTATGAGATGAAGGTCGGGACAAGCACTTTGCAAACTCCTTGTAACCTTTTTCATCAAAGTAAGTTGAATTAAGTGCCACTATTTGAAAAACAGCTTCTATCACCCAGAGCATTGCTACCCAGTCTGCCCCAGCATATAGAGGGAAAGTCTGGTGTCCCGGTCCCCGGCGGATGTTGCTGGGACATGCTCACTGGGGAATGACTGTTTTTGTCCCTATCTTTTGACATGTTGTTCAGAGAGTAACGGAAGTGGCTCTAGAGCATGTGCCATGAGTGAGAGTGTCCCGTCGGTGTGTCCATCGCCCTGCCCAAAGGGAGGACCAGCGGTAACCCCACCGCTTCCCACGGGTGGTTGCTGAGCGGTTGTCCAGCGGTGGACACTCTGAGGCCTCCCAGGTGCCCTCATTTGAGTCCTTGGTGATGCTTTCCATCAAAAAGCCGTTCCAGTGTTTAGTTTAAGAGGGCAGTAATGGTAGGTAGGACTGCGAGCCAGGCTCTCCCTGCACTTGCCTGATAAGGGTACTAATGATTTACTTGGGGTCAGATGGTCAGCCTGCGGGAGAAGCAGTTACCGAATGCTCAGCGCCCACATGCCATGACACAAGTCTTGCGCCTTTACTGATTTCCTCACATCAGGCCCTTACTTGCTTCAGGAAGGCAGGAGGGAAATCGAAAAGAAGCATCTGTATTCACTTTGCTGGGTTGTCAGCCATCTCCGACAAGTGGATCCCGTAGTTCTACACTCCAGTTTTGCCCCAAATGCATACACAAAACATGTTTTACTCCGTGGGATCCAAAAATATGTAAGGCTTCATTTCCAGATGCTTGCAGAAGTATGGGCTGTAGGGAGAGCTGAGTGCATCTCTGCATTGTAGTAATATTCCTTACACAAGCTGAACAAGAAAAACCAGAGCAGCACGGCTCCTGAGCAAATATTGTTTCTAGTCACATACGATACTTTGCAGCTGAGCCTGGTAACACGCTGCTCGACTGTTTTGCTATGCAAGTGCAGAGAGTGCTGTTAGCAATAAAGCCGCTGCTGGTTTCTCCCCCACAACCTCCCTCCTTGCCGTGCGTTGGAAATGACTGAACTTTGGCCCTCAATCTGCTGACACCCTGAGGGAGCGTAAATGTAATGACGTCTTTGCTTGTTTCAGCTGCACAACAGGAAACGCTCATGGCCTCCCCGTCTTCCTGCTCTGAGAAAGTGCTGCCTTCTTTCCCTCCCTTCCCCTGCGGCGCGGCGCGGCACGGCACGCCGGGCTGAGACCTACTTTCGGGTCTGCTCTCTGCGGCGAGCCGCGGCGCGTGGTGCCCCGGTTGCTGCTCCCCTTCGCCGGGGCTGCCGGCCGGCTCGCTGCCGCCCCGATGCGAGACGCAGGATAGTTTATTTGCTCATTTTTCCCCGGAGGAGTGACTGAGAAGAGAATCCAGGCATGTTGCAATGGCTCGCTTCGCAGGGCATGTCACTGGAGGCACCTCGGCTGAAAAGACCGGGATGGTCAGGTGATAATTTGCCGTGGGGAGACCACATCACTTGCATAATATAGAGGACACCCTGTCAGGTGGGCACGCAGGGATCCTGGAATGCGGCCCAAATAGTGCTGAGTAATGCTGGGCACGAGGGGCCTGAAGAGATTTCTCTGCCGTGGTGGAGCGCGGAGGCTTGCTTCTTGCAGAGCAGTGACAGGAAGCACGTTTAACCCTCTCTGGCTGCGGCTTTTAGACTTTGTAACCAAAACAGGGATGTGAGTAAGAACCGTTGTTGAGAAACACCAGCATTTTGCAGCTAGCTGAGGGCAGAGGATTTTGTCTCATCAAAGCCAACCAAAACATTAAAGCATTGCGGAGTTCTTGCAAGGAAAATTAATTGGTTCAATATTCAACTGTTATTCTCTAATGACTGAGGTGCGGGGGGGTGGGGGGGGGGAGGATCACTCTTTTTATTTAAAAATAAAGCACATATGCACCAGTGAGTTTGCACATCGTGCTGGGAGAATAGGCACTGAATAGTCTAGAATACAGTGTCCTGAATTTGCAAGATTGAATTAACTTTGAATGTAACCGATTCTGGTGCAGTTGCTTATTTATTTGCTTAATGTTGCAGAAGCATTTTATTTGAAGATCAGCTTTTGTCTGGGCTCTGTAATAAGCAAGTTCTGAATTTACCTCATTAATCTATTGCACTACCTAGCAAAATAACTGTTGTTTTTAACAAGCGGGAGTTATGTAACATGAATCATGCATGGCAAGATGCGTGCAAGCAGGGAATAGCAAGATGTGCAAAGAAATAACAGCATTCAGCCATTTGCAGAGTAGGATATGGCTGGGTTTTGAAATTAAATACTGTGTGTTGGTACTCTCAGCCGTACAGACAAGTTTCAGCTATTCATTATGAGAGTGTGTCTTGAAGCAAAGTTTTGAGATGGGAACGTTTAACAGACAGGAGAGTGAATTTGTTCAGCCATGTGCAATCCTTGGAGGGTTTTGTATCTGTGCCTGCCAAATTCCGCCCCCCTCCCCGTTGTTTTTCCTCTGGAAAAGCACTGTAGAATAATAAATGTGTAAAGTCTCTTAAATGGAACTGATTTTATGTGTAAAAGAAAATAACTTGATGAGCTGTGATTGCCCCTATAAATTGTTACATAAATCTCCTTTCTTCTTCTAAATATGCCCCTATAGGGTCATTAGGCATGTATACACTACAATAGTCCTCTGTCTCAAGAGATTTTACAACCAGTTTATGGAAAAGAGGAGGCAAGTGGTTATGCGAATGCATTAGAACCAAAGCAATGGATTTTAAGTCATATCTTTCTTTAATAACTTTTCCTTGACAATTGCTGTTACTCGGTTTTCATCTTCAAAGCCATACTGAGATGTTAAGCCTGGGATAACCTTTTGCTTTGGTGGCATGGATACAAATAGTAAATAATAATAATAGGAAATAAAGGAATGAGAGTCATAGCTCTTTAGGAAGGGAATGGGAATGATGGCAGTTTGAGAAAGGAATGATTTAGTACTCTTGAATTCCTTTTCAAACTGTCCTGCTCCCTCTCACGTTGACCAAATAATTCTGCATTTTTCCTTCATCTATCGATGAAATTGCTGTAAACTGTGGAGTAGGACTATAAACTGCTGTATTTTGAGATTTTACTGTTACTAATAACAAATATGCAAAAATAAGTGTTGATATTTATGGTCTTCACTTACATGTTACCATGCGTGCTTATGCATACTGTGGTTGATTATGCGTGAGTACAGACAGCAGCTGGGACGTTATAAGGAAAAATAGCTACATCCATGAGCTGCTTCTATAACTAGCACCGTGGCTGGTAATCTGAACCTGGAGAACAGGAGACGAACAAGCATAGATGAAAACATGTATTTTCTCACACAGAAGGCCACTGAGGTCATGGCCAAGAATGTCAAAGAGACATTTTAAGGAAGCGGACCGTGTTGCTCTCATTATGTCCTTATTTTCCAAACAAATGCAGGATTTCTCTTGGACTGTCAGTGCAACATCCTTCAGAAGGCACTTGCTATGAAACCTTAAAAGAAATTTCAGTCTTCAAAAGAATTTTAATTTATCATACTGAATTGACTTGGTTTTCTGTAGTCATGCATTATTGTTAGGGTGGCAGAAGCATAGAGCCAGGAGTAGAATTAGTGCCTCAGAAGGACACCAACATCTGGTAGGTGGAGAAAGACCCTTTCCTGAATTTGTGTGATTACAAACAAATATAGAGTTCATCAAATGTTTTTTCAGTTGTTTTGACTCCAATACCCTTTACTTTTGACTCCATAATATTTTTTTATTGATTAATAGTAATGTCCTTTCTGCAACTCCATGGTTTTCTTAATGCAAATGAATATTATATGGGGGCATCAAGTTAAATTGTTGGCATTTTTTTGCACGCTGTCAATACCAGCAAGGTCACAGTTTTGTGATGTGGTTAATTAGGAAGGTTTAAGCATCCTTTGCATAAATTTCCCCTACCCTTTTGGACGAGAAGCAAGGGCTGCTCTTCGGCTGCGGTGGGAGGTGTGGGCAGCGGAAGAGAGGCTGGCCTTGATTTCTGGTGGAATTTCTGCTGAGATCGGTGCACCCTGAGCGAGCAAAGCAGGGCAGGTAGGTGGCTGCCGGGTGAAAGAAAATGCCACCAATGACGCTGCTGCGTATGGAGGTGGTGGGGTGTGTGTGCGCAGAGAGTGGCCTGTTGGGGAGCAAACTCTCGCATCCTGGGGTCTTTGAAGAGATTGTCAGGGGTTAGTAGTCATAATGCTTTGCAGAGAGGTGTCTTGCCCTGTGAGTTGTTGTATGCAGTGGTCTGATTTTCCTTGCCTCTCTTAAAAGCCAGTCTTATCTCATCGGTTCAAACCCTGAAGAATCCCCAGGTTATCAAGTTGTTCCCATATTGCAGCAAAACTTGAAATAATTACCAACTCAGTTTCACTATTTTTGCCATTTAAAAATAAAAAAGTGAAATCTAATTTACACTAATTACTCAAGTACTTGAGATGCTCAGCATGAAAGTGGCTAGGTGCAAAATAAGATTAAATATGTAAGGGAGAAAAATACATTGTGTTACATTTTTCATATTTAACGCTCTATTTGTATGTCATTACCAGTCCATCTGCAAGAAGAATTCTTCTTAGCAGATTGAAGAATTTTTTTACAAAATAAATATTGATGTACAGTTAGGCTGACAAATTAAAAGCAAAGTTTTTGTCTGAACAGATTAAGATGGGAGAGTTGTAATAAAATCTCATTATTGCAGGCTTACTTGCTCTTAACTCTGGTTGCTCTATAGGCCTTGGTATGATGTGAGGGGCCAAGCAGTGGACGTGCTTTTTCCAGTTGTGTTGCTGAGACACAAACATTTTGCCTCCCCAAAACTCATCTGTGTGTGAAATCAACCCCTAGGTACTACTGACGGCTGTATAACGTAGCCTGAGCGGTACGCGGGCCGAGCTCCTTGTCGCAGCAATGGGTTTAGTCACCGGAGAGCGTTTGCCTCGTTCCTGTAGCTGTCTTGCTGCAGTCCTGCAACCCTGCTGCTTGTCCCGTGTGAACGTGCAGCTGCTGTGCAACAGGCAGATGGCAATTTGTAATGCTCCTGCTGCTTTGGGGAATGAGAAGCAAAAGCTTTTGTGCAGTCGTGGACAAGGCTGGCCGCAGGGGTGGGACGAACGCGCCATCAGTCTTGCCAAGGTGGGCGCAGCGCTGCACTGCTCTTGCTGTGGTGCGTTTCTTTGGGACCACCAGTGCAGCACGCTTCTGTCTTTCAGAGAGCTTGTTTCACCACCCAGAAGCGCGTATGTTCTCTTCCTTTACCTCAGCTGACCCTGGCTTTGAACCCTTCCAAACTTTGGAGATGTTTGTAGCTAGACTGCTTTGTGAATGGAATTTGTTTTTCTAAGTGCAGCATGAAAGACTTGGTTTATCTGCATGGAGCATGCCTGCTTGAGCAGTTGCTTTCCACAGTGCAGCACTTGTAGATTAAAATCCTTTCTGTTGTGGTTGTGCCAATTCAATTCATTCTGCAGCAAGTCGGTTTTGCTAGCGTACTGCAGCAAGGTGCCTGGCTGCAGCAGTGAGAGAGGAAAGTTTTCATATCCGCCGATGTGTAATTCTTGTAGATTTCAAATGGTTATAAAAAGTTGTCACTACCATTTTGAAAGGATGATCCAAAAACTAGAATAACACTCCCTGCTTCAACACATGTTTTGTTTCACCAGTAAAACTACTTCTAATTCTTGTGTATGCACTTGGAATTTGAACGCTTTGCGTTGAAACTAGAAATGGCAGTGTCATATGCATAGAATGTACATTTTAGCTTATTGTGGCAAGTTTTACTATCTGTCATGTGTGATCACAGAAGCTCAACAGTATACAGCTGATGTGACATACTTACTGCAGTTCTCTACCTAAGGAAATATGGTCTAGTGGCTAGCTGGCTAGGAGGGACTTAACACCCGCAGGTTCAATTCCTGGTTCTGCTACACAGCTCACGAGTTTAGGGTAAGATTCACACCACCTTACACTGATTTTCATGTGAATTAAATTCACAAGTATGAGTTACGCACAAAAATACCCTTGTTGTGCAATACTCTCTTTATGTCAGTTCCACTCCCTTACCTCACAGAGATGTCATGTAGGCAGCTGCTGTATTCTGCTATCGACCCATAGAGAGCCAGTAGTTTTGTGCTAAAACTGGTTGCAGGATTTGAACCTTTTTTTTCTTTTTGACCATTTCTAAGTGACCATTCTCTGAGCGATCGACAATTGCACTATCTATGAGCAGACTGCTATTAAAGACCATACAAGTCGTCACAGAAGTGGGGCTACACGCTGCTTCGGAGTCCAGTTCTGCCTCCTTTACTGGAGTGAAATTAGCTGGGCTAAGGTAGAGTCAGAAGCTAAGGCTCCGGAGAAGGGCCACTTGCACAGGTCTGGATCCAGATGTTAAATTCTCTGTTTAGAGGAAGAAAGGGTACATTTTCCTTCCAAACAAAGTGGTAAAATTTGAGGTGGGAATTTGTAAGGTAAGACATTGTGTTGTGGTGAGCGTTAGAGTGAACAGCAGCTTTGAAGAGTGGAGGGCAAAGATATTTCTGCTGTTGAAAGGATGAACGTGGGCAATGCAGAATATGCCAGTTTTACCCTGCCTTTTTTCAATTTTGTAAAATACACATTTTAAAGTATCTAGGCAGTTCAAAGGGTAACTGACTTGAGCAAAGCCTGGTGTAAGGTAGCCATTGGAAACCCCAGAAAATGTTTTCGGGTCTGTAGGGCGCGGCAGTGCTTCCTGAAGGAGGAAGCCCCCGGGGACTCTCCCAGTCCTCGCCTGGAGGCCTGCGTGCATCTGCCGTAGGTGCGGCTCGCGGGCAACCCGAAAGCTGTGCCGATCCATACCTGATGATGGCAGGTCCTGGCAGCCGTCTAGGTGCAGGGGGGCTGGACCAGGTGGCCCCCAGAGGGCCCCAGAGGTCGCTGTGAGCGGGCGATGCCTTGGGGCCGTGCAGGCGGCAGGGAGGGCTGCGCTGATGTAAGTACTGTAAGCGATTAAACCTGTGCTCTCGATGCTGCCTGCCTTGCTTTCCTCTCTTTCACCCGTCACCCTTCTGGTGTGTTCAGGAGGATGCCCAGCCCGTTGGTGGTGTCTTCTGCATGTTGTGTCCCCTGCCCGGCAGCGGCTTGCGGTGCTGGGATGCCTCCTGCGTGCAGCTGTGCCCATCTTCCTTTGCCAGTTCGGCGAGCGCGCTGCTTGGCACATGAAGAAATCCTGTGACGGGTGGAAAACGCCGCGTACAGGCCCGGTGAGAAGAGAAGCCTGTGCTGGGCCAGATATCTGCCAGATACATCTCGTGCTTGCTTAGCAAAACCCCTCAGTGAAACTTTAATTCCAGGCAGATTCCTAAGTTGTAGTGAAATCCCTGGGTCCTACACATGCTCTCAAAGTTAAGTATATGCTCGTGCACTTTGTGAATAGAAATGGCTTGTTGAGCTGGAGCCAGGGTGGGGAATTTTGGGACTCCGGCTGTTCTGCTTACAGTATTTTGCAGCAGAGTTTAAGGCTGTAGAATGACACCAACTGGATCCACAGAACAATCTGCTTCTGTTCCTGCAAATTCCAAATTATTTTCCTTCTCACATGCAAAGTTGTACCAAGAGCTGTATTTAAAAACCCATCTGTTGTCCATATTATATCAATAGGAAGAAAAATTTTAGACTTCTAAAGTATTCTGGTTACTCTCTCCGTACTGCTGTCATCTGTCTTTCAACTACAAGCCAGTTCTTATAGTTGCACTTACTTCTAGCCACTCGAAATTTTTCCTCCCACCAACAGATGAAACTCCTAGTTGCCTAAAGTGCAAAAGTGGAAACAGGATGCTAGGAACTGGTCGTGGAACGATTTGACTGCTTTTGAAATAAGCTGGTTTTGATAGTATAAAATAGAGAAATTGATGTAATGGTGTTTTTTTCATATAAAATGTGGAAATAGTAATAAAAGACTTTAAAAGTTGTTTCTTTGTATTTTTCATTACACTGATAATATTTTTGAAGTCTCGTCAATGTCTATAAATGTTTTAATATAATTTGACACACAAATATATAATGCATAAAAATACAGAAGTTTTTTTTATTGCTTATTAATTTTTACAGCAAAGCAAGTTTATAATTCCAGTGCTGCCGATTATAATTAACCTGCTGCTGACCCCACTTTTCTGTGTTGCAGTGGCAGTAACACACACTTCACGCATTTCATGACAGATACCCTGCTTTTCCACAGGGCAGCAGTTAAATTCATCCATCTTATTTTAATTTGTTGTTACATCTGTAGCAGCCAGTTATTATAGAACTAGAGAGGCAATATTGTATCATTTCAGATTTGCAAGGCTTTCTTTGCAACTGTAATGAGTACTCAGGTATTTGTGTGTATATGTATATATTTACATTTGTTACAGCTTTGTGGCTTTTCTCACACCATTTTTAAAGCAGTAACTTCTCTTTGAGGGCTTTTCGATTTTTTCAAATACTGCACTGCATCCTTCCTGGAAAATTCCATGGGAGATGTTCACGAGATGAGAGCTTTACAGCCTTTTCCTTCACGGAGTGTGAAGGGGATATGGATCATAAGCTATCCGTCTCACGATGGTTGGATAGACTTAAGTTCATGAGAAGTTCAGTGTTGGTGCCTGTATTCCTCACCAATCCCCTGTCAGGAGTTGTGCTCGATATTGGAGCAGCCCCTATGTTAGCCGGTGACCAGACTTGTTCGGTTCTTCCCCGGTATGAAGAACATGAAACACATATGGTTAGATATCTGCTAACCAGATGATTTTGTGGAGATTTCTACCTAAAACCTAGCCTCTTACCCTAATCTCTCTTTGCTGATCTAGTATTTCCATTGGCAGGAGCTGGTCCTTAGCGCGTCAGTGTATGGCCCCAGAGGATCCCCATCTATGTCTGTTCACAGATGCTTAATCTTACTGAGGTCTTTTTGGGCTTGGGTGATGGAGGTGAATCACACAGAAGAAAGTCTTGATGTGGAAGGTTTCTGCCCATAGAGAAAGATTTCAAGGACAAGATTTGGGCCAGGGATAATCCCACAGAGTGAATGGCAGATTTCAAACATCAGCTGGGGAATAGCTACCTCCTGAATTTAAGCGGTTGGGTCAGAGGGCAGTGCTGTTCCCCTGTTTATCAGGACATTAAACAAAAGTAGTCCAGTTTTAGACAAGTATTTGGTAAGACCTCTGTTGTGACTCTGCTGGGATATGGGTGGAAAGAATAGGAATAAAACAGTGGAAATAGCAGATGAAAAAGATATAAGACAGACCTCTAAAGGCAAGATATAATTAAAATAGTCATGGTCCTGTAGCATGTTGTCTAAAATATTTACCTGATACTTTCAAAGAAGCCTGGAGGTGTGATGGACCTTGCTGCTACTGAATTTCAGCCTGAACATTTGTGGGTAGAGAGCTGTAAAGCAGTGAGCATTTTCACAGTTCTTTCTGGGTGAAATGCCTTTCTATAAAATAAGCTGTATGTGTTGTTTATTGATTTGTCCCTTGAATGTAAAGGCTTTAAGCTTGTGAAATATGCATGGGTTACTGTTATTAAATATATGGTGAGCACTGGGTATACGCTGTTTGTCGGAGACCAGCTGATGTCTGCAGGAACAGATTTTTGTGGTGGTGCTGCAATAATGTCAGATTCGGGGGATGTTCTTAGGCAGTGCCCCACTTGCAGGGATGCAGAGGGAGGTGTGGGGGCCTGGGCACTGACCTGCCGTGGTCATGAAGCGGCCGCATGCAGGGCAGGGAAGCTGGGCTTCAGAAACAGCCCCAGCAGGGGTGGAGCACAGGCGGTGCCTTTAGGCTTCTTGGCTTAGTGGCATCGACATCCAAATTCAAGTCAAAGCTGAAAGAACAGTGGGACAGAAGGTCAGCAGGGCATGGCTGTGCGGCAGCAGTACGTGTTTCATATTTGTCAGCCTTCCCACTCCCCCGATTTTCTGCTCTTTCCGTTCTGCAGCCACCAGATGCACTAGAAGACACCTGCAATTTTTCAGTATGCAGCAGAAATCACCAAGCCCGGTTTCCTATAAGTATCTGTCTTTGCGATGCAGTTCCTGGCTGTGTTTGCACCGCTGTGTGGAAGGAGGAGGTCTGGCCCTTGGTGTGAAAGCCAGGTCACATCTGTGCTGCGAAGGCAGTCCTCCTTGCAGCAGGCGTGTCTGGTGAAGTGGTCGAAGTCACAGCCAGCAGGCAAGCTATTGAGCAGCGTGTTGCAGCGCCCAGACCTGCTTCCTTCCCCAGGTTCTTTAGCCATGGGGTGCACCTGCAGGCGCCTGGTTAGTCGTGAACTTCAGCTTTTCGCAGTGTCGTGTCTCCACACAGATTCTGTGGTGTCTTATGAGTTAACACTGTTGTTTTATTCCTTAACGAGGACACTAATGGGATCTCTCTTGTCTATTTGAGCACAAGTGGGGATTGGAAAGAACTTCTGGCAACTTGCAAATTTTAAGATTGCTACCTCCTTCTTATATCTCCTTGGAGAAATTACTGGGGGAAGACAGACAGGTACAGGCGTGCCGTTACACACGGAGTGGCTGCAGGTCTCTTTTATTTAGGAAACAAGGCTACAAAAGAGATCTTGGGAGGAAGGCACAATTTATTCCTTTGAGAATACTTTCTGGATAGGAAGCTCTGTGAAAATGGTAAAATGTTGGAATTGTGAGATTTATGATTATTATGATTACGATTTTCCCCGTGGTAATGTCTTAAGGCTTCTGTGAAGATGTAGGCTTCCCCAACTTCACGTCTTCAGGCACGCCCACTTCACAGTGTAAGTATCTGAAAGATAAGGATGAGGAGAGGAAAGAAACGTTATCGCAGGAACCGAAGGCAGACAGCTGGCGAGATGCCCTCCCATGCCAGATATGAAACCCGGGGCAGCTGCGAGCTCCAGCCCTGTGGGTCGGCAGCACTCCCAGCACCCTGTGCTGCTCAGCAGCACGGAGGTCAGCCCGGTGACGCCGCGTGAGCCTCGGGCCCCACGTTAAACCTTCAGCAGACCTTTCTCCAGCGAAGCTTTTGACATATTTAAAGTTTATTACATGTGGCTCTGTGTTGCGATTCGGACCTAAATTTGTTTTAATCTGAAGTTTAAAGGTCCCTTCTGACATGAAGCACATTGATTTTTGGGAGATTTATGGAATAATGTCAGATGCTGCTATTTTAAAAAATGTTGTTGTCTTGCAAAAGTGAATTTCTTGTTTCTTTGTCTAGTAACATATTCAGAGCACTTGGAAGGAAGTTTTGGAGTAAGGAGATTTCTACCCTGGGGGGGTAGTATCCTGTGCTTTAGTTAGGTCATGTCAGGCCATTGTTTTGCTTTTCTTATCATAAAGATCTTGTGTCTTTATTCGTGCTCAGCTGTGGACTTGAGTTTCCTGGAAGAGAGTGAAATAATTAAGAATTAATACTACAAAATCATATGTTCTGTGTTTGTAGCTGGGTTTGCTTAGTTGAAGGCAGTTCTTATCGGTAGTTATGTATAGTAATGGGTGATGTATATAAGTAACAGGCAATATCTTGTATCTGGCTCTCTGTATAGCCGAAAAGCAACACGATACTTCTCTATAAACATGAGGAAATGTAAACTGAGAGATTCAAGGTCACCCATCCAATGGCTAGTAAAACGAGGGTCTCTGACCCCTGCCAGTCTCCATCCCTAGCTGCTCGCTGCCGTTCTCAGTGGCTGTGCCTCTGCAGGGAGATCGCACGGCGGCAGGGTGTGGGAAAGGGCACGCTGGATTTATTGCTCCGGATGTGGCCGGGGGGGACGGCCATAGGTACACAGGAGGGTTTATCAGTGTACGAAGCCACTAAGGCAGAGTGATTTACGTGCTGCTGAAGAAGAGCACGCAGCGTGTGGCGCTTGCTCTTAAAAACCTGCGAATGGCTGCGCAAGGTCACGCAGCCGAAGTGCGGGCCTGGGGGAGGAGGAAGGGCACTCCCAGCCCGAACCCAGAGCTTACATGGCTGTGCGACTGCAGCACGTGATGGAGCAGCAGCTCCCTAATGATTGCTGCTAATGGGATGGCCAAAGCCTCTCCGTTGTGCCTGGTAATTCTGGCTTGGTCCTGGTACCAGAGCTGAGACATTAATCTGGGTGGTGTGAGCGATAGCTTCCACGGTCACAGCCTGGGGTGCTTGGGCCTGCTTTGCAAATCAGCTGGATTTCTAGCACCGACAGTGAGACACTTTTTGCCAGAACTCAGTTCATCATTAAACAGGAGGCATGCAAAGGGGATGCTTGTTAAGTTTCACACGCATGCAGCTTTTGCTTTGGAACTTGTTATTCCATTTCCTCCAAGTCTTCCTCGGGGAAACACCTGATTTGGATTCCCTGTGGGTTTTACCCTCGGTTCTTCAGCTGTCACTATCTGCCTCTAGATTATGGCCACCGCTTCCGTGTGCTTCATTCCCTCCCCACCGCCGTCGCTCACAGCGGCTCCCTGTTGGCACGCCAGCTGACGGAGGAGCAGCAGCGGGGCGTCCCGGTGGCTCTGGAGCCCAGCGGGCTGCCGCGGCTGACCCGGTAAGGTGACCGTGGGCACACAGCGCTCGGCAGACCCGGGCTGTGTGACCGGGGACCAGCGTGCTCGCGCACAAGCAGGAATAAATCACACCTACTGCAGCACGCTCCTTCCAGGGGGCAGGTCTGACCGGGAGAAGCTGGAGCAAACCTCCTGGCGCAGGTTATGCTGAGGCTTCTTCTTCGCATAAGTGGCAACACCAGAAAGAGATTAAGCAGCGCAGCCGTAAGAATAAACACTCAGAATCTAAAACTCGCAATTCTGGCTCATCTGTTGCATACCATCCTTTTGCAGTACAAGACGAAGTGTCCAGCTCCAGCTTTAAGCTGCCCTTGGCAGACACGCTGTTCTGTTCTAAGTGCACATCTGTAATCTCATCCTGAAAAATATGATTTTACCTTCCACTTACCCTTCTGGAGACAGCTTGTCAGAGCAACATGGTACCGCAAACTTATCCTGCTTAATGTCAGCTAATTAAATTCATTTTTGAATTTAGTACTAAACCAATTTAATTCTGTCTTTCAGAGCCTGCAGAGACAGTTGTGACTCTCAGACAGGTTTCTGTCTCTGATTAGCGATCAGATCTCTTTGTGCCGTTTCAGACTGACTCTCTGTCTTTCTTCTGCGTGTCTCTCACCTGTACTTCTGATGCTAGGGGACCGGCTGTTTCTTCCCCTGCTTTCATAGCCCCAACATGTACTGTCACATTTGACAGCATACTCCGTTTAATGACTTTTGTTCTCTGATATGAAAGTTTCATCACTGTTGCTGGAAGAGAAATAGAAATTATTGTGAAATACTCTTGATGTTAGATCTTGACTTAGGAGGGTGTTTCTCAGAAGCGTTGGTCTTTGGAGGGATGGGTGTTTGAGTGACCTTCTCACTTCGCGCTCGTGTAGCAGCCTCCGGATGATCGTCCGCATCGCAGTCCAAGTGTGACAGCCTCCAGTAATGGTTACTGCCTGTCACTCTCAATATATTTTGTGATCACTAACATTCATGCAAATGAGGGGCAGAATTTAAAAAAAGAATTAGTCAAAAAAAAGAGAAAGGTCAAAGCAAGTCATAGCGGGAAAGACACTTATTTAGTTAAGTAGTGCTGATGGAATATACCATGCCAGAGACAGTCTGGTAGGTATTTTTTGATTTTAAATGCCCTCTGTGCAGGTTATCAAAGAAAGTCCAAGAAAAAAAATACTGCTTTTCCAGGGATTTTCATGCATTATTTTTCTGGCACTCCGTCTGTGCAGCTATGTGCTGGGGAGCATGTCTGATCTCATTTTGAACCCCCCGATGCTGTCTGATGGAGGAAACATGCATTGCAGTGGAGCTTTCTGGTGCAGTTCATCCTGTGTTTGTAGCTGCTTTTTCTTTCTCTCCTCGCTTCCTCTCCTACATGTTGATGCCGTTTATTTGTGTTAGGACATTACAGGCACAGAACTGAGTTGCTATTATCAGCCACGTAATTCCCGGTTACTGAGAAACTACTGCTCTTGTTCATTCCAGGATGTAACCAAAGAGTGTTTGGAAACACGGTCCGGGAAGCAGCTTGCGTTGCTGCTTCACCGTACTTGCTCTGCACAGAGGAGAGGTCTTTGGTGCGCGTGGATGTCAGCCTGGCTTAGTTAAAGGCAGCTGATTCATCCAGGTTTTATGTTGCACAGTAAAGTGTAGAAGTGCTGTGGTGTCTGTAATACAGCTTTGGATGTTGGAGAAAACTATATAGGAGCTTTCCCACCTTTACTGACATAATGCTTGGCTTCTGACACAGGCAGATGTGGGGAAAGTAGGACTTGAGACTGTAATTCCCTTCTTAATTCCTTGAGTTTCTTGTGAGGAAGGGAGAGGAAAGTTTTTATTCAGGCAAGTTAATGTGTTTTCAGATCATTAGTTGCATTTTTCCTTTCATTTTAAAATAACTTTTTTCTGAAAGGTTATTCACAGATATGTACTTTTTGTACCTAGAAGCTATAGATTTTTTAAGAATTCATAATAAAATACATGTATCTGGGGAATTTTTGAGTCTTATTACTTAGACCTGATTTTAGTAAACAATTTGATGTCTGTACCTAGCCAATCTAACCACATGGGTTTGGATACTTTGACTATCGTATAAGTCCTCATTCGTATTTCCAGTCAACAACCTGTATTTGTTGAAGGTGGAGAATGAATTGCTAAAACCTTGCTAAGCTCTAGAGCACAGCAGTGCTTTATAGGCATATTCTAAACACCTGTGTCTGTAAGACCTCTTCAGCTCTGTTGGTGTAAATGTGCTGTATGCGTTAAGGTGAACATTTATGGTGCAAAAGATTACATATTTTCTTCTTCAGTGCTGCAAGAAAACTTCTTTGGGGCAAAAGAGTAGATTACCTGTAGTTCATTATGTATAAATAAGGTTTTAAGATTGTTTCAAGACCAATAGACTCAGTTTTGAGAAGCAATTGCGCCTAATGTTTGCATTTCCTTAGAAGTATGAACACCCTGCTCATGAAAATGAAGGTCTTAATTGATGGCACTGGAGATTACTACTGTCTAGCCATAGCAGATATACAACTTGGACCAGAACTACGTGTATTTTCTTACAGTTCTCTCTTTCTGTAGAGACTATATTGATTTGTATCTTTAGTTCGCAATCTTTCCCCCACCAAGATTTTAAGTGTCGGCTCCCCAGTGTATACCTGTCTACACTAGCTATTTCCATAATGGCCAGAGCCATGTACTTAAATACCTCCTATATAATTTACATTTTCAGGTTTCACAAAAGCTTCCAGTCTTCTTCTTCGCCTAGAAAGACTTAGCCTTTGCTTTAACGAGGCTCTTCTAGGACTTGCAATTTCTGTCAAAGTGTATTTTCAGAACTTTGGTATTTCTTTCTCACCAAAGGAAAGACATTAGGAAGTCTCTGCCAGAAAAATCTTTGTGAAAGATCTTGAAAGTTGTCAGATTCACGAGTAGTTCGGTCTCCTCTTAACAGCTGCTCCCTAGTGCCTCCTGCTCCACCAGAAGTAGTTTGTTTTGAGGAATTTTGGCATTGTCCCGTGTGGTCCCTGAGATCCATCCATCTCAACTGTGAGCAGAGAGGCAATAAGCATTGAATGTGGTATGTGCCTTGTGGCCTCGAAAATCTGGACCATGGCCTTCCTTGCCGAAGAAGAGGATTAAGAATCCATGAAGGAATCTGTGCAAAAGGGTCAAAAGAGAATTAAATGGAGAATTCCATACAGGACATTGAACAGCAGGAAGACAATGACAACTTTTGACTGCTACCAGCCTGATTTAGTTTTGAACTAATTCATTAGAGACGAGATTGCATTTCATTTGGTACCTTGTGTTGTGATATATTTGTGTTTAAGATGCAGAAGATGTAGCTGCATTGTGGTCATTCTTTTCTATTCGTGTGGTGATTTAGGACTTTTGTTTCAGAATATTCATCTTCCAAGAGTACAGTTAATGGACAGCAACCACCACAAGGAAAAAGTTTAAATGACTTATTCACCTGAAAAGTTCTGGTATTTTTTTAAAAAGGTAAATGAGGTAATGCAAGTTAAATGATTAGGCGCAGTCATTAGGGAAAGATTGAATAAATGACTCCAAATAAATCTGCAAGCAGAAAAAGAATGAGTTGCAAGTCACTGTATTTTCCTTTTGAAGACAGCTGGCCATTTTTAGCATCATTTTATGACAAAGATGCTACAAATGATTTCTCTGGGAGGGAAGGTTCTTTTCAAGCCTGCAATGGGTGAGAAAGAATTGCTTTCATAGGTGAAACACAGTTATTGGGAAGCAAAATTTAAGCAGGTCAATAGAAGGGATCTGTCTAACACTCCGAAAAATGTCTGTTTTAGGGAAACTCCTTTATAGTGTCAAGTCTGGATGTGAAGAGTTAGGGATATATATTCCTTAAACATTCTAAGTGTGCTTTGGAAGTTAAAGATGTCCACTGAATACTGCTTTCTTGTTCTTTTATACCTATGTCTATCTATGAATGCAGATACCTACTACTGTTTTAGCATTTCTAGAAATGAGGGACTGGGGAGTCTTCTGTGTGTGCTTTCTGGCAAAATTCCCCCGGCAGATGAGTAGTTTTCACAAGTTCACGCGCTGAAGCCCGTGTCTGTTAGGCCAGGAGCGCTGTGAGTTTTGCTGCGAGTGTTTTGTCTGGACCGAAAGTACTCACAGGCAGCGGGTGCCGTTCACACTGTGTTCCCATCCGTCCCTGCCAGGCCGCGTTTACTTCACCCTCCCTACTTCAGCCAGCGCTTGCACTTACTTACCAGCAGTCCCCAGATGAATTCACATACATCCATGAGGTTCCTGGTAATTGCAATTAGGCAGTGTAGGGCCTCGCACCCTGGCACGGAGCCCTGCAGCCTGCCCCAGGCACCCTGGCAGTCCCGGCTCCGCCGCTGGGCTCCCCACTGCGGCGTCCCGCGCTGGGCGTCAGCATCACCTCTGCGTGCGGCGTCAGGTGCGGTGCGCGTACATGTACGCCCTCTGCTCTCGGCCGATGCTGTTTGCCAACTTGTATCTGTACTGCTTCTGAGCAGATGAACGTCACATATTACATATTAGCGTTGTGCCACGGGAAGTGTACCCTTTGCGAGTATTTTTTTTTTTCTTGTTTTGGACCACAGTGTGTGCTTTTCCTAATTTAAGCTTGTTACTAAGGACCAAATACAGACTGTAGAGACACTGACTTGCTTAGTTGGCAGAAAATGCAGAAGTATTTGGTGCTGGAGTGCTGTGTGACGTTGTGGCTGGCCAATGAAGCATAATAAAAACAAGAGCCAAGCCACTTTGGAGGTATGAAGAGTCAAAGAAGCATTAGAGCAACTTAAAAAATGTAAACTGTGGGTAGAATCTAAAAACATCATTTCTTTAAAATTCTTTGTTATTTACCAGACTTCCCTTCTGAAAACCTCCTACCCTGGGATGAGAAGCAGCTTGCAGAGCAGGAGGAGGATCGGTTTCTGTTTGGGGAGGCTTGGTTTAAAAAGATACAACTCCAGTTTGATCTCTGATATGACCTCTGACCACCGTGGGCGTGTCTGTACGTCTGTGTGTGTCTGGGTATATTTTTGGGTATCCTGTAAGTCATTTTATTCACATTTTCAAATAAAAAGAACCCAATTAATCTGCCTTTTATGTCAAAACTGTGTTTTATAACTTTATCCACATCCTCGAGCATTGCAGGATAAGTCAAGAAAATTAACAAACAAGAGTTTCTTAATTCATGTTTCAAACACTTGCTTAGGGGGGTACACAGTCCAGGCGAGTTTTCATTTATTTAGTGCTGTAGACTTTTAGGTTGCCTGAGCCTATGTTTGTTTCCATCAGTTGTGATTTTGCCGTTAGTTTTAGTAGGAAGAAGCTTATTCACCTCTTAAAAGTTTGGAAAGTTTGTTTGTTTTCTGCCATGTATCTTTTCATTGGAGACAATGCTGCTAATATAAGCTCATTTTTCATACCTGCATGTATCAAAATATTAAACAAACTCACTGTTAAGTGATTTTAGATGATCAACTGATTGTAAATAATATGATTGTAGTCATCAATAGGAAAGCAATGCTCTCTTAAGATCCCTTGATCTCCAGTGCTGCGTCTTCTTCTAAACTGGTGATATTCAATTTAAAAAAAAAAAAAAAAGATTGAGCCAAACTGATAATGCACCAGTGAAAGGAATTACCTGCTTGTCAAGGACCTGACAAATGGCAAATCTGCATCTGTCCACCAAACGGTTACAGCTTATGCATTATCAATGGAAACTAGTTTTCACTGCCTTGATAACGTCTGAAATCTGGCCTGGAGCAGTGGCCAAAACATTCTGGCTACAGCAGTAAACTTTTGCTTGCCATTGTGAACAGCAGAATGATTTCTGTGAGCCTGGGAAGAGCCCAGATATGGGAGAAATATGTGAAAATGCACAGATGTGTTAGTAAAGCTTGAAGTAACCCTCTGAGTACAACGAACAATATCTGGATTTGTTATGTTTTCAGGTGGGACCCTCTCCTGATATGTGATCTACAGCGAGCTACCCTGTATCGTACGATGACAATGTTATCACTGCCACATCTCTGGGAACCAGTTATTCATAAGTATACGGTATGTGAGCTTCTGCATCTTACATTAACCACTGCCTGTTGGAGCAGCGCAGTAACAATAACACAAAGGTGCTAAAAGTCACTGAAGTAAATGTTAAGCCACATGTATAATCAATTATGCCGAGCTGTTCCAACAGATGTTTATCTGCTAGGCCTGGTCCATATGCAGAAGAGTGAACTGTTTTAACTATGAGTATCATCTTGAAAATGTATTCATTTACAGATGTTGGTAGGATGTTGTTGGTAGATGTTGGTAGATGAAGTTATGCTGGTATAACGATGACATGTAGACGCCCAGCCTACTGCTCTCTTCCTCAAGGAGGAAGTGGTGGTGGCATGGGCATGAAGGGTTCTATACCTTAACTGGATCGCTGCATTTAAAGCAGTACTATTTTTGTGTTTAGGAAAGGTCTTTAATTGCTTTTCTCCTTCATTCCATTTTCAGTTTCTGGTCAATCTAAATTAGATTAATTTCACACACCAGTGAATCCCTAAAGAAGTGCAAATTAACTCCATTTTACTAAATTCAGCCAGATGATGGCAGTTATTTCCTTGATGTTTAGCTTTGCATCATCCACTGTCTTTGAATAAGATTTTGATGGAATTAAATCTGTATATTGCATCTTTTTTCCTTACCCTGCACAAGGAAGTAGAGACTAAGACCCACATCTTGTGAAAGGAGGCAGTTTAATTTATGGCCTATGAGGCCAAAAATTTGAAGTCACTGATATCTGGCATGTTTTTATTTCCTACTGTTCTGACTCAGGTACTGTAAACCACGAGCACACTGTTTTTATGAGAATGGCTATGTCACTGTTTTATGTTCTGGAGCAGTTTGTAGCACACCACATAACCATTAGCATGGAGCATCTTCATCTGATTTATGGCTCCAATGCAACTCCCACTGAAGCTGGTAGAAAAACGTTTCTTCATGCTGATGGGAGTTGAATTGCACTGCACGTAGCATCCGAGACTTTTGTTTAAGTAATGTTCCCTGTGGGGATTTTTTTTTTTTTTTTTACTGATTAGCCACTTTTTAGAGATTAAGTGTTAAAGATATAAGCATAAAACCAAATTACAAGGAAATGGATTGCCAAAATAACATCGGACTCAATACATACATAGGACTCAATACATAACATAGAGGACTCAATAAATGAAAATTCACATGTAGCTTCAAAAGTTATAAAGTGATGAGGACAGATGACTGTTTGCTCTGAAAGTATATATCTGGATTAAATGCACTGTATTTTTGTATATAATTTTGAAGACATTTGTCAGAAACATGGCTGATTTACTGCTACATCAGTGATGTGAGAGATGGAAAGCAACACAAAATCTTACAGAGGGAGTGGGGAGAGGAAGTTCATACTTCATTAAACAATTTAGTGTGTTTTGGGAGAGCCATTCACAACTCAAATAACTTGTGTTCTGAATGGGGAAGAGGTGACCAAATCTGGCTGGGCTCTGGTTTTGCTAGAAGAGAAGCTCCTGGAGGTGAGGTCTCCCACTGAAGTGTGAGCACCGATCCTGCTGAAAGGGCTTCTAGCGTGTCTTTGTGGCCACCGTTGGTATTCCCTGCAGGCCATTAACACCATAATTTGCAGACTTTTTGTATGCGTTTGTTCAGACCTAGCCATATCTAAGCACCTTTTCAGAACGGGCACAGGAATAATAATCTCTATAGCTCTTGTTGCTTCTGAGTGTTCAGAGTTGTTTGTGGATATATATATTTTCTGTAAATAAGTCATTTGGGGCTTGTAGGAGCATTTGTAAAGGAAAGTTTGAATAAATCCAGAAGTTTGCAGAAAATGAGTTTTGCATTCTGTAGGGGCAGAGCTCTGGAAGGGACCCAGTAGGCCAACTAGGCTAGTTTCCTGCTGTCACAGGAATCTTTTCAAAAGAAGGACGGATGTGTTCTGGTTGACGTTTTCCTTTTTTTAGGTGGCAAGTGGCTTTTCACTGGGAGAGGGGATCTCTCGGGGAGCCAAGGGCAGGCCGGTGGGAGAGGCGGTTGCCAGAGCGGTGACTGCTTGCAGGTCTCTGCGTTCGCTGGGAGCGAAGAGGAGGCAGACACCTCGCTGCGCTGCTTTCGAGCTGTAGAGCAAGGGGTGCCATGTCTCGCACCTTGAGAGAGCTTCTGATAGGAGGTATTAGCCTTCGCAGATTTGCCATCTACCCAGATCAAAATGAAATTTCTTTTGTCTGTTGAGTGTGGGAGTCAGAAGGAAGTGAAGCTTTTCTGGGTTGTTTTTCCTTTTGGGTGTTATTTTGGTTTTCCTCTTTGGCCAGTTCTCATATAGCATTGCAAACATTTCAGGAAACTAATCTGCAGGAGCACAGCTCATAAAAGATAGGCCTTCTGAAGGAGTGGACTCTGCTTATTGCAGAAAGGCTTTCGAGACATTCACAGTGTAAAAGATTACAGACTTCCACAGGAAATTAAATTGGATGTAATATAGTGAAAAAGTGAGAAAATGGAAAGGGCATATGTAACACATTTATGATTATTAAGTGGTAGGAAAATGAAAACGTGTGATCCAGTAAAGTGTATGTAATTTAGATATTGATACACAATTTCCAATATTTTAAAGAGTTTGGCACTCCTCTTCCATTTGCCCTCTCTCAGAGTCATTATCTCAGTGTGGAAAATCATTAACGTCTTGTAAAATTACGTTGACTTTGTATTCGATTATGAAGTGTTCTAAAAGTCTCGGAGCAAACCTGCGGAGTGCAGTTCTGTCGCGTCCTCCGGTGAAATGTGCGTGTACGCAGTCAGGTGGGGAACGAGAGGCGAGAGCCTCCCTCTGTGCGTGGTGGCTCTTTGTGGGGAGGCGCGGTGCTGGTGGAGAGGAGAAGTTTCCCCTTTTTGTCCCCTCCTCGGTGTCAGCTCAGCCGCAGCGGTGAGCCGGGCTCTCTCTGGCCAGGTGCCTGTGGCCAGAGCACAGGTTTCCCTATCAGGGAACTCTTTCAAAGGGGACAGTGATAACTTCCAGTATTTTAATAACTTTTTCTATAAGATCTGGTTACCTGGAATTGCAAAGGATAAGCAGAACTCTGAGAGATTTAACTTTATTAACCGTCATAAATCCTTTCCCTTTTGACTCTAATCAGTCCCCGGGGTCTTTTTAATGCTCTTGACATTGCGCCGGCCTTTCATCATTGCACAATATACATTTTCCTGTAACAAGAAGAGCGATGGTGAGAGCCTGACTTAAGCCAGAGGTGAGGGCAGCGGTGGTAGGGGCGCAGGACAAGCAGAAATTCGTTGCCAGCGAAGGGAAAGAAGGAGCTGCGCTTCGGCAGCGCTGCTCAGCATGTTTTTTCCATCAGTGGAGCCGAGCAGAGGGGACCTGAGGGTGCTGGAGAAGACTCTCCCCGCGGTTTGTGAAAGCACGCATGGACAACAGCGCTTTTGTGCCTTGTGCCGGCAGCGGGGGCAAAACCTGCCTCAGAAAGCCTCCTTATGAGCAGCACAACCTCACGTCCCCGGGGGCGGGGAGCTGCAGGAAACGCTCGCTGCCTGCCGGCGGGTTCGGCCCCGGGAGCTGCGGACAAGAAAGAGGGGGCTTGTGGCTCCGGGACGTGGGGACCTGCTGGGCGGAGGCGTGGGGTGAATGGGGCCCTTCTTCGCTGCTGGGTAAGGAGCATTACCAGGTGGTCGAGGGATGAGGGGCGAGCACAAATGCCTTCTTCATAAAGTAGCTACCTGGGTTATTGCCTTCCTATCCAAGCTGCGCACAAAATCCTCCGGAAAGCGAAGGGGGAATTCCCGGGCTGGTAGTCTGTCCGTCCTTGTGCTGTCCAGGAATTCATGTGATGGGGAAAGCATCCAAAGAATCTGCCTCCATGTGTAGGGAAGCTAAATTCCCTCTTGTTTTTCCCTATATGCGAGTCAGCAAGTTTCTTCAGCAAATGCTTTAATTTTAAACTTAATGCTATGCAAATATTTAACTTTGGAGGTAAAAGCCTCAAGCTGGCTTCAGACCATGGACTGGCTTCCAGCTGTTTCTGCAGGTACAGATCCAATGTTTATATACGCGAATAGCTATTTATTTATTTATTATGGTACCCTTTTTGTAATAAACTTGGCTATTTGCGTACCCTGTTTTTGCTTTGAACATAAAAATTGATCTTTTGCAATGTGCGTACAGCCATTTTTAGCAGCTTTGGCAAAAACCTCAGATCTGCTGAAGACAGTCGTTGTAGGCCGAATCTTTAGATAACACAGAGTTGTACTGACTGATTTTTCCCGTAACTGAAGTGCACAAAGCTCTGCTCACCACTGCAAGCCCACCAACCTCAGTTACGAAACGAAGATGTAGAAAGAGCTGGTGCCTGCTGCAGGAGCTTTATAGTGTAATTTGGTTGTCTGGACAAATGTTCACAGGGTGCAAAAGAACATTTAGAATGAGTGTCAAGAGCATTAGCAATAAATATGTTTGACTAGGTTTCCAAAATCTACTAAAATGCTACCTCGATGTATAATACACCATTGTATCCACATGTATTTCGTATACTTCTGCTTTCTCCAGCCCTCATCTCAGCTGCTGCATGCCTGCAAACAGCCTCTTATTAAAAAGGGAAAGTCCGTCGTCTTGTGGACCTTCTGCAGTGTGCTCAGCGTGTGAGCTATTGACTTCATAAAGACAAGAATAGCTATGTCAAATGTGTTTCATTTGCATGTGGCAAGATAGAAAAAGCAAGCTCTGTGTGAAGACGAACAGACAAGAAAGATGCTGAATGCCTTAAATACTAAGGGAGTTAATGCTATGCAGTGATTTTTGCTTCTGTTATAGGAAGTGTAAGAACAGTATGCTTCCTGGCGTACATCACCATCTAAACTGCAAAGGTTTCAGTTCCATGGCAACACGAAGAGCCCAATTGTGCTTAAGGTGTATGTATTAACGCATTCAGAGCGAGGGGCTGGCAGTGAGATGGAAAAAAAATAAAACATGCCCAAAGTCTCCTGTTTACTTATTTATATATAAAGTAAAGGCTTTGTTCTTAGAAAATCAGAACTGACATGAAACCCCCCCCCCCCCGATTGTCCCAAATTCTTTTTATGTGTGTCTTTCTCAGGGAAAAAGCAAATGAAGAGGTTGTTTTTTTGGTGATTTTTTTTTTTTATAAGACTGTAAGTGCCGCAGCACTTGAATGTTGCAAGAAAATGCTATTAATTCTTGAGACTGTTGTGTATCCCTGGAGAGAAAGACTTAGTTGCAGGGAGATTATTTTTTTCCAAGACCTACTGCTTTACAGACCAGAGTGAAGCAGTGTTTGTTTTTTATTATCATTGTTATTTTCCTTGATCTTTCTGATCTGCCCTCTTTCTGCCTTTCTCTACATCCACCCCCAGTTTCCCCCACCTTCCCTGGCTGAGGAGCAGGAAGCAAGCCTGAGCTCTGCTTCCTGACATCCAAAGAAACATAAAAGTACAAGGAAAGGGGGTATGTTGTTCTGCCAGCCTGCTTGGGTTTGCCCCGGTAACGCACCTGCTCCTGGGCAGGGTCGGGAGTCACCCTCTGGAGCAAGCGGGCAGGCGGCCAGGGAATAACCAGGATCTGGTCGTTAAGGGGATCTCGTCTGATCTGCTCAGCTGGCTGCGTGAGCGCGGCAGGGGCGGCGTGACAAGCGCGCTCTGCGCAGGGAGGAGAAATACCTGAGCTGGCGCTGGCAGCCGGCGGGTGGGAGAGGGATCAGCTGCAGGGTCTGGAGCCGGGCTGGGAGGGGGAACCTCCGCCTGCTGGGATTTCTGAGGCTAGCAGCAGTGCTAAGCTGGCGTGGTAAGGCTGACAGAAACTGGCAGGTTAAACTGGATTTGCAGCTGCTTTGCATTGCTGAAACAGGCAAAGCAGCCAGAACGTATCAGTGGATCTGGCCTGTAGGTTTGGGTGAGGTTTCTCTGTGTGGCTGTGGAGAGAACAGAGCCCTGCAGTTGGAGGCTGGTCGGCTGTTTCCTGATGCTGTGCCAGGAGGAATAAAATTCGTCTCTCTCTTATCTGTATCTGTATCTTTTTTTTTTTTTCCCGACTCACAACAGGAAAAGTTTTTATTAAAAACAAGACTTTTTCACTGAGGTGGGAAGCCTGTCTTTGAGATTCCAGCTGGGGGAGAGTAGTCCCTGCTCAGGAGAGCAGCACGACACAAGTGAATCTTTTCTAAGGGCATAGATGGGGTTGAAATGATTAAGTGAGCTTGCACTGGCACTCTGCAAAGGGGTGAGTATCACCCTCGGGGCGGCAGACCTGCCAAGGAGGGAGGGTTGCTCTGAAGCAGCCACCTCCTAGGGGACAGCAGCGCTGGCAGCCCAAGCCGCCTGCTGCTGCTGCGTTTGGCAGTCCCCCGCATTTGTCGTCCTCGTGGCTTCTGGTTTCTGCACAGCCCCCCAGTATGAAAAACAGGCCTAGCTCTTTGAATACATGGATGTAAAATTAGCACATGCTTCTCAAAGTACATGGCGCCTTCGTTGTCCTGACTTTTCACAAAGGGCTGTGCGCAGGACCCTGGATGAAGAGCAGGATTCATTCCAGCAAGTAGCGCAGTGGGCGAGCCGATGGGCGCCTGTGTAGGTGTCTGAGCTGGCACAGCCCTCTGAACAGGCCAGCTGCCTTGGTGAGCATCTCCCAGCGGAGCACCTCATTCAGTTTGGCAGGAAGGATGAAGAGAAAGCACCAAGAAACATCAAAGAAAGAAAAAAGGAGGAGAGAAATCAAGGACAGGAAGAGAGAAGAGTGAGGAAACACAGCACAGACAGAAGGGCCAGCGGAGGACAACAGGGGGCTGGGAAGAGCACAAAGCAGGAAAGAGAGGATGCTCTTGTGTGCATGAGGGAGAAGTTGTTTTCAGATGTAATGTAGGCAAAACAGAGCGAGAAGATTATAATACATGAAGTGGGAGAGGATATCAGAGTTGCAAAGGAGGAGAATTCAGACTGACGTGAACAGAAAAGATATAGAAAACATATGGATTAATTCGATACACCAGCCCAGCCAATTTCAGACAGCAGCTGCTAAATTTGTAGCATCAAGGGGTTGTGCCATTCTTCATGAGGAAGCTCTGGGGGCTGGCAGGGAGCAGCGGGGCTGTGCCGGGACACTGCTGCGGGCACCGCGGTCGGTGGCTGGAGGCAGGTCTCTCTGCACCTCAGTGGGAAGCCTGACGCCGGTGTGAGAAGCCCTGAGACCCGTACCGTGCCTGAGCGCTGGTGGCAATAAGCACTGTAACAATTTTTAGAGTTTTCTTCCTTCCGTCTCTCTCTGCAGGGCTGGGGCCGCTGCCCCCTCCATCCTCGGAGAGCAGTGCTGCGGGGGCACCTGCCTCCCCTGGGAGGAACGCCCCACCGCCGCTCAGTTTTCCAAGCAGGAAAACTGCCCGTCCTGCATTTAAGGACCGGTAGTCAGGAAAATGTGTCTGGTTGTCTTCGAGGTTGTCTGAGGAAGAGCTGTCAGCAGGCAGGCAGGGATAAGGGCTCCCTCTAGATCCCTCTTCTTTCACTTGTTCAAGCTATCTAGGCTACCAGAAATAAACAGCTGAATGGAAATTTTGGTTCTGACTGTGAAAAGCAGCTTTTGAATGAATTCTACATCAAATAACAAATGTCTTCTTTCCTCCTCCTCCTCTCCACCTACCTTGTTCCTAAACATTAACTTTTCATGTCACTTGAGCTAAGTTCAGTGTCAGACTTACCAGATCCTACTGAAAAATACATCCCTCTTTTGTGGCAAGCTGGAGAAGATGAGCGGCTTGTGGTGTTTTTCCTTCTCAATCTCTGCTCCGCTGGGAAAAGAAGCTAAGGCTGCGTGAAGCTGCCTCCTTCCCACTCTGCTCAGCTTTGCTCCCCAAAATGCTTCTCCCTCAACTGCTTTGCAGCTTCTCTTAAGGAGGCATGGGTTGGCCCGCTTAGGGCCATCGTTTGCCAGGGGATGTTTTCTCAGCTTGTGGTGACTTCCATCATGGTAGAAGGCTGAAGAAGATTGCTGTGGAGCAAGTCATCGGCACCGCTAGCTGTGCCATTTGAAAATCGTTACTTTAAGCATGAAAGAGAAGAAAGAGATGACGAATTATGAGATCTAAACCCTGCCCAAAACCCCAAACCTCCAAATCATTTCTTCCATTTCTGCTTCCTGTTTTCCAAAGGCTTGGGCTGTACTCGCAATCATGTTTTTCAAATTCGCTCCAGAACCACAAAGGTGAGAAATACCCTTTCTCAAAAGGAGTTGTTCTGTGAGCAGTGGTGCTGCTAGCTTGCCTCCTGCGAAGGAGGAGAAGGCTGTGGATGCGAAGATGGGAGAGAGATGTTGTTTCTAATAGTGGGTTTCTTCTGCATGAAAGGGAATGGCTCTCACTCGACAGTGGTGCCTGAAATATTCTGTGGTATGCAGTAGTACTTATGATAAAGATGGATGTATTTATGGTAAACGAATGGGGACCTGAGCTCACTTGGGGATCTTAATGGTATTTCCTATTATAGGGAAAGCAAGAGGCGAAGAGGCCCAAGAGGAAAATGTATCTGTTTTGTAAAAACAGACCTTTTGACACTGACCACAGTCTTGCTGCCTTTGGTGGAGTGAGCAGGACTATTCCTGTATCACACTGTAGTTATGCAGAGATGTGCTAATAGTTGCTTATCTTGATCAGTGCTGAAACACAGAAGCAAAAAAAGAGAATGTGGACTTGGGGTGCTGTGATGCAATGTTGAATCAGCTGAAATCAAAGCCAGTTCAAGGTGTAAGTACGATGGTTGATGTTCGTGAAAAACAAAGTCTCTCAACCAGCAGCTGAATTTACTTCTCAGCTGTTGGGGAAAAATCACCCCTCACAGATGCCCTGCTAGCAGGGCGGCTGCAGCTGCATGACACAAGGAGCTCTTTCCTCTTCCCTCACCTTGGCCATCAGGCCAGCAATTAGGAATCAGATTTAACCCTCAGCGTTTGTTGCAGGCCCTGGGAGTCTTTAATTCTTCTCCAGCAGCAAAACAATTATTTTTGATAGACACACTAGTTGTTTGTTAATTTGTTTGTAATCAGTTTTCCGGGAGGTTGCTTTAATGTGGGAGGAACTGAGCTCTTTGGGTGCAAATGCTCGCTGCTGACTCTCTTCTTAGTCATTAAGAGATGTTTTTCACATTAAGGCGCCTTTACTTTTAAGGGAAAATGTCAAGCGGCTTCTGATACTAGGCACACGAAGTGACGGAAGCCATTCGCTGGGCTGTAACATGTGAGGGCAGGAGTGGCCATGGCACCATCCCACCAGCGCAGACCTCTCGGGGAGGCTGAGGAGCTCCCGTCCCCTTCCCGTGCGCCTCTGCTGAACCCCCTGCACCAGCCCCCAGGACCTGACATCCTGGTTCCAGGTGCCGACCTACATCCGTGCTGATGTGCCACCACGCTGAAAGATGTCACTGTTCTTTTCCAAAAGGAACGTGTCTTTTTATTCAATTCCCTTGCCACCTTTTTGTATTTTTGAACTGCAGCACTTTTAAGGCTCCCTGCCTCTGCAGTTCTTGCCTTTGTTTAGGTTATTTTCGGAAACTGGGGAACAGGGAGGAGGGATGAAATTTAGGGGAGTTGACTACACTATGAGCTAAAGCTCTTTCTCTCCATGTGCTTTTCCCTCCTCTTTCTTCTGGCACCCTGCCCGTGGCAGAGCGGGTCCCAGGGCACACCGGAGCGAGCTGTTTGTGCTCCGCAGGCCACGTCCTCGTGCGCAGAGCAGGGCCGGCGCACGCGCTGCTCTCTGCCCTTCCTTCCTGCAGCAGCCGTCATTGCTGTCCTGCTTTTCTGGGTCAGTGCAGCTGGCCAAAACACGGTAGGTGGTCGAGCAGAGTTTTGAGAGCTGTGAAATACCCGTGGGAGCTCATGTACCTTAAGGCAAATTGTGTGTACAGAGCCCCCCGCATCCAATTCTTTGGAAGCCTGGGGAGCAGCGGCTGAAGCCCGAGGTGGCAGGGAGGCTGGGAGCTCACCTCCCCAGGAGCCTCAGCCCCCGCCTGCCCCCAAAGTCTCAGAGTTCTTCTGCGTGGCGGGGAGCACCTCACCCCTCACATTTCCAATGCAAAAATGTAAGGAGAAATTTTCTACAGAGGAGCACCCAAGAGCAAACCTTTCAATACTTACAGGGGGTTTATAACAAAGATGGTGAGCAACTTTTTACTTGGGCAGACAATGACAGGACAAGGGGAAATGGTTTTAAACTAAAAGAGGGGAGATTTAGATGAGATGTTAGGAGGAAATTCTTTGCTCAGAGGGTGGTGAGGCAGTGGAACAGGTTGCCCAGAGAAGCTGTGGATGCCCGATCCCTGGAGGTGTTCAAGGCCAGGTTGGATGGGGCTTTGGGCAACCTGATCTAGTGGGTGGCATCCCTGCCCATGGCAGGGGGGTTGGAACTAGGTGATCTTTAAGGTCCCTTCCAACCCAAACCATTCTATGATTCCATTATTCTATGATTCTGTGTAGGTTTTCTAAGACCATTAGCACATAGGAAGACATTGACCGTCCAGTAGGTCAGGCTGTCCTTTTGATAGCTGAGGCAGTGCTCAGATAATTGAGATGCCTGTGATTGCCCATGAAAATTTGCTGATGTTTACACTGCTGTCAGGTACTGAAGTCACTCCGTAGCATTGATTGTGGGATCTTGCAATGGATTTTAAAATTGATCAATATCTCAGCACAAAGTGGGAATTTTCCACTTTTTTTTTTCTGCGGTTATGAAAAAGCCTGAATAGCTGTATAGTACAGTAAATGTTAAACATTAAAAACTGGTTTTATGTGTACTGATAAGAGAAGATCAGTGGAGAAGGAAGTAACTTGAGTTTGGCTGGTAAAACTGATATGGGTATGGTGGAAATCAAAGTGGGGGGTGATCATGGTCTTAAAGCTGTCTTTGAAGGATGGGTCTGGGTCAACAAGAAGAGATAATGAGGACAACTTTTCCCTAAATTCAAAAAAGAAGGGCAGATGAGTCTATACAAGAAGCTGCATAACAGATGCAAAAAGTCAGCCAAATACAGAGAGAGGGAAATCAAGAGAACACGAAGTACTCTCTGAAAATACATAGAAATTGAGGGTTTTTTAGTACTGTGCTATAGTGGAGATCAATCAAACTGTGTCAAATGGTTATGCAAAACGTTTGCTGTAGGGAAATCAGCATTCTCCTTGGATTCCATGAAGGAGCGCTGGCACTCTGCCTGCGGTGATTTGTTGTCACCCAGCCCCAGTGCTCGTGGCTGGCACTCAACAAGGTCTTCTAAGCTAGGTTATTTATTTAATTAGGAATGGCCACAGCTGCACCGAGATGGGCACTGCAGCAGGAAGTCTCATAGAGGATCAGTCCAATTGCTCACAGATAGGCTGCTTGTGCATGCTATAAATAATTACAATCATAAATAAGTGTATGTTGGCATTTTTGTTTAAGCTTATTAACAGCAGCTAATAATATTGAACGTGGTTTATGTGCTGCCATGCGTTGTAGCCCTCTAATTTCTTGATTAAGTAGCCCAGAGGCCTGCGCAGCAAGCTAAGACATCAGGTTGTTGCTAACTCAACTTTTGAACTGTTCAATACAAAAGGATATGCCAGTGAGGGAAGAGTCAAATTTATGAGTGTGTGAGCATGAGCAACCCAGAAAATTTCATTCCAATAACAGCAAAGAGAGAAATCCCCCTCTTTTTAGGCCAAATAGGCATTGAATGTAACTTATGAGAGGCACCGTCATTTGAGGTGAAATCTCTGGAAAGTCTCTTCAAGTTTTTATAACGTGTTGTTTTAAAAAAAGAAAAAAAGAAAAGGCAAAGCAATGTGATTTAGTGGTTGTGCTTTTATCTATAAATGTGTGGGGTTTTTTTGAAGAATGCATTCTGGGTTTGATCCTCATCTTCTTTCCCTAATTATTGAACAATAAGAAAAGTTCTTGCAAAAGGAAAAGAAGCAACTTCTTTTAGAGGAAACCATTCATGATTTTAAGCAGGGGGGTTGGAACAGGTGATCTCTAAGGCCCCTTCCAACCCAAACTGTTCTATGATTCTACGACAAGCCGAGCTCTGGCTCGCTCCTTTGTAGGTGGCGATCAGGACGTTCCCCTCTCCTCCCCCTGCCCTTCCTGCAAGCGCTGGGTGCTGGCGGGGCTGCCGGGCTGAAGCTGTCGCCAACAGCGTCTGAAGCATCCCATGGCCCCGGGAGAGCGGCTCCTATCTCTGCAGCAGTGGGCCCAAATCGGCGGGAGCATGGACGGGTTGGCTGGGGCAGGGGGAGAAGGGGAAGGGTCCCAGACGGTGTCGTCTTGGTGGCACCCATCCTCTTTGGCTGCCCTGCCAGCAGCCCGAGCACGCCAAGCATGTCTTCGGGGCAGACGAGCGACATTGACCAGGCTGGAGCAACAGTTCCTTGGTTTTGAGAAGTTTTGGGTCGATTTGTGCCAGTCTTTTAGTCATAGCACTTGGCTATATGGGATGCAGGTAGTGTTCTCAGCGGGCCTTTGCACGTGGGAGGTCGTTCGAACGTGAATCCTGCGTTATGTCGTTGTTGTAATCGTGGGTGGAGGATGATGGTGAAGGACGAGGGTGTTTCCTCTGGTGCCCTTCTCCGCTCCCCGCTCTCTGTAACCCCAAGCCGGTCTCTGCGTTTCCCTTTCCAGACGGAGTTACAAATGGGTATACACTGAGAATGGGGTTTGTATCGTCAGCACCTGTGAACAATCAAAGCTGGTTTGTACAGATTTGAAATGAAACTTCAACCTGAAATGGATGTGATTTCAGAATTGTGTGTTTGCAGTCATTGTCATTATTCTTTGCCAAGAAATAAAGGGCTTTACAGTAACTCCTAGTTACTGTGCACAAGAATAAACCCATCATTATTCTTTGATGGTTAACTTTATTTGGTCCCTTAAAGCCTAGTGGCATACATACGATGTGAGCAGACTCCTGAGACTACTGCAGTTGTATTATTTTTCGTCACCGTATTCTAAAAATTCATTTTAAGAATTTTGGTGAAGAATGGATCTTAAGAGTATTTTTAGTTAACATCTTGGAATAGGAAAGTACATTTTCCTCAGCTTACAGTCACTCAGCTGTGAATGTGCTAGTTATTGAACAAACTGAATACAGAGAAATGAAGAACCCTCAGATCCTTTTGTTGCAGCTGCAGAAGAGACTGTTGCTATCAAGTGCCGGTTTCGGAATCCGTGTTCCAGGTGTGTAGGAAACAACTTCCTTAGCCTGATGGTTTGATTTGCTTTAAAACTTCAGCATAAAAACTGTTGTCTGCCTCTAATGATGCTACCAAATGGAACCAGCTTAGACTGCTGCATAGGTAGTGATAATTTGAAATTTAATTATAAATACACTTATTTCCCCAAAATAAAAATGTTGATTTTCATATTAAATATTTAAAACAAACTCATCTCCCTCCATCACCTTCTCTGGCCATTATCACCTGTCTTAGATTTCTTCAGGGGTGTTTGCACGTGAAGGGAAATACCAGATTCATACTTTCAAAGAAAAAAAAATCATTGTGTAGCCTCAGGAGTCTCTACTTCTATAATATTTTAATTTCACTTTTCAATTATAATCAATATTACCTGTTCTGCCAATGCTAGCATTAGGAGAAAAGCCCTAAGAGATGGATGTGTAGGCAAAATGGAAATAGCATAACTATTTTAATGTTTCTGACATCAGTGTCCTGGTTTGTCTAATGTTGTATGACACGGTGACTAAATGCTCCATGCTGTTCCGTCAGTGAGCCAAACATCTATTCCAGGATTGCCCCTTGCTTCAAAAGTTGTAGAAACTTTTTAAAAATAATTTGCTTGTTTGGGGTGATCTGCCTGGAAAGCTGGTAGTCTCTCTATTTTTAATAAACAATATCCCTACACCCCATTAGTATGTATTCCTGATAGAACGCTCTTGGGTCAGTAAGAGGATTCGTCTGCTTACTGCTTCAGATGTTTCAATTCAAAAACCATCATGAAGCATTGCTACACCGGGGCATCTCTGAATTTGTTTATACTTATTTAGTTGGGCAAGTCCAGTTGTCATCACGATTCCTCTTCTGTCCTTTACCTTACCTTTCTTCATTTCTGTTTCCCTATATTGAAAAGCAATACATTTTTACTGCTGGGAATGCTAAGAGCTGTTCCTGCCAGACCCTAATTTTTTCCGCATCTCCTTTTACCCCACAATCGGCACCTTCACCGCCCATCTGTCACATCCCCACATTCATCCCTATTCTGCACGGGGTTTGCTGGGTGCCTTTGTGTTGCAGGAGAACAGGCTTTTGAGAATTGTGTGGGCTTCCAGAAGCAGTTGCACAAACCAGCCTTGTGCTAGGTGTACTGTACGGGAACTGACAGAGCAAACAGCTATTGGGGAAAAAAGAAAAAAAAAAAGGTAAACCATGCCAAAAATTCCACTTTCCGAACGGAGTAAAATGCCTGTTGCACACGAACAAAGGGTTTTGACTGTTCCTTGTTCAAACACCCCCCTGGAGGTTCGTTCGGACTGCACCCGCTGACGCCTGCCGGCCCAGCCTGCGGTACCCCCTTGCCGGGGGACGATGGCAGCGTGGGCTGAGCCGCTGCGGTGGGGCACGGAGGGCGCGGAGGGAGCGCGTGGGAAGAGCTGCAGCGGCCAGCGCGCACGTGCGTGAGAGAAGGGCGAGGGCTCTGCAAAGTGGTTGTGCTAAAAATAATGTCCGGTGTTATTTTTAATAATGCTATCGTAGACGAAGAAAGTGAGGTAGGAGTTAGTAGCCTGGGATGTTTCTTCCTCCTGCTGTGCAGGGTAAACACTATAAATCCTTGAGCATTTGTTTGGCCAGGTAATGCCTTCAAAAGTATGTCAATGAAGTAGGCATCGGAGTCATAAAATACTTTCCTATATTTAGCTTATAAATATGCAATAGAAAGTCATTAACTTTTAGACTCCCGAGCGCCAAAAGCGCTTCTGAAAAGGGACTTAGATGTTCAAGTGAGCCAGTTAAAAAATATGGATTTTAATAGTGCCAGAATTGCATGGTGTTTTGCCATCAGCAGCTTTAAGTAGGCTCAGTTCCATCCAGGTTAAGTTTGATTACTGCGAGGGCATGCGGAGGATCCTGCAACTATTGAAGGGGGCAGGATTACTGTGGGATTATCAGATGATTGGTTAATTTAGGGGATTATGCTTTTAACTAGATAGCAATACTAAAGAGATCTGGTTACAAAGAACTGCAGAACAACTTAGGCTAGAAGGGGTCTCTGGGGGTCGTCTTTCCAGCCCCTGCTCAAGGCAGGTACACAGTTTTGCATGCTGTCGCTAACTCACCTTTACCCAATTTTGATTTACGCAAGAAAGATGAATTATTTCGGTCTTTTTTTTTTTGAGTAGAAGAGAGACAAGTGCCAAAGAGGGGTAAAAATTAAGCCCACAGTGTTTAACGAAGAAGGGGATGAAGACAGTGCTGAAGTGCCACCAAAGAATCCCACCCCACTTCACATGTATGGGGACTTTTATTGAGAGCAAGCATCGCTCTGGGGTAGCGCAAGGGGCTTAATTTGAGCATTTGTGAATTAATTTATATTGTTGTTTTCATTGTGGGTTAACATCCTGAAGGAATCGGTGAATATGCTGAAGGAGCTGGTAAGCAGTAAAAGCAAAGGCTATACGGCAGTTTATGGCCGGTGGTTCTGTTTAGGCTTAATCCCTATAATGCCGTGTTAAAATTTACAAAACAGCTTGTAATTGCAGGAGCTGATTTAAACCAGCTATTTGTGGTTATGTCTGCTGAGGAAACTTAAACTTCACCGTTCCCCAGCCATCTAATCGCAGCAAATTGACTGCGGGTCTCTTGTAAGAATATCTAAATGTAGGCTGTTGAATAATCCCTTTGGGGGCCCTGTAACTATTTTTGTGCCTGGATATGCGTCATCAGTGGGTATTTTCTCTGGTGACTGGCTTACATCAGTAGGTCTCCTACCGTACGCTCCACCAGCGAGTGACTGATGATTGATGGGAGCCGCGGCCGCCGCTCGCCTTGCACCTGCGACCTCGGATAAGGGACAGCGGGGATCTCCGCGCTGCC